>OY744526.1:28556545-28561545 GCA_963556195.1 Sepiola atlantica
GAGTGCTGTTTTCATATTTGGGCTGGTGAATCTCTGTCCAATTCGAGGGTCTTTGATGAGGAGGAAGAACGTATCTTTAATTTGATTAGTCACACCCTTTCTTCTTCTCTGCACCCTCTCTCTCTCTCTCTCTCTCTCTCTCTCTCTCTCTCTCTCTCTCTCTCTCTCTATGTCTCTCTCTCTCTCTCTCTCTCACACACACACACAGATGTGATATTTCTAGTCTCAGTCTTTTCTATAAATACTATTATGGCATGTTGTTTTTGGAATTGTGTGAACTATTCCCTGCTTATTTTGTTCCAACTTGTTTGACTCGTTGGTCTAGTGGTCTCCATCAATTCGCTGTTTTGATACCTAATTGTAATACAGCTTCCTATTCCAGTAGCTTCTTTCCAAGAACCGCAGTCTTGTGGAGCTCTCTTCTTGCTGGCTGTTTTCCTCCTATCTATAATCTTGGTCTTTTCAAGACTAAGGCCAATAGGCATTTCCTGTCTTCGTTTTACCACTCAATAGAGTTTCAGGTGAATGATTGCACTTTCAAATATCTCTCATCGTTCATCATAAAGTTTTTGCTCTATCGTTTTTCAGATTCTAAAATGGCTCGTCAGCTTCTGTTTCTGATATTGGCAACCTGCTTCATTATGGAAGGAGTTCTCGGCGCGTTTACACCTCAACTCGCCCCGGACGGTCTCTCCTTGTTTATGACGCCAAACGATATGGAAAAATTAAGTAAAGGTGAGTAGCTTAACATTCTGAATTTGGCGCGAGAAAGATGTTCAATAAAATGGCTTAATTGTAATTTGGGAAGAAGATGAAGAAAAAAAAGAAAAGAAAATAAAAACATATTGTCATTTTAATTTCAACATTGTTGATAAAAAATAATTGATTGTTCATATTTGCTTGCCTCCCCACGAGGGCAGAGTTAGTCACAAGGTTGGTTTTTAATGTGAGGAAAATCCAGCTCCCGAAAAAGTGGCACTCTGGATATTAACAAAAATTTTGATTGCCTCAGTCTGGCCGGGGGACAGAATAGACTAAGTGCAACATCATAACAGATACTACACTTTGTTCCTTGATTGTTAATTATATTTTTTTTTGTAAATGAACTTATTTGCCTCTCATATGATATTCTTTTTCTTATCGGCCTTCAAAATTAAAAAGGGGCGGCCCCACGTGTTAATATTATTTTGTTTGTTTTTTTACGAAGGAAATAATTGTTTTATAATGAAATAATTTCATAATTGAACAATTGTTTAATCGGTCATCAATAACAGCGGGAAAGTCGCGGGAAAATTGAAAGTTCGTCATAAACAGATTTGTGATAATTTTGCTCGGCAATAATTATCGATGAATTATACTAGAAATATCTGACACGTTGGGTCATCGATTGCGCTTCAGTTAGATTATTTGAATAAGGAAAACATGAGTTTGCAAAGCTAGTTAAATATAGAAAGTAAAAAGACAAAATCTAAAATGAACTTCTTTCTGTTCTCTCTCTCTCTTCCTCCCTCTCTCTCTCTCTCTCTCTCTCTCTTTCTCCCTGTCTCTCTGATTATATATATATATATATATATATATATATATATATATATATATATATATATATATATATATATATATATATATACATTGGGTCACATCTTACCTTGTGGGAGTAAGAGGAACCTGGCCTTTTGCCTAACCTCCTGGGGAGGTAAATAAAATGTTGTATTATTGATCGGCCTTTGTTCCGATTGATACTACACCCCATACTGGTGTTGTCTTGTCCTTCGGATCTTGATTTACGCCCGTCAATGGGGCTGTCCTGTGCAGTTCTAGGGGATCCACCCTCCCAGGCTTTGCCTCCCCTCTTTGGGAACGAGTAAGTTTATTGCTTACTGCCTGGAGCGCCCCTACCGGGGAATGCCGACGGGGCTGCCCAGGCAATTTTTAATGGCCAGAGTGCTCACCTTCTCGGGCGCTGGCTTTTCAAGTCCCACTTTCCCGACCCGACCTTGGGTCACATCTTACCTTGTGGGAGTAAGATAAAACTGGCCTTGTGCCTAACCTCCTGGGGAGGTAAATAAAATGCAACTAACAGTAACCCATTTTGATTATTATATAGTAGTGTTAAATGAAAAAAAACTTTCGCATGTAATCATTTAGATATATATATATATATTAATTAACAAATAAATGAATAATGATGGGTGGATAGCTTTTGTTAACTTCAATGTTAGCCATCTATGTTTATACAAAAAATATAAGTGAAGCTTCACTTTTGATGTTCGGATAAAACACATACCTAACTTTATATAGATGGGGTGGGGTAAATAGATATAGAATATTGTAAAATATCACATTGAAAAAAGAAATTCCCTAATAGCTTTTCTTCTTGTTATTTTCATTTTCAGCGACTGGAGAATTGGAAAATGTTTTCAAGATGATTCGACGCCGAAAACGCAGTCTGTCCTCTTTCTACGCCCTTCTCGACAAAAAAGAGTCAAAACCAACCACGCCTTATTATCCATCCCAAGGATAAATAATCTTCTTCAGAAATCGTGTATTTGATTCGTCGCTGACAACCTACTGAAAATATGACGTCACAAGAATCGGACATTTTCTATTCAAGATTACCTCAATTGTGTTCAATCGTTTTTATCCCGTCTATTTTTAACTTCTAAAATCCTTTTAGTTCAACTTGGCGTATTTGCCATAAATATACGTGTCTATTTGTTTAAATCTATATTTATAAGTTTTTAAAAAATTAAATGAAATGTTATCATTTTCATTTACTTCTCAAAGCGAAGAGCGGCCATTTTGTTTTTGTCCATAGAAATTCAGTCCGATTAAGCATTTCCTAGATATGCACAACTTTGGCATTTATTTCGATTACGTTTTTAGAGCGAAATTTGAAAGCGTGTATTTTGTTAATTTGTTTGTTGCGTTGCACAACAGTTGTCAATTTCTTGATGTCCCTTACTTGAACGTGTGGACAAATTGTTTCATATATGTAACATTTGTAATGACGGCCAGAAGCGGAATCTCCCATGAAACAAACTTAATCACCTTAACTGCTAATTGAAGTTTCTAAAGCTAAAAGATAGAATTATCGGAGCAGATAAATCGGTGCCATTTATTCGCACACAACTACATCAACGATTTATTTGTTTTATGTATTACATACGATCACGAGATTGATTTTTGTTTTGCTTGTGTTGATGATTTTTGTTTTGCTTGTGTTGATGATTTTTGTTCGAATTTCAAACACAGGAACTGGGCATTAACTGAATATCTTCCGTATTTAATTCATCGTAAATGACGATTATATTTTGTCAACAAAAATCGTCAGTCAAATTCCCAACATTTTAATCGGCGTCCAATTCGTCTTGTCTTGTGAAATTATCAATTGCTACGACTTTTTGATAAGTTAGATAGCAACACCCACTACCCTGTCTTCTCCAATAAATTATCTTTTTCAAAAAAGCAACACCTCGTTTATATCTGACAGTTACCCATTTAAACATAATTTCATCGTGATTCGTTATTAAACTTTATCATCTAAAACTAATCGTTAACTAAAACTAATCGTTAACTAAAACTAATCGTTAACTAAAATAAGAATCTTCAGTCCAAGAAATCACAATGAGTCGTTTAAAATAACGTAAATTACATTATTTAAATTAGTTAGATTAATGTGAAGTCTACGCATTGAAATATAAAATTATAGTTAAACCACTGTTAAACAGAGGAAAGTCAATTTTACCTGTCATCAGATAAAAAATAAAAACTCATTTATTCGAACACATTTGAATAACAATCGCTTTTCGTGTTACTCATTTCAAACTTTCATTTCGTCTGTGATTTTCAAAATATTTATTTTTTCATGATTCTCTTCGTTCCCATTTCGAAAACTTAAGATTCAAATTGTTAACGTTCAAGTGTGTGAATCTCTGGAATTCTTTTTTGATTAACTGTTTTTTTTTCGTAATGGGAGAGACTGAATTGTATTTATTGTATAATTTGTATGATAATATGTCTTATGTTGCAATCAAGAAAATTGTAATTTTAAAAAATGGCCGATTCTTTTGTATTTGATTTTCCTTTCGTTGATTTATTATTGATTTTTGCTTGTCATTTTAGCCCCCAAAGATGATTTGTTATAATAAATTTCATTTTTAAATTCATTCAAAACTTGTGTTGTCTTTTGTTATTTTCTACAATCGGAACTATTTTCAGAACCCTTCATTTGCAAGACCTATTTATTATTATTAGAATTTTCTGCATGACACAGATTGAATGAACCCAATGGTTACATTTTTCTTTAAGACTCAATCGAAAATAATTGCTAAGCATGGATGAACAAACAATGAGAATTGGCGCAAATCAATAACTCTTTATTTATCAATATATTATTTATCGGTCATCCTTTTGAGAATTGGAATAAAGCAGAGAGTAAATGGTCGACTATAAAAAAAACATGTATTCATTGTCGCTGTGCAATAAATGTAATAATTAAAACTATCACTCGACTTCTTCCGAATGGAACACTTTTATGGGAATATTTATTTTCAAAATTCTGTCCCCTATTGCCCCTTCAAAAGTAAATCAAACAAACGTCATTAGACTTCCTTTCATTTATACTATCTATGCATTAAATTTCATAAGAATCCTGTTCCCTCAAAATGAAATCAAACATAAGTCATTAGACTTCCTTTCATTTATTCTATCTATGCATTAAATTTCATAAGAATCCTGTCCCCTCAAAATTAAATCAAACATAACTCATTAATTTTGATTTTATTTATACTATCTATGTACCAAATTTCATACAAATCTGTCAATTATTCTTTTAATGCACTATCCAGTCTTCTTTGAATGCATTGGTAAATTTATTTTAAAAATGTTTTTCCGGTTTGCCCTTTCAAAAGTGAAAAAAAATAACTCATTAGACTTCCTTTCATTTATACTGTCTATGTACTAAATTTCATAAAAATATGTCGAGTATTCTTTGAATGCAC
>OY744526.1:29221545-29239045 GCA_963556195.1 Sepiola atlantica
AGAAATGCCCAATCTGAGTAATGATATTAAAAAAAACAAAAACAGAACCTATTTTTTTAAAGTATTTCTTGTATTCTTGAAAATGTAAGAAGTTTTTTTTTTCTTATACCTTGTAAATAAAAAAAAAGTTGACAGTTAGACCTACTGATGTGGGGGAAAGACTTGGGGGAGGAATTACCGAAGTTGGCGCTTTTTTTTGTAATATTCAACTTTGTTACTAACCATTTTTTTTTTTAATTTACTATGTACAATTACCTATCATATCGCTAGAGAATTCCGTGTTTTTGGAAGTTAAAAAAAAATATTTTTGATTTTAGAAGGGGGATCAGTTTCCTATATAAATTTAACGTAAACTGATCCCCCACTTTTTGACCATCAGACATTTTCTTTATTTTAGGAGGGGGATCAATTTCCTCTATAAATTTAACGCAAACTGGGTTAGGGTTACATGTTTTGCTGTCATTTTATTTTGAATTGCCATATTTCACACGTGCCTTCCCTTTACTTTCTTAAATAAAAATAAGAATAAGTGCTCGTTTTCCGTAATTTTTGGTGTAACTTAATATTTTTCAATACCAAGTAAGTACTTCATAAATTTTTTATAAAATATTTAGAAAAAATTTCGAAAAAACACGGAATTCACTAGCGACATGACAGATAATTGTACACAGAAAAATAAATGGTTGAGAAAAACGGGTGATGGAACATTACGAAAAAGCGCCAAACATCTGATTATATTTCCGAAAGAAAAGAAAACCTTTCGAAAACATAATAAAATGTTTTGGTTAAAAATTACGGTACTTCCACAGATTAGGACCCACGCTAATTTTAACCTTAACCACTAACACCCACTCGGGTATCTTTTACAATAATCTGCAGAGTGAAAATGCTCAAAAAACAAATATACAACAAATAAAAGTAACTGTCGCCGATAAAAGTTATTTTCCAACTTATCTGTGAAATTTGTTTGTATTTTTAAGCCGTTTCAACTGCTATTTATTAGAAATCAATATGTTCGTCACACGAACATGGGGGTTTTCGTAAGCGAGGCAGGAAAATAGGCTCGTCGGCGCCATTTTTTTAAGTAAAAATCCGTGACCCCCCCCCCAAAAAAAAAACAAACTTTTTTTACATCTAATAACAACCCATTTATACTACGTAAAAATACAAACAAATGTGATAGGTAAGTAGGAAAATAACAACAGGAAACAATATTTATCGACTATATACAACTTTTGTATCGCATTATGTTCCGAACGCTATAGTAATTTTAAATTGTGGTGCTTTCATAGATTAGGACCCACGCTAACTTTGACCCCGCATATAGGGTTTCTTCTCCACCAGTTCTGTTTCTCCGTACGTACATCATAAAGATACTTTTTAATTTTTCTTTCCATGACGTCCCAATTCTAAACTTGCACCCAAACAACAAATGGTGCTTCTATAGTTTCACAATGAGATGTTAGGCCTCTCTTTAAAAAAGATAGCTAAATAAATTTATAAACTTTATGAACTTATCGTGGTAGCTGAAAAGAAAACCGGACACAAAAAAAATACGCCAATTTATCCAGTATTTATTAAATTAAAAAACGATTTAATCTCACAGTCGCCATTTTCTTATATTTGAGTTTTTACGAGAGAAAAAAAATCGAGTTATCTCCCTTTCCTAATCAGTAAGCTGAAATTTTTACCTATACGTAAGATCATTTTTTTTCTCTTTTTCGTATAATTTAATAAATACTGGATGAATTTACGTAATGTTTTCTGAACAATCTATTTTCAGCTAATACGTAAGTACATCTCAACGTTTATACATTTCTTTAAATATTTCAATGTCATTGTGAAATTAGTAATTTCAAATTACAGATACGCGCAACAAATAATTTCTTTTACAATGTATTCGGTTGATTATTTGTTTATTAAGAAATAAAAATAAAACTTTCGATTTATTACTTGTGAAATAATTTATTCTTATTATATCATATTTTAAATTGTAATAAGAAAGGGACTTTTTATAACGCTGAACCGACTTTCAATCTGCACAAATCCGCTTCGCAGAAACCCGAAGCCACAATAAGGGATGAATTTCAAAAATTACCATTTTCATTATACGTTCTGTTCATGCTTTGAAAATGCTAACAATTCATGTATCAAGAAGTAAATGTTCAAGAAGTATTTAAAATAATTTGACGAAGTTTTAAAAGAAAACTGGAAGTGAAATGAGGTGATCTCCCTTTGTATCGACTGGAAGTACGAAGCGTCACTTCCGTTTTCTGAAAAAATGTTAAATAAATTGAATTTGTTTGTAAATGTGAAAAACTATAAAGTTACTTATGATTGTAAATTTTTATATTTAGTTATAGTATGGTAATAAGGTAAGTAATTATGATTAGTTATTAGATATTAATTAAATAAATGAAATAAAATGTGTCGATATGCAAATAAGGTAACACAATGGTGTGTAAGTTGTGTTTTTGTTGAGTATAAATAGTATTTGTGTTTTATTAATATTGTACTCGCTTCGGCAGTACATATACTAAAATTGGAACGATACAGAGAAGATTAGCATGGCCCCTGCGCAAGGATGACACGCAAATTCGTGAAGCGTTCCATATTTTTTATTTAAATTAACACATTTCTAACACGCAAGAATGGGAAATTTCCAAAATTGTTTCCGTATTCCTAAAAAAAAAAGAGGAAGTTAATCGTTACTAATACCGCCATAAGTTATTTTAAAGGAAATACCTTTGGGAAATTTGTAAAAAAAATTATTTTGTGATGTATTTGCGTTAAAAACAATTGGTAAAATTGTCGATTCTCAACCCAAATGGCGGACAATAAATCGTCTGCAGTTTCGCACCTCACAAATGAGTAAGTAAACCCAAATAAATTGTTTGGGACTAATTTAAAATTTATCTAAAATTATTTTAAAGGAAATGAGTCCCAAACAATTTATTTGGGTTTCAGAAAACTGCAGACGATTTATTGTCTGCCATTTGAGTTGGAAATCGACAATTTTACCAAACAATTTAATATTAAATATTGTGACCCTCCCAGGCTTTGCCTCCCCTCTTTGGGGAGGAGTAAGTTTATTGCTTACTGTCTGAGGCGCCCCTATCGGGGAATGCTGACGGGGCTGCCCAGGCAATTTTTAAATGGCCAGAGTGCTCACCTCTCGAGCGCTGGCTTATCTAATCCCACTTTCCCGACCTTGTGTCACATCTTGTAGGAGGTAGATAAATAAAATAAAAAATGTAATATTTCGGTTTGTTCTTGGCCTTTTGGCTAAGATCAAAGTGTACAGAAAACTGCAGACGATTTATTGTCCGGCACCTAGTTAATGCTAAACTTTTTTCTGACTGCCAGTATGGATTTAGACAAGCACGATCTACTGCAGATATTTTAACGATCATCTCTGAACGCATATATCATACAAGGCAGTTGAAGCTAGGGCAGTAGTGCTTGATATATCCAAGGCCTTTGACAAGGTATGGCATAAGGGGCTCCTCCTAAAAATTCACTCATATGGTATTACTAGACAAATATTTAATATAATTAGATTCTTCCTAACCAAAAGAAAGATCCAGGTGGTCCTCGATGGCCATTCATCTAAGCAACATAACATAAATGCAGGTGAACCCCAGGGATCGATCCTTCGACCTTTATTGTTCCTGATTTTCATAAACGACATCCCAGATGACATCGAGTCTGAGATAGGTATATTTTCTGACGACACCACGCTCTACTCTCCTCATATGGGCAAAACGGACGCGTACATATCCAAAGCAATGGCCGAATCCTTAGAAAGTGACCTCCAGGCTGTAGTGGATTGGGGGCAGAAATGATTGGTAACTTTTAATGCCGCAAAGACAAAGCTCCTTTCTTTCAAAAACTACAAGAAACCTCTTCAACCACTGATTGCCATAGCAAATAACACCCTATCTGAGAGTTCAACATTCAAACTACTTGGCCTGACATTCACAGATAGCATGAATTGGAACAAATACATTGAAGACATTGCCAAGGCTGCTGCAAAGAAGGTGGGCTCCCTCTACCGTGCTAGTAAACTCCTCACACCTGACATTATCCTGTATCTCTACAAAGCCACCATCCGCCCATGTATGGAGTATTGTTATCACATCTGGGCTGGTGCATCATCCACTAGTCTCTCCCTCTTAGACAAGTTCCAAAAAAGAGTCGCTAACTTAATAGGTCCCTCAATATCTCCCAAACTCCAGCCCCTGTCCCATTGCCGCAATATTGCATCCTTGTGCTTGTTTTACAAATACTTTAATGGATTGTGCTCCGATGAACTAGCTGCTTTAGTGCCCCCTCGATTCAAATACACTAGAACAACCCTACAATCAGCTAGGTCCCATCCATTCACTGTGAAGGTCCCCTTTACTCCAGCGGCTTGTTTCCTCATGCTGCTGGCCTAAGGAACTCCCTCCCTGTTTCCTGTTTCCCCGACTGTACCGACATGCAGAAATTTAAAACTAATGTAAACAGACACCTCGCTGCACAGTTCCCAACTTACAATGACACCCAAAACCTACTACCTAATTCTCAGTAGCCCCTTATGTCTACTGTGGCGACCTGCCTCGTTTGGGGTGAAATATCATAAAGAAGAAATATTAAAAAATTTGGGTTGGGAATCGACAATTTTACCAAACAATTTAACATTAGATATTGTGACCTGACTTATATGCGTTAAAAAAATGTAATATTTAAAAAAGTTTTAAGCCAGTATCATAAATTTTGAGAACAAAGAACATTAAATTAGACGTGGCTTACTCGCTTCCGCTCCGGTTATGTATTTATTTCCCATCCTCAGATCCAAAATGGCTGAACGCGGATTACAAACTTCAACACTATCTACGGTACAGTAAATTTGTTTAAAATTTCTTAATAATATTAAATTTTATAACGCATATAGGTCACACCTGTTTCCCCGATTGTATCGACATGCAGAAATTTAAACTAATGTGAAGAACAAGCATCTCGCTGCACAGCTCCCAATTTAGGATGACCCCCAAAAAACTTTCACCCCAATTCTCAGTAGCCCCTTATGTCTACAGTGACAACTTGTCTTGTTTGGGGTGAAGCTAAATTAAACAAAAAAAAAATGTTAAAACAAAATAAATAGTTTTTTTTTTTAATAATTTGATTATTCGGAAAAGTAACCCAGGCCTGATTTATACGTTTAACTTTTGTAAGTATGGATGTTGAGTTGAGTTTAGTTGAATAACTCACTGCTTCATTCATTTTAGAATGATTTGAAAGCGAGAAATGAAACGTAAAAGTTATACAAATGGAGGACATAAAAATATACACGCGTATGATGATCAAATTTATTACTGGAACTGAATACAAAAAACCATATTGGCGGGAATAACAAAATATACAGTGAGTGGAAGTAGCTTCCTCTGATACTGTCAAAATTCAATAATCAGCAATCAACAACAGCAGCTTGATAAACACACACACACACACACACATTAATATAAGCACACTGTCAATATATCAACACCCCCTCTCAAGCTGCAGCTAACCGGCACAGTTACATCATTTCAAAATATGGTGAAAGGGTAGATAACTCTTTTTGATCCCCTTTTTTTTCTTTCTCTTTTCAACTTCTTATAATACAAAACTTAAGTCTAATTTTATTTACTGGTTTTGTGAATATGTCAGCAATATTGTCATTTGAGAGTATGTAATGTAGATATACGTTATTATTTTGAAATTGAAACCTTATATAATGATATTTTACATCAATATGCTTAGATCTTTGATGATGAACATGGTTTTTTTGCCAATGCTATAGCGCCTTGATTATCTACATGTATATATATTTATTTCAATACCACTCATATCTTGATACAATTGGTTTAGAAAATGTGCTTCCTGCATTATACTGCACATAGCCATATATTTAGCTTCACATGTCGACAAAGCGACAGTCTTCTGCTTTCTATTCTAGATTTCCATGATATTGATGGACCATCATTATTTAATTGGTAGCAATATACAGAAATACTTCTATCTTCTGAATTTGCCAAATCAGAATCGCAAAAACTAATTAAATTCAAATTATTTTCAGATTTCTTAAAGGTTAGACCATAATTAAGAGTTCCTTTAATACACTTCAAAACAAATTTACTTAGATTCAAATATGCATTTGTGAGTTTTGACAAATACTGAGAGAACATGGTAACTACATAACATACATCAGATCTTGTGCAAGTCATTGCGTAAATTAACATGCCAATTATTTCTGTGAATCATCTGTTATTTGATATGTTTTTTGAATCTGTACTACTTTTATTAGCATTTAAGTCAGATTGTATAGCTTTTGGGTTACAATCGTTCATTCTAAATCTGTTTAAAACTCTTTGTAAGTATTTTGTTTGACTCATCTTAATAGTACCATTATTAAATTCAAATTCTATTCCCAAGAAAGTTCAGCCCACGGGTTTTTAACCCACCTAATAAACTGGTATTGTCCTGGCTTTTGGGTCTGGATTTACGCCGGTCTATTGGGGGTTGTCTGGTCCTGTGCAGTTCTAGGAGGTGCACCCTCCCAGGCTTCGCCTCCTCTCTTTGGGGAGGAGTAAGTTTATTGCTTACTGTCTGAGGCGCCCTACCGGGAATGCCGACGGGGCTGCCCAGGCAATTTTTAAATGGCCAGAATGCTCACCTCGAGCCCTGGCTTATCTAATCCCACTTTCCCGACCTTGTGTCACATCTTGCCTTGTGGGAGGTAGATAAATATACTATTCCCAAGAAATAAGATAATTGACCAAGGTCTTTCATTTTAACATTTTGGGATAGATTACTTTCATATCTGTCATACTTTCTAAATCTGGAGCTGTGATGATTAGATCATCCACCCAAGTTATTATAATTATTTTTGAATCATTATCATTTTTCCTATACACACAATCATTTAATGACTGTTTGAAATGTTGGTCTGTTAAAAATTTATGCAACAAATTGTTCCAATTTCTTCCATTTTGTTTCAGTCTATATAAAGATTTTTTTTAATTTACAAACACGTTTCTCACCATTTTTGTTTGTTCGTACAAAACCTGTTGGCTGTTCACTATATACTTCACAGTCAATATTAGCATTAAAGTATGTTGTTTTAAAGTCCATCTGATGCACAATTAAATCATTTTTACTGCTATTTGCATCAACATTCTGATAGATGTGATCTTAACGGTAGGAGAAAATGTTTATTGATAATCTATATTTTGTATCTGGGAAAATCATCTAGCTACATATCTAGCTTTAAATTGCTCCTCATTGTTCGGTCCTAACTTCACTGCATAGACCCATCTGCCTCCGATAATTTCCTTGTCTTTAGGAACAGGGATAAGTTCGTAAGTATTGTTTTCTTTAAGAGCATCTATTTCCTCACTCATGGCTCTTTCCCATTTAAATTTTTTGGTAGATGTCACTGCTTCTTCATAAGTTTCAGGAATGTCTTTTATTCTATAACAATAGTCGATAGAACAATTTGCTATGTCTGAATAGTCAGGATCTAACACGTAATCATTTCGATATTTAGGTTTATTGATTTTTCGTTGAGAACATCTTTTCTCAGTTTCATTTTCATCTACATTTGATGCTTCATATTTTTCATCTGTATTTCATGTTTCATATTTTTCATCTGTATTTCATGTTTCATATTTTTCATCTGTATTTGATGCTTCATATTTTTCATCTGTATTTGATGCTTCATATTTTTCATCTGAATTTGATGTTTCATATTTTTCATCTGGTTTTGTTGTTTCTTCTGTATTATATTCTTTTGGTCGAGTTGTTTGTTCTCTGGGATA
The DNA here is from genome assembly GCA_963556195.1 of Sepiola atlantica. Lineage (NCBI taxonomy): Eukaryota > Metazoa > Mollusca > Cephalopoda > Sepiida > Sepiolidae > Sepiola > Sepiola atlantica. The sequence continues at coordinate 29,229,387 of OY744526.1, forward strand.
ATCAAAGGAATTATTCTCGTCTTCCTCTGTGTCTGGTTGTTGAGATTCATGAAAGAGTGCACATCTTATTCTCTTGATCTCTCTTCTATCTGGAAAGTAAATGAGATAGGCTGGACTTCCAACATCGTATCCAACGAAAATTCCTCCACTTCTTGGATCTAATTTTGTTTTATATTGAATGTAAGCAAAGCATGTAGTGCCAAAATTACTTATATCAGGTTTTGGGTTTGTGAACATTTTGAAAGAAGTTTTTCCAGTTCTGTTAAAACATCTATTCTTTATATAGGCTGATGCTCTAATCGCATAGTTCCATAAATCTTTTGGTAACTTTGCTTGTATCAACAAACATCTCACCATTTCAGAAAGTGATCTCTATGATCTCTCAGCAGTGCCGTTTTGATGTGGTGAATAAGGCGCCGAAAATACTTGTATTATATTATTATTTGTAAGTAGGTTTTTAAACTGAGAGCAAGTAAATTCCGTTTCGTGCACATACATCACAATTAAATTTATTTTTATTACTTATTTCATGCCTTTAACAGCTCGTTCCAAATTAAAAATGTCTTCTTTATTGCAGTGTCCTAAAATATCATGCCATCTCTTCAGTGAATGCATTTGTTCAGTTTTGATACCATTGAGAAAATACAATTTCCCTCGCTTACTAATGTTACACATGCTTCCATCCGGGGGCTTCAATTTGGCGCAATTCTTTGAAAAATAGACTGAAGCGCCATCTTCTGTTGCTGATTGTCCCAAGTAAATATTTTGTCTGTAAGATGGAACATATAATACATTTCGTAAAATTACTTTACGTTTATTATTATTGTCATCTCTGAGGTAAATTTCAGCATCGCCTCTAGCATGAACTATGCCAGTACTACGACTTCCATCAGCTAATTCAATAGTATGTTTGGATTCATCAAAATTTTTATCTGTTCGAATAAATTTAGATTTATTCTTAATTGTGTGGTCAGTAGCCCTACAAGCAAATCAAACATGTTCATTTTATAAACATTTCAGTCGTACTTACTGCGAATGAAAATGAGTTGGTCTCACTTTTGTCTTTCAGCACTTTAGCTGAGTTATTCTCTTTTCTGCAATAATCCGTGTTGTGAGTTCCAGTTTTGAAATTTTCACACCATCATCTTTTAAATGTAGACGTATGTTTATTTTTGCATTCAATGCTTTTATGTCTTACTTTTCAGCAGTACAACTCTTTCCTTCTTAGATTGTACGGATATCCTCATTGTGTGATCATCATGTGCTTGTTTCTTTCAACATTTTTCTGTCTCCTTGTAACTTCTAAGTAAAGATTTAAAATTGCTGAATTTTAACTCTTCTCTCCGTTGGGTAATTACTGTAGAAAAAGCTTTGACGTCTTCTGGTAATCCCTTTAAAATCATTGCCATCAATAAGCTGTCCATTATTATATCTCTACCTCTCTTGAGAGATGATGTCGCATTTTTGACTGTAATTCAATTTCCAACCGAATTTCGTGCAACCCACTTTCTCTCTGCCTTTCTCTCTCCAATCCAAATCGCTTCTGCCCCCTTCCCAGCTGTCCTCTTCATTTATATCAGCTGATATCCACATATCCAAATCAGAGACCACCATAAAAACCTGCACCTATGAAGAGAAGCCCTTTTTTAATCTGCAGACACGACATGCAAAGCACCTCATTCTTTTTCTTTATTGTCACAATTATGTAATACATGACGGTTTCATGTGACTTCATTTTTAATGTTGTCAGCTCTGTGTATAACATGATAATTCTGGGTTTACTATTTCCAACGTAATGGTCTCCTAATATTCACATCGCTTGTTTGCCGTCATTTCTTGTGCCTCGTATTATTAATGACAAGCTTTTGTCGCCTAAGAACTGCACCATTCACCCAAACACGTTGGCGTTCTTCTCTTGGTACGAGGCGTCTTCGTCAACATCTATGTCTGATTCTATGATGTATGATAGCTTCGGAAGACATAGGTACGATAAAAATTTAATTTCCCAAAGTTGGAAATTCTCTTCATTGAAATCAAGTCTGTTCTGCTGGGACCATAACTTGTTGAGTTGAGGTTAGTTGAATAACCTGCTGCTTCATTCATTTTAGAATAATTGGAAAGCGACGCAATGTAGCATCCTTGTGCTTGTTTTACAAATACTTCAATGGATTATGCTCCGATGAACTGGCTACTCTGGTGCCCTCTCGACGTAAATTCACTAGACCAACTCGACAATCAGCTAGGTCCCATCCGTTCACTGTTGAGATCCCCAGATGACGGAGAGCTTTCTACTCCAATAGCTTCTTTCCTCGTGCTGCTGGCATCTGGAACTCCCTTCCTGCTCCCTGTTTCCCCGACGGTACTGACATGCAGAAATTTCAAACTAATGTAAACAGACATCTCGCTGCGCAGCTCCCAATTTAGATCGAACCCCCCAAACCTTCTGCCTTTCTTCTCAGTAGCCCCTTACGTCTACAGTGGCGGCCTGCCTTGTTTGAGGTGAAGTATGTGAAAAATAATTTGTCTGATTTAATATTCGTTTTTTAAAGTTCATTCTTTCCGGTCTACATCGAATGAAAAGACTAGTATCAGTTATACTGCATGGAAATCTCTTGGTTTGTAAACACAACAAGAAGGAGACAAATCCCTATTCTTAGGCAGTTTTATTCTTCATATGAACATTTCATTATCATTAGTTTTTGATAAGAGTTGCTCTCATTTCTGAAAAAAATAAGTGATGTTTCTTGATTTTTTTTTAACTTAAAAGTAAATCAAACATGAAAAGTAAATCAAACATGAAAGATTACAAATTCATTAAAGTAACACAAAATCAATAATTCAAAATAATTAATTACGATAGCCACGACGTGGCACTAAATTACTGTGAGATTACATTTGTATTATGAAGTTTACAGAAATAAATTATTTGAAAACCCAGGAAAATACATAAATTTTGGACAAAAACAAATTATTTAAAAATCCACGAGTTACTAATCTCATGACATTAATTTTATTAACTTATTTTTTAAGTATTAATAAATAAAAGATTTATATTTTTGGACCATACAAATTTTTGGAAGCATACAAATATGTCTTTAATGAAAAAATGATGTTAATTTTATTAAATTTTTAATATAAATTAAAAAAATGTATGCAAAAAAAAAGAATTCCAAGACTTTTTTATTTTATTTACTTTTTATTCCATTATGTTAACGTTAAAAAAAGTCATTGACCTAGATTTTAGATTTTTATCGAGATTATTGTCTTTCCGCACATCCATACTTACAAAAGCTAAACGTATAAATCAGGGTTAGGTTACTTTTCTGAATGACCAATCATTTCTCAACGGTATTTCGTTTAAAATAATTAATGTTGGTATTAATAATGACTACCCCATTTTGAAGTATATACATAACCGGATCGGAAGCAAGTAAAGGTCGAATACATGGCTTTGGCCTTACGACGGGCATGCCTTTACTCACTTCCACTCCGGTTATGTTCAAAATGGCTACCACAGATTATTTAACTCAATTCATTATTTACAGTAAAGTAAATTGTCTGGCTTAAAACTTCTTTTGAATATAAATGTTTTTAAACGCAAATGGGTCACAAATGAGTAGGTAAATCTCAGAATAAATTATTTATTTCCCAACAGTATTTTCTTTTAAAATAATTTATATCGATAATAGTAATGATAACCATATATATATATATATATATATATATATATATATATAGCATCAAATATAAACCAAAGTAAAACTTTTAGTAGATGGAACCTATTGTGAAGAGGATTAGCTCAATATATGAGATAGAGCAATCCTCTATCTCTCTCTCTATATATATATATATATGGCGATTTATGATTCATATGTTCTTCCAGCTTCTGGTTCCACTCAGCAACAAATGAAGTCTCATATCATATACGGATGGCCAGAAATTATTAAAAATCTTTCTCCATAATTCATACCAATTTCAGACTTGTCCAACATCATATTATTTCACAAATAATACATCGAATGTATCACATTTATTTGTAATAAACAAATAATTAACAGAATACCTGATCTATTTTTTAAATAATTTATTTGTTTTTTATTTTATTATTTTCAACACTTTTTTATTATTTTCTCAAATTATTTTTGGTTTAAAATTCTTAATACAAACATAATATTGTTGTTTAACGGGCGTAAATATGACCAGTCTGGTGCACTGGTACAATTTAATTTGCGATGCTTGCGCGATGTGTCTCACCAACACTCCAGTAGAGATGGGTGGTCTTGGTCAAATAGTGGAGATTGCCGAATTTATGCATAGAAAATATCACTGAGGAAGATATATGGCCGGGGGTTGTTCTTGGACAAAGGGTTATACCCATATGGGGTCCCCCGACCAAAGGTTGATGGAGAGATGCCTTTATAGCAGCATGTCATTCACACTGTTCGATGTGGCCATACCACGTGTGGATATAATTAACAGAATAAAACAAAGGGAAGAAAGAAAACATTATTATAATATCTGAAATGATATTAGAAAGAAAACGAAGGAATAATAAAGCTTACACACAAGAATGGTATTTTGTAAAATCACAATTAGAGTAAAACATATTAAAACAAAACAATTTATTTGACTAAGTAATTTTGTATGGCTATCAGTTACAGAGTTCATATTTTTAAGGAGTGAAAAGTTTCGTTTGTACGAACGTGTACGAGTGAAATGTTCGGTTTGTTTAAGTTCATGTTTGTATGAATGTGTATATGCGAGCGTGTTTGATGTATTTTTGTGGCAATTGTAATGTGTGTGCTTGATAGAATAGTTCGTTATTCGTGGTAGGAATTAAAAGGGACTACCTACTTTTTGACTTTTGCCTCCCCCACCTCCTCGGTCGAGCCGGTGGGGGAGGGGGTCGACGATCTCCTCTGTGTACGTTCGGCCGGAAAGCGGAAGAAAAAGAGAGAGAAAAGAGGGTGCGTGACTTGTTTTAACTGGAGTCAAATCATGCGTGGTCAAGCTGATCTGTTGGTTCATGATTGGCCGGAATCTTCGGCCAACGTGCTTTCACGAGATCACCCCTTCTTCTCTACCTTAAAGACGAAGAAGGGCTGAGCAAACAAAGAAAGAAAAAAAGTCGCAACAAATATCCCGTGGCCGGTAGTAGCGTTTGCTACAGATATAATGACGGCAAATGAATTCTTGGTATGGTCGAGCGAGAAACAAATGTGACAATGATGGTACCAGTCGAAACAAGAAATGCTGGAACGTTAGTACCAATAAATGAGCGGTATGTTCGGCCGGGCACACGGATTGTTATGGATGGTTGGTGGTCCTATACTGCTTTAGCCAATCATGCAGTGGTTAACCACAAATATAATTTCACCGATCCAGATGATCCTACAAATGGTGTGGAAGGTAGCTGGAATCTGTGGAAGTCTTATAGTGAATGCCTGAACGTCGGGGTAAGAGATGCATGTCATCCCAATGCTTGAGAATCATATTTATTTGGGATCCCCACGTGGTCATGTTCGTTTACATTTGAAGGGGATTGATTAACTAAAGGTTTTAATCCCTATATTATTGGGATAAATATTTCTATTCAGGTCAGAAATTATTTTAAGGGAAATACTATTAAGAAGTTTTATTTTGGGTTTGTTTAGTGATTTGTGACCTAATTGCGTTATGCACAGAATATAAAATATGGGATTATTAATCGACCACGTGAGTACCAAAATGGATATGGGTTAGAATTACCAGAGGAAACAAACAAATGAAAGAAAGAACACATTATTATTATTATTATTATTATTATTATTATTATTATTATTATTATTATTATTATAATATTGAAAAAGAAACGAAGGAAAGGAGGAGACTTCAAAACAAGAATAGCGTAAAACTTTAATCCTAACAAAACAATTTATTTAAAGCTTACTGCCTGAGGCGCCCCTACCGGGGAATGCCGACGGGGCTGCCCAGGAAATTTTTAAACCCCACTTTCCCGACCCGACCTTGGGTCACATCTTACTTGTGGGAGTAAGATAAAAACTGGCCTTATGCCTAACTCCTGGAGAGGAGTAAATCAATACTCCATTCCCGATCAAGCTGGGGGGGGGGACGATCTCCTGTTTGTGTTGTTGTCTGAAGCTGGAGAGAAAAAGAGAGCTATATAATTCCTTCCCACTACAGGAATATGTGACACAAGGTCGGAAGGTGGGGAATAGTCAAGCCAGCGTCCCTAAAGAAGGAGCACTCTGGCCTATCAAAAATAGCCTGGGCAGCCCCGTCGGCATGCCCTGGTCAGGGCGCCTCAGGCAGTAAGCAATAAACTTACTCCACCCCAAAGAGGGGAGGCAAAGCCTGGGAGGGTGGACCTCCTAGGACAACCCAGGACTCAACCCCTCAGCCTGACAGATAAAAGGCCACCAAAATGGCCCAGTTTTCGACAGGTGTTACCCAGACTGGGGTTAGTTCAAAAAGAGAGAGAGAGAGAGAGAGAGAGGCTGCTACTGCTTTTATAGTGTCCAACAAATCCCGTTGGTCACTGGCATGCCGTGTTTTAATTGGTCGTAGTTTACGGACTGTTTTTCCACGAGATTTCCTCTTCTTCTATGTCAGAGATGAAGAAAGGGTATAAGTCAACACTATTTGCTTTCTCGCATTGCCTTTTGAGAGCGATACAGTCTAAATTTATGGCCATGCATGGAACAAGCAAGGGAAATTTCCAGAGTCATCTGCAGGAATTTCTCTGGCGGCGGTGAGTAAAACGTAATTTTTTCGGCAATATTTTGTATTGGATACGAAAATTTTATGAGGTTTAAAACTTAAAATAAACTTTAAAATAAAAACAATCTGTGAAAACATTAAAAAAACAACAATATTATGTCTGTATTAAGAATTTTAAACCAAAACAATTTGTGAAAACAATAAAAAAAGAAGTTTTGAAAACAATAAAATAAAAAACAAATAAATTATTTAAAAAATAGATCCGGTATTCTGTTAATTATTTGTTTATTACAAAATAAAAGTAATACATTCGATGTATTATTTGTGAAATTATGGAGAAAGTATGAGGCATTATTTGCTGCTGAGTGAAAAATATATAATAAAAAAAAGAAGCTGGATGAATACGGTATTTATCACCTCCCATAGCAGAAATGTGACACAAGATCGGAAAGTGGGATTTGATAAGCCAGCACCCTAGAGGAAGAGCACTTATGACCGTCAAAAAATGTCTGGGCAGCCCCGTCGGCATTTCCCGGTAGGGGCGCCTCAGGCGATTAGCAATAAACTAACGCCTTCTCAAAGGGCAAGAAGGTAAACCCTGGGAGGGTGGACCTCCTAGAACTAGGAGAAACCCACAGACCGGCGGAAATCAAGCCCCGAAGGCCAAGACGATACCAGTCTGTAGTATCCATCGGAACAGATACTACACTTTGATCCTGGCCAAAATGGCGATTCGTGAGATTTATATATATATATATATATATATAATATATAATATATATCTATTAATAATGGAGTTTATGTATCTGTCTGTCTGTCTGTCTGTCTGAAGCCGAAACTCCAGTATGACTATTTTACTGAAACTAATCTTTTTGAAATTCTTTATATACTGTCATCAAAAGCCGTTCAGACACCAGATGGATGTGCCCATTAACATAAGTCATTCTTTTAAACCTTCAATTAAATTCATATTTACAAATATACACTTATAACTTCTATTATCAAATTTACATATGTATTTACAATATTTTCCGATAAGGTTATATTAACAAACATTATTCATACAATTAATTAAAACCATTTTCATCATAACTGGCGTGTTTTCTACACCATTTAAACGCGAGTACTGTTAAAATTGCAAAGTCATTAGCTGTTTAAGAAGTGGTGTCCTCCCTCCCTCCGTTGATTAAATATGGCGATCTGATTAAGCAGCCGATCAGTAGTGTCCTCACTCCCGCCGGTAATTAAATATGGCGATCTGATTAAGCAGCCGATTGGCTGTTTATCAGTAGTATCCTCCCTCCCTCCGGTAATTAATTATGGCGATCTGATTAAGCAGCCGATTAGCTGTTTAATCAGTGGTGTCCTCCCTCCCTCTGGTAATTAAATATGGCGATCTGATTAAGCAGCCGATTGGCTGTTTAATCAGTGATGTCCTCCCTCCCTCCGGTAATTAAATATGGCGATCTGATTAAGCAGCCGATTGGCTGTTTAATCAGTGGTGTCCTCCCTCCCTCCGGTAATTAAATATGGCGATCTGATTAAGCAGCCGATTGGCTGTTTAATCAGTGGTGTCCTCCCTCCCTCTGGTAATTAACTATGGCGATCTGATTAAGCAGCCGATTGGCTGTTTAATCAGTGGTGTCCTCCCTCCCTCCGGTAATTAAATATGGCGATCTGATTAAGCAGCCGATTAGCTGTTTAATCAGTGGTGTCCTCCCTCCCTCTGGTAATTAAATATGGCGATCTGATTAAGCAGCCGATTGGCTGTTTAATCAGTGGTGTCCTCCCTCCCTCCGGTAATTAAATATGGCGATCTGATTAAGCAGCCGATTGGCTGTTTAATCAGTGGTGTCCTCCCTCCCTCCGGTAATTAAATATGGCGATCTGATTAAGCAGCCGATTGGCTGTTTAATCAGTGGTGTCCTCCCTCCCTCCCTCCGGTAATTAAATATAGCGATCTGATTAAGCAGCCGATTGGCTGTTTAATCAGTGATGTCCTCCTTCCCTCCGGTAATTAAATATGGCGATCTGATTAAGCAGCCGATTGGCTTTTTAATCAGTGGTGTCCTCCCTCCCTCCACTAATTAAATATAGCGATCTGATTAAGCAGCCGATTAGCTGTTTAATCAGTAGTGTCCTCCCTCTCTCCGGTAATTAAATATGGTGATCTGATTAAGCAGCCGATTGGCTGTTTAATCAGTGGTGTCCTCCCTCCCTCCGGTAATTAAATATGGCGATCTGATTAAGCAGCCGATTGGCTGTTTTATCAGTGGTGTCCTCCCTCCCTCCGGTAATTAAATATGGCGATCTGATTAAGCAGCCGATGTTAATATGGTACGTTAAATATGTAAACAACAACGCTGGTATTCACCGTGCTCAGTTTTTCATTTTTACAACCGTCCTAAGTTTGTTTATTCTTAGCCATTATGTTTTAAAACACGAATTTATTAAATCAAATTGTTTAATTAAAATAATAATTGATTTAAAAATTACTATATAAAAACGCGCGTGCGCGCGCACGCAAACACCCACACACACACACAGTTCAGGTAAACCTTTTCTTTCCGAGAATTAAAAAACTTTTCGTGTTTACTGTATTTGATTTCTTAATACTTTCATATCCAATATTATCATTTTTTCACGACCTCAACAGAATTTATGATTCCATGTTTTATTTATTAAAAAAAAAGATGTGATTTTTTTTTCTTTTATGTCAACAAAATAAACTAACACATTGTACTGGAAAACTATACAACTGATTGTAGAATCAAATTGTTTAATTAAAAAAGGGTCATTAAACACACACACACACGCACACACACTGTGTTCACTGTATTTGATTTTTTTGTGCTTTTTCATTTTAGGACCCACGCTAACTTTGATCCCGTCGTTACAGTTAGGGTTAGGTTTGTTTTTTTTCCTTTTTAATTAGAAAT
>OY744526.1:29244045-29321545 GCA_963556195.1 Sepiola atlantica
CCTGTATCCTATGGAGTCATATTCATCGAGTTTACTCGTACGTTATGATAAATGTAAAAATCTTTGTAATTAAAGTTCTACTGGATAATTTTTCCTACTTTTTTCAACATTGAACAATAAAATACCAGTGAGTAAGTCCATGATATTGTTTTCACACATAAATAATTTTCCGTTTGGCCGAAGCCACTAACAAGCACCGTATTTTCGGCACTTGTGCAGTTTTGTAAACAGGGGCAGATAATCAACAGGAAGTAACGATCAATAGATTAAAACCTTTTAATAAATTTATTTATTTAATAAAATATATTTTGTGAAAGAAAAACATTGTAATAAAATAGTTTATTTCCAATAAAGTAACATTTTGATCAACACATTGTAATAAAATATAGTTTCTGAAATTGAAAGTGATTAAAAAAAAAATTTTGTTTAATGATTTTACATGTTTCAAAACGAAAATAATGATACTGCTATCGATCCCGGACCGGATGTCGTGACGTTGGACTCGGAATCATTCGGCTGGGCACATGTTCGTCTTTTCTCACAGTCCGTTTTTCACAACTTTTTAATGACCAGTTTTTTTTTCTTTTTTCGGTGTACACTTACCTATCAGGCTGCTAGAGAATTCCGGGGTTTTTGGAAAAAAAATTCAAATATTTTACATTTTAGGAGCGGGGATCAATTTCCAATGTTAATTCAACGTAGACTGATCCCCCACTTTTTGACCATCTCAATTTTTGTAAAAGTCTTTTTCGGTGTACAATTACCTATCATGTCAGTAGAGAATTCCGGAGTTTTTGGAAAGAAATTTCAGAAAATTTAGATTTTAAGACGGGGGATCAGTTTTCAATGTAAATTCAACGTAGACTGATCCCCCTCTTTTTGACCATCTCAAATCTTTAAAATTCTTCTTCTGCTTACAATAACCTATCATGTCGCGAGAGAATTCCGGAGTTTTGGGAAAAAAAATTAACAAAATTTACATTTTAAGACGGGGGATCAGTCTTCTTCGTCTTTTCCCACAGTCCGTTTTTCACAACTTTTTAGGTCTTAAAATCTCAATTTTTTGAAATTTCTTTCCAAAAACCCCGAAATTCTCTCGCGACATGATAGGTACTTGTAAGCAGAAGAATAATTTTTAAAATTTGAGATGGTCAAAAAGAGGGGGATCAGTCTACGTTGAATTTACATTGAAAACTGATCCCCCGTCTTAAAATCTAAATTTTCTGAAATTTCTTTCCAAAAACTCCGGAATTCTCTACTGACATGATAGGTAATTGTACACCGAAAAAGACTTTTAAAAAAATTGAGATGGTCAAAAAGTGGGGGATCAGTCTACGTTGAATTAACATTGGAAACTGATCCCCGCTCCTAAAATGTAAAATATTTGAATTTTTTTCCCAAAAACCCCGGAATTCTCTAGCAGCCTGATAGGTAAGTGTACACCGAAAAAAGAAAAAAAAAACTGGTCATTAAAAAGTTGTGAAAAACGGACTGTGAGAAAAGACGAACATGTGCCTTCGGCTGGCTTACGCAAACGGCCGAGTGTTGACGAGCCGAGCAGCCGATAACTTTGTTACAAATTGAAAATAAGTGCTTTCGAAGACGGATTTTTTGTCAGGAAGTTTTTTTGAAGAAAATAAACCCAAAATTAATTACGAACAGCTTTGCACTGCAGTATAATCGCGAGCAAGTAAGAATAAATAATAAAATTACAAAATGTGATAAAAGTAATTTTGGTACGTTTTTTTTTTTTCTTAAAAAAAATTCCTTGTAAATAAAAAATACAGTATTCATTTTATAACAGTAACCTCGCTGTTTTTTCCTCTTTCTTTCAAAAAAAAATTCATGTAAATATGTTTAATTTTCTTTGTTTCTTAAAAAAAATTCCTTACCCTAACCCTAAATATAAACCGTAACCCTAACAAAAAAAATAAGCAAAACATTATCATAGGACGCAGCACCGTATCAAAAATGTCGTCTGGAACAAATCGGCTCGGCAACTCTCGGGCGTTTGCGTAGAACAGCCGAACGCTTCCGAGTCGAACGTCACGAACGCCGGTCCGGGATCGATAGCAGCACCAAAATAATATTAATAAAACTATTTTATTACAATGTTTGGCACTTTAGTTTAGTTGTGAATCAAATCAATTTTGAAGTTACATTCCCTCCTAACCATGGCCATCCCTAACCCAAACGTTATTTTAGATTTTATTTGGTGCGCCCCAAATAAAATCTAAAATAACGTTTTTTGAATATTTCTTTCAACACGTGTTTGCTAGGGTGCGATACTAAGTGGCCAAAAAGTGTGTGCTCACTTTATGTATAACTTATATAGGAAAGTGATCCCCTCTCCTAAAATCTAAAATAATAAAAAATTTGGTGCTTCTTGCTTAAAATGCCGAAAAAAAGATTTCTGTGTCTTTTAAAGTTGAAGAGGTAAATAAGGGGCAATAACTCTTAATTTTATTTTTGAGCCAGACTTTATCCTGAATTGTTATTTTGAGCCAAAATTTATCGTTAATTTTTAACAAGACTGATATTATCTTCAACTGGAATTATGGATTTGAAATTGTTCCAGTTCGAAGATGTGCTATATTTTACGTCAGAAAAAGCAAAGCAGATAGATTTTTTGCAAGCGCATGGTCTTATTTCAGGAGAAGAGACCTGTAATTGTGGGCATGAAATGCGACTTAAAATAAAATCTTAATTTTTCCATTTATGTATACATTGTTGTTCATTTATTACTAAAAAATTTTCAAAATCATAAATTTCCCATTTACGTATAATTTGTTGTTCATTTATTACTAATTAATTGAATGTCGCAGTAAATTACGTTACATGTAATAACAACAGGTGATAAGAGTTATTGCCCCTTATTTACCTCTTCAACTTTAAAAGACACAGAAATCTTTTTTTCGGCATTTTAAGCAAGAAGCACCAAAAATTTTAATTACTTTTTTCCATATCGGATATTTGTTATGGCTGGTTACATGTAATTTGCAAAAAAAAGTAGAATTTTTATTTATTTAGAGAGAAAACTGAAGGGTGAGATTCCGTGGCCAAGAAATGGGTGCTCACTTTACGTATAACTTATATAGGAAAGTGACCAACCCTCCTAAAATAATAAAAATTTTCATAATTTTTTTCCTTACCGGATATTTGTTGAGGCTGTTTACATGTAATTTGCCCCAAAAAATAGAAACTTTTTTTTAGGGGGCGGAATACGAGGGGTGCAGTTCTATAAATTTACCAAAAAAAAATCACTGACTTGATCAAATTTTACATGATTAAATTTTAAAAAAAAACACACACACACTGTTCGCTGTTATTATTGTTCGATTAATTGATTATCATTGCTTTGAATAAAAAATGGTAAAAATTCAGTATAGCGGCCCCCTGGCTGTGGGTATTCGCAAACAATGTGAGTGCAAAAATAAATGGTCTATCGGTAAAAATAAAAATAAAAATAAAACAAGCACCTAAATTTATATCGGTATTTTTGGTCCCCCGATTTATAAAATCGGGACACCTATGTTTTGAGGCATTTCCGTCCGTCCGTCCATCCGGATTTTTCTCCGCAACCATCCATTGAATTTCTCTGAAATTTTGCATGAAGTTGTAACTTTGGTCAGGTTAGAAAGTGACATTCTCCGATTTTTAAAAAAAAATCTGGTTAGCCCCCCAGGGGGTCAAAAGGCCCCGAAATGGCAAAAAATGACATTTTTTGCCCCCATAACTTTTCATCCATCCATTCAAATTCTCTGAAACTTGGCCAAAATGTGGAGGCAATTGTTCCTAATAGAAAATAAGTATCGCTGACTTTGGAAAAAATCTGGTTTGCGCCCCCAGGGGGTCACAAGGCCCCAAAATGGCAAAAAAATGACATTTTTTGCCCCCATAACGTTTGATCCATCCATTCAATTTTTCTGAAACTTGGCTAAAATGTAGAGTTCTGGATATAAAATGAGCATCCTTGACCTCGGAAAAATTCTGGTTCGCGCCCCCACGGGGTCAAAAATGCCCCAAATTGCCCAAATTTATTGCATTTTACATTCGCCACATCGAGTCACATACAGAGGGGGACCACACATGCGCGGCTTGTTATCTATAGACTTTTAGTTTTTGTGTTTGTTTTTCATTTTTACCGATATACCTTTCATTTTTGAGCTCACATTTGTTCGCGCATGCGCACAGACAGGGGATCGTTATACTGCATTTTTACCACTTCTAATTTCATATTACTTCCGGTTGATTATCTGCCCCTGTTTAAAAATTGAAAACAAATAAATTCTGATTCACAACTAAACAAAAGAAATGTCCAATGATTTTCTTTCAGGCTATATTTTATTAAATAAATAAATGGTGCCTACCCACAAGTACAGAGACATTCGAAAAAAAACAAAAAAACTGAGAAATATGTTTGATGTCACGGAAGGAATATATTGTATACCAAAAATAACGTAAATTAATAAAGTAATTTTTATTTTATAAAAGTAAATTAATTTTACCGATAAACGAATAAGAGGGAAATATCCCTGCCATGTTGTTCATATTCGAGGGAGATAATACGAACTTTTGCGAAATAGACAGTCTTGAATTTTTGGTGTTATCTCCCTTAGCAGCATTGAACATGACCAATAATGGCCTTTATATATCAACATTACCTGTTTATCGGTAAAATTTGATTTTCTTTTGTAAAATAAAAACTACATGATCAATTTACGTGATTTTTGGTATATTCATTCCATGACAGATACGTACATCAGATATTTCTCGGTTTGTTTTAGTTTTTTTTTTTTTTTTTTTTTTTTTTTTTTTTTTTTTTTTTTTTTTGAGAATGTATCTGGATAAAGCACCAAGTAAATTTATTAAGATGTTTTAATTTATTGATCGTTACTCCTTGTGGATTATCTACCGCTGTTTACAAAACTGCACAAGTGCCGTATTTTTAAGTTAAATTCAATTTTTACAGTATCTTTTGTTTATTAAATTGTTAAGTGAAAGTACAGAATGGTTAATAACCCCTCCCCATGTTAAGAATTGCTTTCTAAATAGTAACGTTATTATTTCAGCCCGGTCCTTAAATTGCTTAAGTACCGATAACCGCCCCAAAACTGCATGAAGGAGGAAGTGTGTTCAGGTTTACAAATGGAGTCTCAGCACTAAATCAAATAAAGATAATGGATGGTAATGTTCCCTATAGTACTAACATGTACCAAGTTTGATGAGGTACTTTACGTATCTTGAAAAGAAAATTACTGAGGTGAAATGGTTCACCTATATAAAGCGTTTAAAAATCACCGTAAAGAACAGCATTAAGTATTTTATCATCAACACATGTAATTACTTTACTCTTGTATACATTTAAAAAAATAAAAGTCCTATTAAAGTGTTTAAAAGAAAGAAAAAGTGAATGGTTATGCCTACTGATGAGGGATGAAGCCTTCCGGTGGGAGGGGGGGGGGCAGAAGCAAAGTTGGACGAGTATATTTATTGTCAGGAATAAGGGTAGGAGGGGTAGTTAAAAAAACCTATATATTAGGTTCTACCATTCTCTTACGGTACACAGAATAGATAGATAAGTCAGAGAGTGTTCTTCGGCTCAGTGGAGACCAGACCGTTCTGCTTTCAGCATTGATACTCGATGTTACCAGACTCTATTGGGTGGGTCGCTGAAGAGTATTTCTTTTTAGCAACCTTCACCCCGACTGCTGCCTCGACCCTCTTCAGGGTATAGCCAGGAAAGATATTTCTTGTTGAATATTTTTTCCCAACAAAAG
Source organism: Sepiola atlantica (assembly GCA_963556195.1). NCBI lineage: Eukaryota > Metazoa > Mollusca > Cephalopoda > Sepiida > Sepiolidae > Sepiola > Sepiola atlantica. The sequence goes on from OY744526.1 coordinate 29,249,826, forward strand.
ATCAGTATCACTTAGTAACACACAGGGCATACATACTCATCACAGATGTCACATATCAACCAACTCATATCCTTAGGTCACAAATTTGAAACAAACATAAAATAAACTAATACAATGTTTAAACACAGTCACTCATGGAATATTCCCAAAAAACAACCAAAACACCGCATTGGCAGAGTTTGGGTTGGGAATGAGAATCATTATGCAGCTTAAGTTATATACCACATTCCTGCTAGATTCGGTAAATATGTAAAATGCAGAGTGGACCATTTCACCCCGATCACTTAATTCTATTAAAAAATATTGCTCCGTATAAAAAAATTAAAAAGGGCTTTGCAATTATACTCATATGGCCGTCTTATTTCAAGAATATTATACACTAGAGTTCTCAAGTGATATAAATAGAAAGCAGCAAAAAGTTTTATTAGATAGTGAAAAGGTGCATACTTTCGCATTCATACTTCCTCCTTCATCAGAGTGCAGAGCAGAAAGAATGATAGTTTCAATGGTTATATCATAAAGACAATGCCTGATGCAATCCATAATGGAAGCATCAAACTCTGGGGAAAACTAAGTTGGAGAAAATAGGGATAATCATTTGTGGCCCATTCTACCCCGGTGGCCCACTTCGCCCTGGGTTACCCTACGAACCGAACTGTTTTTTTTTAATCTTACGCTAACCTTAAACAAAGTTTTTGTTTGCAAAGTCGGTTTAGCTCTGTTCGTATTGTGTAGAACCTCGAAACTTGATTGTATTTCTCAGTTTGTAGTTGGAACTAACTGCTTACGTCACAACTGCACATTTCTGGATACCTATTCCTAAAAAGCACGATTTCTTTTTTGTCCTTAAAAAAAAATATTGAAGGGTTAAATAAGAACTTTTTTTCACTCAAAGTGGCTGCCGACTGTGATGTCAATGAATTGTCTGCTATTTACAGCCGGTTCCTTGAAAAGTTTGTCCCCTAGTTTACAGAAAACAACTTTCTATTAAAAAAATCTTTCTTTTTTTTTCAATTTTATTGTGAAAATAAAATCAGTGTTTTTTTGTTTTTTTTCATGAATGGATCCGAAATATAGCCAACATTAATTTACAATTTAACAAACAATAAAAGTTTTTTTTTTTTTTTTTTTTTTTTTTTTCAGAATTGTTAAATAAGATTTTTAATAAATGTTATTTTTTATTTTTCTCTTTCAGATGAAAAAATTACAATTTAACAAACGTCTTTGAATTTACAAACTTTTTCGCATTTTTTCTTTTAATTTAAAAACAATAAAATTGTTTTTAATGATATAATTATTTTTTTTATAAAAAGCAATATTTTTTCCCATATTAAAAATTTATAATTTACATTTTTTTTTTTTTTTTTAAACCTCTATAGTAATGCCGTATCCCATATAGTATATTCCTGAAGAAATTGTTTTTGATACGACGGCGCTATAAAAAATTTTGCAAATGACTGGAATAATTACTTAGGTTTGTGCGCCTCATTAGCATTACAAGTTGATTTTTTTTTTTTTTTTTACTAATTGTTATTTTATCAACTAGGTGAATAGAGCTGTGAAAAAAAAACCTTGAAACCGTTTAAATTATGCAAATACTATGAGTAGTTCAGAAGCTATAAGAATTTAAAGTGCTGAAATTTGTGTTTTTCATTGGAAATCTTAAAAAATAATCCTTAAAAAAAAGTGGGCCTCCATCATTTTGAGAAATTCAGTAATTTCTCCCACCATTTATTTGTTTTTGAAGCTTTTCTCATAAAACTTGATACTCTTATGTAAAATTATGTGCTCTTTCTGATTATGCAGTCAGATTTTAAGCTATGAATTATAAATTGTGTAAACTTGAAAGTTTTTAAAACTGACACATTGCATCATACAGAGGTATTTCAATACAGTTTTATTGAGAGTAGCTATTTATCTGCCTCTTCACCAAGACGGCATGTGACACAAGACCAAACTTAATGTGAGGTGTAGCCATTGAATGCCACAAGGGCCTTCATAGTTGATATTAAAAAAAAAATTTAGAGTACATATGAAAATCTCAAATGAACCGATGAAAATGTTTCAGAAAGATTTTGAATACATAAGATTGGATAAAATTTGTAACCTGAGCAAAGCCACGTTAAGTCCAGACGCCTCCCCCCCCCCCCCCAAAAAAAAAAACAAGAACATGATTACATCTAATATTTAACTAAAATGGTTACATGTCATTCGGACGCTCGGAAAGTTGGTGATAATCTTCCAAACAGGATTCTACTTACTTATACAGCTAACAACTAGTAATATATATAACACATATTTCTAGTTCTGGGTTCTGTTCAATAATTGGACCACTAACAGCAAAACCATTGACAACTGAACTAATTCATCTTCCACACAGGATAATAATTATTAGTCTTGTCCCCTTTCTGTTATTGTATTATGACATTTTTTTTTCTAATAATTCACTTGCACCATTACTCATATAAGAAAGAAAATTAAAAAGTCCAAAATGAGCATTTTTCCCAATATACAAGTTTTATTTTTTTGTTTTTCACGATAAAAAAAATGTAATACTTTATTTTATTTTTACATGTGGCTAGGATCAAAGTGTAATATCTGTTCTTATACTACATTTCATTTTTTTTCTTTCCTCTGTCAATGAAGAAATCCTTCTAGACCGAGGCAATTTAAACATTTTTGCCCCAATCCAGAGTGTCCCCTTTTTACAGAACTGGATTTTTCTCACATTAAAAACTAACCTTGTGTCTAACTCTGCCCTCATAGGATGGCAAATAAATAGGGACTGAAAATTAGAAGTATTATAAAAATTTCAATTTTATCAGACGTTTAATTTGCAGTCTATTTTTTTAATAATCACTAACTTCGTAAACAAAATTAAAAAAAAAAAAATATTGCATAGAAAAACAAACTGATACATATTAAAAGTACAAATAGTTGTTTTTATTTTATTAAATAAAACGTATTGTATGTCAACAAAAGATGGTCTCATTAAAAATTGCTAAAAGGTTTTCTTATTTTAAAAAAAAAAAAGTGAAGAAATGTCTTTTTTATATATATCCCAGTTTCATTTTTTTTAAAAAGTGCAATTGTATCTTTAATTCATAGTTCATTAGTTTTTAAAAAATAATTATTTAAATTCTAACAAGTCAGTAATTGTAAATAGCAAGATAACAAACACGCCATATACTTTATCAGGCGTGACGACACGTGTTATAAGTGTTAAAAAAATAAAAAACAGAATCCCTATTTAATTGCCTCCCTACGAAGGTAGTTAGACATAGACACAAGATTGTTTTTAATGTGGGACAATCTTGCTCCTCAAAAAGGAGCACTCTGGATTGGGACAAAGTATTAAATTATCTCAGTCTAAAAGGATTGCAAAAACTAACTTTAAAAAACTTGAACAAAAATTATTTTTTAAATTGTCAAATTAAGAGTAATCTAGTAAGATTAAAATAAAATTAGTAAAGCATTTTCTATTTTTGAGAAGGGAATGCAAATTTGCTATGCGGCTTCGTGAAATTAAGTTAACGTTTGCTAGTGACTTGTTGAATTCAACCAAACAAGGTTTTAAAGAAATTTGCGCACCATTAATAATTAGCAAATATTTACATATTATACATAAAAATAATTTTAAAACTATTATCTATATGAAACTTAATGGTGTATGTCGACTTATCAATTAAAAAATATTCTTAGTTAACTTTGAGCGCTCATATTTTCAGTTCTAGTGGTCATAAAAACCCATGTCACATTGCATTAGAATTAGTCAGCTAGGTTTTAATAGCCTGTGAAATCTAAAAAATATCCAAATCAAATTTAACTCTGCGCATTTTAATCAGAATGTAAGGTATGAAATATAAAAATGAAAAAATTTTCCCCGTTCTAGTTCGTCAGTTTTAAGCATTTTTTTCATTTTTAACTTGGAGTATGAAAATATTTAACATATAAAGGTACATGGAATTAGAGATGGGCGGTTTCGTCTCCATACCGAATACCGAATCGTTTTTGTTTTTTTTTTTAAACCGTAACCGTTCGGTATTGTGTTTTTACTACAGTAAGCCACCATATACAAGGAAACACGGTTGAAAAGATTTTCCGATTTGAATAAAATGGAATATTACCAAAAAATGTTATATTAGAAAAAAACATTTAATTTACTTGTAGGAAGAAATCTTTGTTTACAGTTTGTTTATCATTAACATTTTGAATTTTCAAATGAAAAAAAGAGAAATACGACAGACAACATGACATTGTATTTTTAGCATTTTCAAATGAAAAAGAAAAAATCAAACGCGTTCCGTATGATGTCAAATCTATTTGATTCACAATATTTCATTTTCATCATCATTTTTGCTTAATTTTATTTGTAAAATTATTTTGTTTGTTTAAATAAATTTTCGTTTTTTAATTTCTTGCATTTCTGAGTTATATTTTAGCTTCTGATGGGTTAAAGAATTAGATAGAATGTATATTCAAACTCAGTTTTATTCTTCAGAAATCTTTCATGAATCTTTGGTCACTGTTTTAACGAGTTAACTGTTGAAAAGGTATCAGAACTTTGATTACAACAGTCAACACCTTAAAACTTACGAATAGGCTATATTGCCGGTCCCGGCAAAATAACGATTCCTGCGTTATTTTGCCGGTTCATGTATATTTAACTAAATTGTTAAACATACAGTGACGCCCGGCACAATAATGAGTCTTACGTTATTTTGCCGGCTCGTGTTTATTTAACTATAAATATTTTTTTTTATATTATTTAAATTAATTTTTTTTTATTATTTAAAACTTTATCAAACGAAATTTTATTTATAATTTAAAACTTTACCTGATTGTTTTTTTTTTGTTTTTTTTATTTAAAACTTTGCCTGATTGATTTTTTTGTTTTTTTTTAATTAAACTTTGCCTGATTGATTTTAAGCGACAATATATTTTAAAATAACGATAAAATTAATTTTTACTTCCGGTTGATTCGATTAGGAGTGAACTCTTCAAAATTACGACTTATTTTATGATTTCATTGAAAGAACATTTTAAAATAGAAACTGTTTAAATCCAGTGATTTTCTGTATATTTTAACATTATCAAAGTTTTTCTTCATAAAGAAAATCAGAATTTTACATTAAAATCTTTCCTTTGTAAAGCACATTTTTAACAAGTTAATTCAACAACTTAATAACTTCATTATTTTTAAAAGTTTGGCTTTGGTTCAAGGATTACGAAGCAACACCTATTAAAGCACATTTTTAACAAGTTAATTCAACAAGTAAATGTTACCAAAGGCAACATAAATTATTCTTCTACCTACCTGTATAAGTTTATTTGTTTATTTTATTATTTATTTTTATTTAAAAAAATCATTTATCAAAATAAATAATAAACAAATAAACTTATACAGGTAGGTAGAAGAATAATTTATGTTGCCTTTGGTAACATTTATTTGTTGCTTATTTTTTTCTTTATATATTACTTTCCTTAATTTCAATTACTTAAATCGAGAGCAGACTTAGTAATGTTGGGAAAATTCATCAACATTCATTATATTATGAAAAGTAACTAAATAAAAATAAACCGAAAAGAAAAATAGTATTTTTTTTAATAATAAAGGTAAAATATCTATTTTAAAATGATTGCGATTGTTTGGTTCATTTGAGCCATGCCTACTGGTGCCCGTGGTATCTCCGGCTCCCGTGGCGGGTATAAAAAGTGCTGCCGCTTCACAATGTTTGTTTGTAAAACAATTCAACCTTGGATTAAAATGTGTAGCAGTTGAAAATAAAAATTAATTGAATGAACGAAAATATTAGAGACAATTAGATTCTTTTGCCGGATTTCAGATGCTTGTGTACGAATGGGGTCCCAATATTTTCGTCTGCAAACAGCAATTCGTAAAGAAATTACATCAGATACGCTTTACAGCAAATGAAATCCGACTAAATAATCTAATTGTCTCTAATATTTCCGTTCATTTAATTATTGTACTTTTAATGTTTTTTTGTATTAAAAGCAGATATTTCTTTAAAAGACACAATAGAGCAGGTCGATTTTATTTTATTTCTTTAACCGACACAACTGATGTTGAAAACAAATTGTTTTTAAATATTTGCCCTTATTTATTTTATTACCTTTTCTTTCGCAAGGCCATAACAATTAGGTTTTAAAAAAAAAAAATGAATCGGCATAATAACGATCCCTTTACATTAGTAAATAATTATTGTGCCGGGCGTCACTGTATGTTTAACAATTTAGTTAAATATACATGAACCGGCAAAATAACGCAGGAATCGTTATGATTCATATCATGGAGAAGGATTCAGTCACACAATTATCGAAACAGTGGCATAATTCAACTAAACGTTGAATAATAACTAATCATCACACAAGAGAATGAATAGCTTCCATAGTAAAAAATTTTTTTTCAAAAAAACCGAACCGTAAACCGAGGTTTTAAGGGAAAGAAATCGATACCGAAACCAAAATTTCAAAACCGCCCAACTCTACATGGAATTGACATCATTGGAATTTTTATTTTATTCTCTTTCCATCTATCCATATAATTGTTTAAAAAGTTGGCCCACAAATAAAAGAAATGACTTGTTTAAACAGATTAGGTGTGAAATTTTGCTGTTCGATGGAAAGACGTTATCGGCTTGTAATGCTATCCTCATCAGACAGAATTTGTTCAAGTTCCTTTTATGCGGTTTGTGTGTAGTGTAGGGGTCACCGGGGTCTACAAAATTGTATTTATGGTTCACGGCATCGTGTTGCGGTAGGGTGTTATATACTCACCAGCCATCGGTCACTATGCGAGTTCCTGGAAGCACGTACCAGCCAATTATTGGTAATAGAGTTCTTACATCTTGCTTTCTCACAGGCACCATCATCGGCAGATTTGTTTCTTATTCGATCATCCCATTTTTATATCTTCTGCAGTGATGTTTTCGATGCCTAAATTTGCTTTCATCAATTTTCACAGTTCGGCCAGGACCACCCATCTCCACAGGATTGTCAACCAAATGTCTCTAATGGAATAATACCAATCCATCATAGTGTGGGTTGATATGCCAGTCTGTTTGGACACGTTTACCTGAGGCTCTTCCATAGACCACCAATATATTTAAATAAGCTTTTCTAATTTGACGTGAGAATGTTCAAAAAACGACCCAAAACGTACATTCTTTTTTTGTCTACATGTAGTGCACATCCAACAGTAATTGTCAATAAGTTTTTCCTTTTGCAGCGTATAATGACATTATCAATTGGAATTTTTGACAAGTACACAGATTGGCAATTAGGCCATGCGTTACCAAACATCTTGGGGTTGTAATAGAATTAGCAATTTCGACTGTTAATTCTCTAAAAAAATATTAAACAAAGCTCTAATGCTGGTAACACTTTTTGCAATATGGAATGCATTTTATTAAAATCGAACGCCACAAAAAAATTCTACCAAAATCGAACAGTGCAAAGATAAAACTTTGAGAGAAAAAATTTTTTTAAATTGTAAAACTTTTATATGAATATGAAATTTTAGTATAAAAAACTATATACTGTTTCTAAAAACAGATTTTATTCTTAAAAGAAAAAAATAATTTTATTGTTTTTTAAACTAAAAAAAACAAAAACACTGCAAAAAACTTAAATTGAAAGAAGAAAAAGTTTAAATTAATGTTTATATTTCATATCCATTTATAAAAAAAACTGATTTTATTTTCACAATAAAATTGAAAAAAAGATTTTCTAATAGTAAGTTTTCTGTAAACAAGGGTACTCATTTTTCGGGGCACTGGTTGAAAATAGCGGACGATTTATTGATGTCACAGTCAGCAACCATTTTGAGTGAAAAAATTCAAATTTACTGTTGAAAGTAAAATTTAATTATTTCACTCAAAATCGCTGCTGACTGTGACATGAAGCCGATGGCCCGACAAGTTTATCCCCTGAGAAAAAAAGATTACTATTTAACAAACTTTTTCGTCTTTCCATTTACACTTTAACAAACCTTTTTGGTAGTGTTTTATTTTTTGATTTTAAAAAAAAAACAATAGGATTATTAATTTTTTAATAATAAAATCTGTTTTTAGAAACGGTAATTGCTGGATGTGCACTAGATGTAGACGAAAAAACAACATACGTTTTGGATCGTTCTTTGAACGTCTCCACATAAAATTAGAAAAGTTTATCGATATAATATATTGGTGACCTTTGGTCCTCAGGTAAATGTTTCCAGCCAGACTAGCATGTCGACCCATGGTGCATTGGTACACTTTCATTCAAGACATTACCAATAATTGGCCAATACTTGCAGCCAGGAACTTTGCATAATGGTTAGTGTTCGTTAATGGGCCGTGAGACCGGGGTTCAATCCTGAGTCGAGTCAGAGCAAAGACTCAAAAAATTGTGCTTGATGTCTCCTTGCTAAACACTCAGCGTTATAAGGTGAGGATCAAAGTAACTGGAGTAATCCAGAGAAATCCTCAAAAACTATAATAAAGTCAGTCGTGAGACTGCATACATCTATCTGACAATGTAAGAGTGGGCCAAAGTTTTATCGGAGACGTACTTCTCCATATTGTATGAAGTATTCATGAAGTTAGTCCATGAAACTGTTAAAAACTATTTATCTGATCAGATTAAAATTTTGCATGCTGGTGACTGTTATAAATGAGCATCAGATCCATACATCAAATTTGGAAAAATTAGAAGTTGAAATTCTGTACAAATTTCAACCATGGCCTAACTTGTCAAGGTCATAAGATGCGGGTCTTCATTGGCTACAATATGGGCAAAGTAGCAAGTCTCTACGATGAACAGAACCAAAGGTGTGACTTTCATTGTTTTCATTACCTTTGACATAGAACTGATTTAATTTTGGGATATCTGTTTGTTGACGATTGGTTATGTGGATGCTAGCTGTGCGCAAACAGTGACAAACCAAACGCGACCAAAAATATATCCTACGAGACAGGGTTTATAAAATTTAAGCGGGCTGGAATCACCGAATAAACTTTTGCAAGTGACAAGATACTGTATTGGAAGTAGTCATCACCACCCATACCTTCAGTAATATATGTCACTATTTAGTTTGAACTTGAATCTCTAGATAATGAAATGGACAAATGCCATTTACTATCAATAGAGATACCATGCCACTGACTGGGTGTGTTCATTACGAGGTTAACTATTGTGTAATCCCGATTATTAAAGTCATGTTCCACCTGTTACGGAAAATGTGTACTAACTGATGAATACCCAATCATTATTTTCATTGACTTTACTTTTTGTTTATATAATGTCTTAATTGCATTTTGTAATTAAATATGTATTTTCTAAATTAGAGTTCGTTCTTTGATTACTAGCATTATGTTTGTGGCTTGATAAAACCTTCCTTCGATAAAACACATGATGGATTAAAGAGACTAATCACCAACACCGATAATCATTTCTGCCTTGCTTTCTATTGACTCAACTTTTTCAAAATTTTCTCTTATGCTGTGATCAGAAAACGTGATAACACGAGGACTTTTTTATTTTATTTATTTATTCAACACAAAACTTCACCTCCACAGTATATTATGTAGTGATATCTTTTAACGTTTTGTTTTTCCTATATGAAGGATTTTATTTTTTTAATGTAACACAACTTATTTTTTTTTATGCTCATAACTGATTTCTAAGTTTTTTTGTTTTTTTTGGTGCAGTATTTCAAAATGGTTGAAAAAGATCGTCCAGGCAAAATCTTTGTTGGTGGCCTCAATCTAGATGTTGATGAAAAACTATTGGAAAATCTCTTTGGCAAATATGGGAAAATAATCGAAAGTAAGTAACACATGGCAATTTATTAAAAAAACAAAAACAAAAACTTGTTTTTACCTTTTATGCAATAGATCGGACTTTGTTTTTTCTTTTGATAATTTGAAATAACTTGCTAATCTCTTACAAAATTGAAACATCATTTATTTTTTTATTTTTCCACATGTTCTACACTTGAAGCTTTAAACTTATGTTTTGACCATAAAATGTAAAGATACTTTCCAAAATTAACCCAACTTTGAAAGAGTATCATTTCTTTTTGATTTTAATACAAATCTTTCAAAAAATGAATCCTGACTTTTGCCAAGAGATTCATGTTATTTTTTCTCTTAAAAATATTTTCAGTTCTGATAATCCGTGACAAAAAAAGTAATGTGCCAAGAGGTTATGCATTTGTGACCTTTGAGAATCCATTGGATGCAGAAGATGCAGTCAAAGGAATTGATGGAATGGTAAGGCCAAGCCTCAAATCTTTTCAACTTTACGTTGCACCCACATGCCTGGTTTTCAGTATGGAGGAGAAATTTATTATGGTTTTCATTGATTTGCCTAATAAATTTTTTTTTAAATGTTCTGCATAATTGAAAATTTTTTTTAGATTCTATGCTTTTCCAAAACAAATCTCATTTGATAACAAAAATGTTTGCTTGCTTAGACCACTTGTGATAATCTATTTTTAAAAAAGTAAACTTTATTTTTAAAATATTAGTAACTGACATTTGGTAGGAAAAATAAGTTAGAAATTCAGGATTCAGACTGTCTCTCTCTCTCTCTCTCTCTCTCTCTCTCTCTCTCTATCTATCTATCTATCTATCTATCTATCTATCTATCTATCTCTCTATCTCTCTATCTCTCTCTCTCTCTCTCTCCTTTGTGACATTCTATGGAGTCCTATCTTTGGTATTTCTCTGAATGCTGCTGCTAAGGAGGTTACTGACTGGCTTCTTGTTGGAATTGACACCTTCATTCCTCATCATATGTTTCAAACCAAACCTCCATGGTTTTCATCTGTTTGTGCTTCTGCCATTGCCCATCGTAGCCATTACTTTAATCAGTATTATTGGGAGAATTCTGAGACTTTTAGAAAATTCTACAGAAGAGCTAGCAATGCTGGCAAGAGAACACTCTCAAAGGATTTGTGACTCTATCTCATCTCAAATGGTTGGCTCTCATGATTTTTTGGAGAATCTACAATAGTGTTATTAATAGTGGCAAGTCTGCTATTCCTCCTCTTTTTAATGGTCTTTGGGTTATTTCATCTTCTGAGAATAAGACTGATCTCTTTGCTTGTCTTTTTGCTGACAATTCTTCTCTTGATGATTCTGGTGCTGTTCCTCCTGATTTTCCTTTGTAAATTACTTTACGATGGCCACGGTTTGGAGTAGTGTCATCCCCTGCTTTTCTCCATGTGACGTTGCTAACGTGAAGGAGGGAGAGGGAGATAGTGACAGAGAGAGGAGGGGTCAGTCGGTTCTCTTTCTGAACTCTTGCATATCTTTCTTAATAGTTTAATTTAAATTATCTCCCCTGAAAATTTTAAGAAAGGTTTAATTTATCCTTTTTTTTTAATTATTAAATCACTTGAATTAATTATTGTTAAGTGACAAAAATATTGCATGTACATGAAACAAATGGAACGATAAAATTACGAATGAATAACACCAAACATTAATTAGACTGTTTAAAATAAGTAGTTATGCTAATTAAACAGATCTACGAATGTCGATAGATTTTTCCTCTGTACATTATATACAGTATTCCAAAAAAATAAGTTGTATTATTGATTTAAATAACATCAACCCGTTTTGATGGTAATATAGGAATAATAAATAAAACTTTCTCATTTATTCATTTATATAAGAATGTATTTTCTTCTTACCGATCATTTGTTTTTCTAAGATAAAGAAAAGTGATGAATTTAAAAAAAGCAGACAATAACTTATTTTTAAATACTTAAAGGAAAGAAAAAGTATAAGCCCATTCATCATAAAATAAATTATGAAAAGTGATTTTATCTAAGAGGAATTTTCTGTAATTAAATTAAAAGAATGACAAAAACTTTCTCATTTATTCATTTATATATATATATATAAATATAAAGTATTATTTTTGTATCTCCAAAATAATGTCTGGACTTTTCTTTAAAAAATACTTTCATATTTTCTTTATTTACATTTTCTTTTTCTTCATGATAATCTTCTAAATGAGAAATGTTTTGTTTTTAATCAAAGGGCTGCTCTGAAAATGTCTCGTCACTTACCCAACCTCATCCGTAAATAAGTTTATATGTATGCCCTAATTTATTACGATTGCAGCTTCTCTACTGGGTATTCCTTGATAAAGTGAAGTCATGCATAAATTTAATAAATATATTTCTGTGTCTCCTGAAAACAGTAAAAGAAAAAATAGTCTGGAAGCATGCCTATGAGTCTCTATTTACTTGCCTCCCCACGAGGGAAGAGTTAGACAGAAGTTCGGTTTTTAATGCAGAGAAAATCCAACTCCCCAAAACTGGGACAAAATTGCCTCAGTCTAGAAGGATTTATCCTTCACTGACCAAGGACATAACAGATGAAGTCTAGTATCAGAACAGATATTACACTTTGATCCTAGCCCAACTTTAAAATTTAAATATGGAGATGAATCATTTTATGTTGAAAGGTTGAAGGACAAAATTCATACTGACCTTCGAGGTTAGTAAAATTGGAAATTTAAGTTTATAATTTTTCTAAAAAAAAGCTTTTTGGAGCAACGTTTAGGACACCTTTTGTATAATAAGCTAATAAAAATCATTCATGCAACTTTAATTGTTGGGGGGGGGGGTCCTTAAAATTGAAATATTTCTAAATAAAATTTGTCTCATTTACTTAAAAAGGAGCTGAAGGGTCGTGAGATCCATTGTGAACAAGCTATTCTCCCTCAAACTATGGAAATGAGGAGTCGTGGTCCCCCACCATCACGGGGAAGTCGTGGTCCCCCACCATCACGAGGAAGTCGTGGTCGATCTTCTTTGTTACTCAGAACAGCAAGAGAAAAATTATCCCGAGCAAGACGCGGAGGCTTTTCTTTGAGGCCAATTCGTGGAAGACCTTTGCAAACGTAAGTAATTTTGTCTTTCTTTCTCTTAAAAGTATCACTCTTTTTCTTTATGTGCAAGAAGACATCTGAAAATGAAAACTTATTACAATTCAACTTTGAACTTTATTAAAAAAGATCATTTACTTACCATCTTCATTTCATTTAAAATCTTCAAGGTCTTTTTTAAGTTGAGTACAATATTATAAGATCGTAATCATATTTTGTTATTTTAGTGATTAGCTTAGGTTATCTGCTTTGCCATGTTTGAAATTTTTTTCGAAGAATTCTATGAAGCAACATGTTTTTAAAAGGATTAATATACATTAAGTAGTAAAAAATAAATAAAACGATCATCTTCAAGGATTAAAAATACAAAAGATTTAAAAATCAAATTCTTCATTTTCACCTAATTTTAAAACCATATTCTATTGATAATTACCCGAGAAAAGCATTTCAAAACAACATTTGGTGCTTATGCTGTTCAGTGGCCATATTAAAAAATTCTTTTTTTATAAAAACAATATCATATACTTATTCAGCGTTATATTCTTACTCACTGTAGAAAAATTATCTACTAGAACTTTAATTACAAGTATTTTTCCATTCTGCGTCTCATAACAGCGACTCGTTCACTAAGCCTCCATCTTGTTTCTTAAGATTTCAAGGGCAGATAACTGAAATCTTAAGAAACAAGATGGAGACTTAGTGAACGAATCGCTTTTATGAAATGCAGAATGGAAAAATACTTCTAATTAAAGTTCTAGTGGATAATTTTTTCTACTTTTTTTGTACAGTGAGTAAGAATATAACGCTGAATAAGTATATAATATTGTTTTTATAAAAAATAATTTTTTAATACGACCACTGAACAGCATAAGCACCCAACATTTTAATACAAAAACCATATTTTATAATTGAATGTTTAAAACAAATGAAAACCTCAAAATTTCAAAACTTTTTTGCACATTCTTTTTACTTAGTAGATTCACGATAACTAAGTCTTTGTGTTTATAAACAAAATGCAATCGGTTTTTGATTCGTTTTATTTTCTAGTTGTATTCTCCTTTTTCTTATCTGTGTTGTATTATTTTTAGTTCATTCAGGGGTGGTCCTCCAGGTAGATTACGACCTACAGGTCGAGGTGGTGGACCACCTGGACACTTTTCTCCTCCACTTGGAAATCGGGGACCACCGTCTCCACCTCGTCACATGACTTCTCGAAGTATTTTCAGAGACTCCTCTCGAGGTCCACCAATGTCATCAAGAGGGCTAAGAGACCTGTCTCCTCCGCCAAGACGAGGTCCTCCCCGAATCATGGACTCTCCACCCAGAAGATCCAGTTTTGGTAAGTTGAAACTTTCTCATTTCAACTAATGTTCACTTATTTGATTTCAAATTAAATGAGACATTTTCCTCCCTAGAAACTAAATAAAATTTAGTAATTGATTCTTTCTTATGCAAGGTAAAAAGGAAAATGCTGTATGAACTAAGTATTTGATTTTGGAGAAGACAATATGAAGACAAGTAACTATGGCCACGTAGATCAAGATGCCTACTCTAATGAATGTGATGTCATACTAAAAAAAGCCGTGATAATCACTGAGTCGGCTTTTATAACAAAGTATTAGAAAGTTTTTAAGAATTACATGTAAGAAGAAAGAAACTGTGTTCTAATTATATTAAACTTTATTCAATATTATTTTTAAAGCAAGAATTAACTTTTTATCGTTAAAGTGTGTTGGTGCTGCAAAAGTAAATAAATTTGTCGTTTCATTAATTTTAAAGAAAAAGTTACATTCATTGTGTAAAATTTAAAAACAATTTTCTTCCGAAGAATTATAGTCGGCATTGTTTGAATTTTTTTTTTTTTTTTTTTTTTTTTTTTTTTTTTTTTACTATTAAAATAATCACAGTATAAAATATTTGGTGATTCTGCTATTTCACAATAACATTGAAATATTTAAAGAAATGTATAAACTTTGTCATCTACTTAGGTGTTAGCTGAAAATGAGATTGTACAGAAAAAATTATGCAAATCCATCCACTATTTATTAAATTATAAGAAAAAAAAAGAAAAAAACGATTTTGCATATCAGTAGACATTTCAGCTTATGAAGCAGGCAAGGGAGATAACATTTGGAAAAAGTCAAAATATATGGAAAATGGTGACAAATAGATAAAATTGTTTTTATTTTTAATTCAATAAATACTGGATGAATTTGCGTAATTTTTGGTGTACAGTCTTTTCTGCTACCATGTAAGTACATAAAGTTTATACATTTTTTCAGCTATTTTTTTTTAAGAGAGGCCTAACATGCTATTGTGAAATAGCAGAAGCACCAAATTTTAGGTTATATAAATGATTTTTAAACAGCCACCCGAATATTTAATAATTAAATACCTGCTCTTTTAAAAAAGAATACAATAAATAATTTTGTATATTGGCTTGGTAAATAAAATGCTCCCTTTTGCTTGCATGCTTCCATCTCTCGAATAAGTTTTACTTTTCAGAAAAGAAAATGTGAAGTTTTGGTCCAACATAGAAACAATACTACTTTTTCTGTTGTTTTTATAGGGTTAAGTAATGCCATTGAAAAAATGTCCAATTAAAAGATCAATCTTTTAAATTCAGCATGAAGAATAAAACTTAAAACGGGGAGGGTCTTGTATTTGCTAAATATGACGTCTGCAAACGTTACATATATACTAGACTGGGCTTTTAGATCTAGGTGGCTATACCTCTATTCTGTTTGACATGAGGGGGGGGGGGGTCCAAGGGCATATTACTCTTGTCATTTGGTGTCTTTCTCTAAAGTGTCCGGTCCCCTTCTATCACTACAGTTGAAATGATATTTGATTAACCAGTTATTTTTAACTCTTTTGATACCCTACATGCTTGGCGTCTCAGATGGTTTAGCTATGTTCAGCATGGCACCTCCTGCATCAACTCAATAACACGCATGGGTACTTCAGGCATGAGGGTGCATGGAAGAACAAGGAAAACCTGGATTGAGTACGTACAAAGTGACGTGACTGTTTGCTACGTGGTTGGTATCAACCCTACGGATTGGACCGCATGCAGAGCAAGTGTGAGACATTGCCTGGTGTTGCCCACCCCAGAGTCCGGGACACTCACAGCAGCTTAAATACTAAAACCGGATGGTTATCTTAAACCTACAAATTGTGTTTCTTAAGAGATCTCCCTTATTGAAAGGGAATGATCAAGTCTATCATTTATCCATAATACAAAACTACATTAAGTATGTTTTTTATAAAACAGTGATGTTTGTACAAAATATTTCATTGGTTGATATAAATTTTAAGTTTACTCTGGCAGACATTTTATGAAATGTTTAATGAAAGGTGATTGACAACTGGAAGTTGAAATGCTCGACGTATAAATATTCTTCTTTTGACATTTCTTTTGCACTTTTTTGTTTTATAGAACAAAACTTTTCTTTTCTGAAGAAAGAGTTTTAAGAGAAAAATAAACTTTTTGAATATTTTGTCTTTGTAATAAAAACTTGAAATTGGTAAAACTTTCAAAGAATAATTTTTTTTTAAATATTTACAAATTTATTTTCTTTGTTAAATCTGCAGTTTGCTATTTCTATCATCTACCAAACCTCATCATGCTATTTGGAAATGTGCCTATTTCTCAAATAATAAACTAACTGAAAAAATAGACACTTCCAGCTCCTATAGGAGAAACCAAAGATACAATTAAATAACTTTCCAGAACTTATTAAATGACGATTTTAGAAATACATTATACGGCACAAAATTACCTGTAGAGTTGATGTTCTGTAAAACAAATCCCAATCTCTCCCAAACTCTGCAAATAATAAGATTATTGAAAACTTTTGTTTGTAATGGTTGAAATTGTTTTCTTTCCTTACTGTGGCAGCAACTGAACATGAGACAATCTAAGAGATAATCCATACCATTTCTGTTATTCCACATCAGTCCCAGTCGGTGTCATATACCGCTTCTAATGTATTCGAGTTTTGGCGGCTGCTGCTACTTTTGTCTCTAATTTTAGCGTTCTACTTTGGGTATTTCCCCGTCTTCCTCTCTTTCCAGATAACGAACTGTACAATTCTCCGCCACATTATTGGAAAAAGTCAGGTAAAAAGAACCAGGGTCATTTTGGGACGGGGGAAAACATTTTTTTAATTATTTATTGTACACAATATGAAAATTTACCCTCACCCCCTACCAATTTGCATATCACCCCCCCTTAAGTTTTTAGACTTTAATAAATTGTGTTTGGAACTTAAATTTATAAATCCTCATTTCCCCATAGACTTCTTTTTTTATGAACACAGAATGTCATTTTTTTTTTTTTAATCTTCAAATTGCTTTTTATTTGCTCACTTTAAATCAATCATTTCTGTTAGATTCTTATGTCTATTTTTGTTTTTTAAAAATCCTGCACAAATCTTGATATTGTAAATTTAATTTTGCATCTTTTATGAAAGTACCAATTTTATTTATTTTCTTTTTTCTTTTTTTTTTTTTACCTTAGAGCAACAAGCTAAAAATTGTTTTGTTTTGCTTTTTATTTATTTTGTGGAGGGGATGTAAAAATCGGTGTGGATGTATAAAGGTCTAATATTTAAATATGCTTTAAAATATTTTGTACTTTTAAAATTCTTTGCTTATGTATCATTTAAAAAAAAATTTATTTTTATTTTTTTTCTTGTACATTGAAATCCTGAAATCAAATGAGTATTTCTAAAATCTGATATTATCACTAAAGACGTCCGTAATGCAAATGTATTTTTCTGATTATCTTCGATGCTGACACTTTTTGGATGTCACCATTGTTTGGCTTTGTTTTTCGAATTAAAGCTCTTTGTGTGAATGGCCTTTGCATGATGCGAGTGGGTTGTCTTAATTTATCACTTAGTTTTTCTCCCCACTGCCGTATTCGCCCATATCCAGTCTCACTGCTTTGGCGGGCATCTTTTATAGCTACCATTGTTCGAGATGGAACCCAGTAGTGGCATGACTGTTGCTCAAATCATACTATTGTAGATTGAATCGCTGAGAATCAAACAAAAGTACATGTGAAAACTGTCTCCTTTCAGGAAACAAAAGAAAATGAAGAAGCCAAGATGTTTTTATTTTAAAACTGTCAGGGCTGCTTTATTGAAAGATAGCCATGGATCATCTCGTTTGAATGGAGACAAAACTAGTTATTTATTTATTTTTTTTTCCTGAACTCATTAACTCAAACACTACCACCCGCAACAATGGCAGCATGATGACATTGCACATTTCCTTTCACTCTTTCTCAATCTTAATCCAGATTTTTCTACCTTCACCCCATCCCACTGTTCATTTCTCCAAGCTTTTGCTACGGCCTTTCCCCACAGGCTTTATTTAAATTACATTGCTGTTAAATTCTCCAATTGACTCATCAAAAATGAAAATTGAACCCTGAAAGTTGTGTGGTTGGTGTCTATATGACCAGCTAGTGATGTGATGCTGGGTTCAGACTCTTTCAAGGGCTTTAGTATAGAGAGTGTCTTACCTATCATTCTTATACCTAATTATTTAAGCATCTGGTGGTCCAAAATGAGTAAGCTATATCTAGGTTTTTTGGCTTACAAATGTTTGTGTGTAAATCATAGTCGAGGCTTCAGATATGCCAACCTTAACAAAAGTGTTTTCCAAATCATCCGGGTTAGTGCCATATAGAATCTATGAAAATAAAAGAATATTATATGATAAATATTTGACAACCTATTTATTTTCAGAATGAATTCATGTAGCTCATACGTTTATATTCGCTATCGACAACAGCTTTCTTTTATTTTCTTAACTCCAAACCTGAGGCATCGGTTATCTCCTTTGTTTTTGCACTATCTTTTATCCTTTCCCCGCTTGGCAGATTTAGATTTTTATCTACCCCTTTCACCTGTTTATTCCGACAAGCTTTTTAGCTTTATTTTGAATACCTTTGTTAACAAATTCTCTGATCAGCTCATCAAAAGTGAAAATGAAATTATTTTAATTCCTTTTGATATTGAAATTTCAAGTATGACTTGTTGAATGGTCGTATAAAGAAAATCAGTTACGGTATTATATAAAATATTTTGTTCAGGACGTTAGTCAGAATTGGTGTGAATTTTCTTTAAAGCTTACCGCTATCTTGCAGGAAGGGGAGACCGACTGTCCATGGGTGTACCCGAAAGAGTGCCATTGAGAAGTAGAGATTTTGCACCATCTCCACCTCGTGAGATAAGAAGAGATTATAGAAACGAGAGGTCAGTATCTTCAATCCTTCTTCTAAATATATTCGTGCTCGTCTCATAAGAAAGAGTCAGCCATTAACAAAACTTGACAAATTTGTTTCTCTTACTTTTAAAGTTTGTCTGATAATAGAAAATTAAAATTTTATATTGTGCTATATAATTTATTTACAATCATTTAAATTTGAAATAAAAAATATTTTTTTAATTTACTTGACTTTTTTCTTTTCTGATTTTAGAGAATTTAGAGAATACAGTCCTCGAGAGTTTGATCGTCCTTCATTCCGTGAAAAAATATCTTCGAGGTATAATGTTGACTTTTTCTTCAATCTGCTTGTGTATTTGTCCATTTAAATAAAATAATTTTTCTAATGAAAAAGCAATTTACTTTTGCATATTTGACTGAACAATTTCTTTCGATCTTTGAAAATTATTAGTAAAGTTTTTATTTAATATCATTTCTTTTCAGGGATTATTTATCTGACAGAGACATTGGAAGTTCACGATCGAGTCGTGATTATATCTCTTCACGATATGAGGACCTGGACCGAGAATATTCCAGTCGAGAATTCATGTCACGAGATCATGCTCCGTCGAGCAGAGGAAACCGATCTTATGGGACCAGTAGGTAAGTCGATATGTTCAATTTTGTTTTTGATGTTTTAAAATAACGTTTACAAAGATATTCTGTAATTGGATGAGATGTGCTCTAATCAATCTCAATCTTTGGCTCCAAATCAATTAACGAATATCACGGAATTGCAAATCTGATCCAGAATATTAATAAAATAATTCCTGTGTTTGGAGGGCTAACATTCTCTACAGAACTTCTTCCTTCAAATTGTCGCTGTATACAAAAAAAGAATTGTTTAAATATTGAAGCAATCTTTCAGTTTTTATCTGAATTGATGATGGCTGATAAACATTTTTCACTTGTTGGTAATAACTTGAAAATAGTTGTCTGATATGAGTTTTCCTCATCTCTAGGGATGCTGGTCGCAGTTTTGTTAGCCATGACTATGAAAGAGGTGGTCCCTCGCCTCGTGAGTACGATTCATACAGAAGTTATGGTAAGTGAAACATATTTTATTAAAACCTCACAGATTTAAAAAAAAAATTTTAAAAAAATTTAAATTGTATCACATTACTCAATAAGTCCCGGGCCTAACTAATAAAACAACTTTTAGGCCAAATTCGACTTTATCCGTTGTCATAGTCTCCTTCTTGTGTGATACACTGATTCCGGCGCTTCTCTCACAATTTGATGTCTTTTTTGTAGAATAATTTGTCTCAAAATATGACCTAGTTTCTAATCTCACTTTTTCATTAGAGTTAAATCTCTTTCACTGGAGCATTCTTTTGAAGTCTGAAAACGGTCAATGGTCACTGGAAAATAGGTTGGGTGCAGAAGCAATTCATATTAGTTTTGCCATTGTTTCGATCTACTTGTGACATGATGCCTTGTCGTGGTAAAAAAAAAACACTATTCTTAATTTATGGGTATTTTTTTTTTCTCCCTTTAATCGCAGCAATAATGCTATATAATATTTGCTATTGATAGTTTTCCTTTCTCAAGGTGATCAAGATGAATAAATACCTTGCACCTCCAAAAATACTGAGGCCAAAACCTTACCTGCTGATGTTTGCATCTTTGATCACTTTAAATGACTTTCACAGCTGACTGCCAATTTGATTCTAGAATCAAGTGGTGGATCCATATTTTACCCATTGTCACATATTGATGCAAAACTCCTTTTTATTGTGTTGAAACAGTTGCAAACAATGCTCTGAATCATCAACATGTTGTTATTTTTGATTGACTGTGAGCAAATGCGGCACTCCCTTTGAACACAGCTTTCTGATTGATGAATGTTCAAGCAAAATGATGGATACACTACCTTCTGATATCTTCAACTATCTCATGCAACTTAAATTTACGATCGGCCAAAATGAGTTTTACGTTGTCCGGTTCAACTGCCGAATTTTTGTCTATACAACCGCATTTAAAGTCAGCACGCCATCTCTTAACCATTGTTTCCGACAAAGAGTCCGAATAACACTTATGAAGCCATTGCTTTGCTTGAACTGTATTTTTTCCCATCATAAAGCAATGCTTTATCAACATAAAAAATTCAGATTTTTTCTGTTTTGAAAATTTGCGACAGTAATATCAGTTAAATAACTTATTTATAAACTTATAATCTGATTAGGCTTGACACATACTTTTTGAATGTAAGTACTTAATAAAATCATAGGATTTTAAAAAAAATTTTTATTAGTGGCACCATCAATATGTCAGTCCCGGGACTTATTGGGTGATGTCCTATGAAATTGTTAGATATTTTGTAAAAGATAATTTGTTTTTGAAAATATTTTCTAATTAAAATTCATTTGTCATATTGTAAATATTTTGAAAATCTTTGATTAATGTCTTCCACAAAATATTTGTAATTCATCCTATTGAAACATTTTTTCCCATTTTGTTGATTAATTCCAATATAATTTGTCTGTTTTGCAATGGAAACTCTCCCTAGAAGTCTGTTTTTTTTGTTTTGTTTTTTTCAAAACATCTCTGCATTCATTCTTTGTTTTCAAACTACATTGAAACATTTAGATCTGTTTATTTAAATTATTCGTTTCAAGTCTTATAATTGAGCTTGTGAAAACGTAGCATTTGAATGTTTTATTTTTTCACGCTGGGGGGGGGGGGTGTAGAAATACCTGGTACAGTACCTTGACGAGATGGACCCTTAGATCTTGTTAGATCATCCATCTAGGAGAAGGAAACTTTGATGTAAAACCTGTGCTCTATATCGTACCTTTTCAGTCATCCTTAATCAGGCCCTTTAGAAAGTATGAGTGACGTGTGTGTGTCGTACAAGCGCACAGCACTGCCATCTATTTCACACCAATATTGATGGAGAGTAGAAAATGCACCATGGATGTACTTTCAACAGCCCCGTAACTCTCGCTTCCCCCTACTCTGTCCCTTAGTCCTCACCTTCCAAGAGCGATGTTCCTGACAAAGATAGAAGAAAACGTTGTTTCTTAGGTCGGTTGATGGTTAGTATTAGCCGTATGTTGAGATGACTTGACAAAATTTTCTTTCGTCTATCTTTGTTACTATGTCACTAATAAGGTTGCTGGAGGTAAGCATTTTATATGGACTGACGTTATTCGTTTGATAGTCCAAAGACTCTAACCTTGAAGTAACTCTAAAGGAGGCTGTCCTATCAGCAAGTACATAACACTAGGGTTACTGTATTGCCATTTGATGAATGGAGTCTGGACCATGCAATAGTTTCCAGTGGGGCCCTCTCTATGCCATATTGCTGGGAACTGTTATGGCTTCTCTTTCTTCAATGGTTTATAAAGATCTGCTCTACCGATCTTTTCCACAAAATCTTTACAATCCAACAGGAAAAACTTTAAAACAAAAAAAAAAACAGTTACAATCATCGTACTAATCCTCACGATGTTGTCTCACCGTTCACCTGACAAACTCATTAACCCTTATCCTCGAGTGGCCTTCAGGCCTTGATAAGTGGTGACTTGTTAGTATTAAAAAACTAAATCTCTGATAGAACAAAGTGCATTTTGAAATTAGATGTAATTGGCATTTTAGATTCATTTAATTATAAAAAATATAATCCTTTGTTTTGAGTGTGGTTTCTCTCTCTCTCTCATTAGTGTCTTTATTGGTTAAAAATAGTGAATTTCTTTACATTTGACACATAAAAGCCCTTAAAATTATAGGTGTTATTATAATTAAATTTTAATATTTCGAACAATCTTCTGCTTTTCATCAAAAATGTATGATTTGATTTTTAAAAAATGAATAAATATGAAACCGTTGTGAAAAATTGGACATTTTCAACTTTGTGCAGCATTCATTCTTTAAATCTGTAAATCAGTCCATGCAAAGTCTCTTTAGCGAATGGCAAAAAAAAACTAAAACAATTGTCTTTTTTTAAAGTGAAACTATGCGCATTCATCTAGTCATGAATTACTATTTAAAGCAGTGGTTCTTAACCTGTGGGGAATTCCCCACTGGTGGGGAATGGCGGAGTTGCCAAGTGGGGAATGACCGGTCGGACAGAAGAACCACTGCTTCAAAATTTAATACATTACATCCAAATGTTGACTTACATTGACCATGATAATTTTGCTGTGGCGGCGCTCACACTACTGGTTGCATTTCCCTCTAAGTACCTGTGCGAGTCGGCGTTTTCGAGCATGGTTGATATCAAAAACAAATCGCGAAACCGTCTGATTGACCTTGAATCTGATTTGCGCTATTTCAAAGGTGGAACCAAACATTGAGACACTTGTCAAGGCAAAACAAATGCAAAAGTCTCATTAACCTGTATGCGTCTAGTGCTAGTGTTACATTTTTTGTATGCTTTTTATAGGCCAAAAATATTTAGAAAAAAACATATGAATCTTTTTGTGTGTATTTATTTCCATGTAATAACTGTGGTGGGAATGGAGAGCTGGTTCACTAAATAGTGGGGAATTGGAGAAAAAAGGTTAAGAACCACTGATTTAAAGCAAATGATTTCTTTACCCAACAAAATTTCTTTCAAAAAACAATTCGGTGCTTATGCATATCAGCCCTGACATTGAAATATTTAAAGAATATATAAACTTTATTATGTACTTACATGTTAGCTGAAAATAAGATTGTGCAGAAAAAATTACGCAAATTCATCAAGTAGTTATTTAATTATAAATAAAAAACGATTTTATCACTCGGTAGATATTTCCACCATTTTGTATCTTAGATTTTCCAGTGGTCAAGGACGATAACTCATATGTTCACGATTTCGGGGTTTGGGGTCTCCATTGTTTACAAAAATATCAAAATGTACGTAAACTCATTTTCTTTCTTTTTCTTTGAATTAAATAACTACTGGATAGAATTTGCGTAATTTTTTCTGCACAATCTTATTTTCAGCTAACACGTAAGTACATAATAAAGTTTATACATTCTTTAAATATTTCATTGTCGGGGCTGATATGCATAAGCACCACCAATTCTTCTAATTCTGTGAAATAATTATAAATATTGAAAACTTCCACATCGAAGTTTAGACCTGCCTTTTTTTTTTTTGTCAATCAATAGAGACTTTGTGTGGACTGACTTGCATGTAAAGACAAAGAATAAACGCTGTGCAAAGTTGAAAATGTCCACTTTTTCATAGTGGAATCGTATTCATTGGTATTTTATCAAATAATGTTTTGTCAAGAAGAGTATACAAAATTTTCAATTATAATAACATCTATAATTTTACATGCTTCTATATTTTGCATAAGGCTTTTTTATTTGTCAAATATGAAGAAATTCATTACTTTAAACAAAAGCATACATAGAATTATCTTTTCACCATCATGAATTATATATGTGTGTGTGTATTTGGAAGTTTATTTAACGGAAAAGGATACATTTTGAACAGTATAGGAATAAGGTAATCATATCCGCACGCACACACACATATATAATGAAAAAAAATCCATTTGATTGTGATGAAGTTGAATTCTTGCATTGGATATTTTTATGAAACAATCCATGAAATTCATAGAAAAATTGAAGAATGGGTGTTTGTTACAAGGGAATATTCATTTCCTTACCAGAATTTGTTTTAAAAAAAATGAACAGACTTTTTGGAGACTTTATTTTCCAGCACAAAACATTTCAGTTTAAAATAAGTTGTTAATGTTTTTGGTTTAAGCTTGTTATTTTGTGGAAGAGTCATCATCTGTTTGTGTTGGCACTCCAAATGCTGCTGCTGACTACTTTTTTTACATTGATGACGTGATTGGGGACCAATGGAGGCGGTTGTCGCTCTTCTGTTGCCTGATACAGATCTGCATGGAAATCAGTTTGAGAGCTTATACCAATCTTGATTGGATGGGAACCATCACTTGAAACAAGAGATATGGTGTTAAATGTCTGTGTTGAACCCTCTCTCCTCAAGATTGGGGAAAAATTGCAACTGGATAGAAATAGAAAATCTTCTGAATATGTAGTGTAAAAATATCAGACAATCTCCAAAACTAAAGGTACCGACACTGTTTTTAAGGTCATCCAAACTGAATTGGTTTGAGTGGATCCATCGATATACCAAGATTATGACGTTTTTAATAAATGAGATAGGCAGGCACCCACACAAGACCTATGAAGAGGTTATCAGATTATCTGCAACTTGAACCAAAACCGGTACCCTCAAATGAACAGACTCTCTGTTAAGAGATGCTTTGAAAAAGACTACCAAAATGTCCATTGCCTAACAAGGAAAATCATTAAACCAGACAATGATGATGACTAACAAACAAATTTAGGGTTTTTTTGTTTTTTTTTTCAGGCTGTTTATTTTTACTAAGATTCTTGTCATTGTATAGTTACAAAAGAAAATGTTTGTCAGTATCTATTGGATTCAAAAATTCAACTCTTCTGCTTGAAATTGAATACGGAAAGGAAATGTTAATAGCACAAAATTTTCTAAAAAGAAAACAAACGTTGGAAAAAGAAACCGAAATGAGGAATTAAATGCCAACCGTTGAGAATTTGGATTGATTCGGCTTTTTGTGTCTAAGTGAAATGCCATCTAAACTGGTCAATGCTCAAAAACTTAAAACATCTCTCTCTCTCATGTTAAGAGACTGCATTTTTCTTGTGATAAATTCTTTGTTTCTCCTATGTCTTAGTTGTAGGGTTGTCAAAACTATTGAATTTTTGATACCACGTCTTTTAAAACGATACAAGTTATTTATACATTCTATATAAGACATGAAATTATGATACAATATACATTTTTTAATTACATTAATCAAAGCTTAATATTTTGCTGTTTGAATTTTCTTTCTTTTCTGTTTCTGTTGTAACCTGTACCTTTGATCTCACCTCCCTCTCTCCTGACTGAATTTTTAATGTTGTCTGAGAATTCATTTTTTGGAATCTTTCCCTTCCGTTCTGTGTATGCACCTCTCCCTCTATCTATTTCTCTATCTCCCTTCACTATGATGAAATGCTCTTAGTAAATGTTTTCAGTCGTCTCCTATTCAATTTGAATGTATATTTGCTATCTCTCGCTTTCTATCACTCTGTCTCGCTATCGCTCTCTTTCAAACATCTTTTAAAAAAAATTTAAGTGAGTGAAATTGAGTACAATGAAACTGATCGAATGAGGTTCGATGGCATTCAACATTTACCAGTTATATCATAGATATTTCTTATTCGTGGTATTGAAAAGCATTTTTTATTTTGTATCAGTATAAATTCTGGTATTGACAACCCTACTTAAACTACACTTAGTAAATGTTTTGAGTTGTCTCTTCTTCAATGTGGATGTATATTAATAAGAATTGTCTGACAAAAAAACTGATTTTGTAAATGTTTTCAATCACTAATGGAATTGATTTTCTTTCAACAAATTGTTCATATCTTTGAAAATGGCTGTTATGTGAAAGCTAACACCTTTTTTTTTATATACAAGTCAACAACCTTCTAGTGTATATTGTGAATTCTAGGTCCTCGTGACTCCCCGGGCCCAAACAGAGGACCACCATCTCGCAGCTATTCTTCATATGGACCGACTACCAGCACATCCCGCACCTACATATCTAGCAGTTCACGTGGAGGCGGCCCACCAGTATCCCCCAGAGGGCCTCCAATGTCTTCAAGAGGACCGCCTGTTTCCTCTCGAGGTCCTCTTCTGTCAAGAAGGGGCTCCATGAGTAGTGAGCCCCGTGGTGGAGAATATAGCCGTGAAGTGTATTCTACAGGAAGCAGACGTCCTGCACCACATGATGCGCGCGGACCACCAGCAAAACGCCCTCGTGGACCTGATGGGCCTTCTCGGAGTGGACCTCCTCCTTTCCGTCGTTAAAACTATCACTGTCTCCTCTTTGGAACATCCTAGCTATATTCCATATCAGGAGATTTCCTAAAAGAACAATCAGCATTTGTTGGACTTTTCTTCATTTAACAAAATCATTCTTTCATTGCTTCACTGAAGTAGTCAACCCACAGTCCTGCTCCACCCCCTGAACTTTTGACTTATCCACCCCACCCCAAGTTTACTGCAGTGTATGTATCTGTCACCAACAGATGAAAGAAAGCTTCTTTCAAGCATGGAGATATACCCTTTAAAGGAATCATTATCATTAGTGGGAGAAGCTGCAAATTGACTGCAAATTAGCACAAATGACAACTTTGAAATTTTTAAAAAGAAAAAAAAAATCTGAACATGAAGAAAATTTAATGTGAAACAAATTGGGGAAAGAAAAAAAAAACAATTTTTAAACATTTGTACTGAATTTGTAATAACTTAGTAGAAAAACTGATTCCTTGCTTTTTATTTATTCAGTCAATGACTGTCTAAACTGCCAATTCATCTGGCATTGCAAAGAAAATCCCAAATCTGATGCTTGTCATTAACATATCTTAATTTAGCCTTTTCTTTTAATTTTGTCTTTTTAGTAAACTCATCAAAATATCTTGGCTTTTATTTTCTTATTTTGAATTTCTATTTCTAGTGAAATCTTCATAAATTGCAAATAATGGATTTTTAGTCACTTTTGATGGTTGCAATTTAAGAAAAAAATGTTTGCACTTTAAGAAATATTTAATAAAATAACAAAATCACTTGTAAATTATTTCTAACACTCTAAAAGAGATGAGTAATACGTAAATATGTAATGTCTTTGTAGTAAGAAAAAATTAGCACTTAGTGACAAAATGGCCTCCTCAATTGTTGGACACTGTTTAGTGAGATTTTATAACCTGCCATTTTTTGATTCCTAGTGAAATTATTTTAACTTGCGAATATTGGATTTTTAGTCACTTTTGATAGTTGCAATTTTTTTCATCTTTAAATTTTAAGAAATATTTAATATAATAACAAAATTACCTGTAAATTATTTCTAACACTCTCTAATAGAAATAAGTAATAATTAACGTGAAATTGTTGAAATAAAAACAATTAGCAGTTATGGACAAAATGGCTTCGTTGATTGTCGAACACTGTTTAACAAGATTTTAGCCTGCCATGTTTGGATGTCTTTTCTCAATTGCAGATCTTTGTTGTAGAATAGGAAGTGTTTAAATGTTGCTAGAATCTGATAACAACAACAACAAATTGAAAAGACTAAAAAGAAACTTTCCATACAAGTGAATCATTATTAAAAAAAACAAATCTTCTAAAGCAGGATCTGACAAATGTCTAAAAGGAAATGCCAAAAAGTTATGATTGTTGTATTTCAATAATAAATCAAAGAAAACTAATCTTTCTCTCTCTCTCTCCTTTTGTGTTTGAGAATCCAGTTCAAAAACCAACCATTCAGGTTGCAGATTTTTTTTCTCCTTGTTTTTATCTAGTAATTTTACTACCACAACTCAGAAATTTTTCACACTGAAAAAGAAAATCTCTCATTTTCTCTTAGATTGAATTATTTGAAAATTAATTGATATTTCTAAATCGTGGAAAATGAAATCTCTTCCCAAATCCTCTTTGCTTTCATTCCAACCGAGTGAGGTAGTGATTCATGTCAACAATGCTCAATTATTGTTTGACATTTTGTCCATCGAAAATAGCAAGGAAGTTTTATGAATCTCTGCCTTTGAGCCCATCCCTCTATCAATATGCTCTTCTGGAGAATAACAAGAAATCTCCCGTTCAACCAGCAAAAAAACAAACAAAACTAATCCGGCATAGAAGAGATGCCAGAATATATTGTGAAATATAGAAATGAAGTACGTGCTGTTCAAGTCGGGTTTTTATCAAAAGATAAACTTGCAAACCATTTTGATTTCAACTTTTACAGGAATTTCCAAGGGATTGCTTTTTTCCAAATAGAAAATTCAATAATAATAAAAATCTATTGTGGTGATTAAACAGCTGGAATAATGTATGCTTTCCAATTTGAAAGAACGCCATTGTCACATTTCATTTTCTCCAAATCAAAAAGGCTAAAAATTATTTTCTGTCCAAGTATTCAATAAATAAATCCTATGAAAGCACAAAGTAGACATATTTGTTGCTTTGAAACAGAACTAATTTCTTTATTCACTGTGGAAATGATTTTTGGTATTTTATTGCAGCTAACAAATCAGCTGTCGCTCAACTCCAACCAATTTGATCTTTGAACCAATTTAATAATTCTCAAAATGGATCAACGTTAAAACTTGATTAAAATATTTAGGCATTGCTTATTCAAATCATCTACAGAGAAAAAAAAAGAAAGAGGTGGAGAGGAATAGTAGTTAATTACTGGAAAGTTTGACCAATGAAAGTGAAATATTTTCAAGATTTAAAATTAATCAGTAGACTCTACCTCTTTCTTTTGTTTTTCTCTGTGGATGAATTGAATAAGCAATGCCTATCTTGTTTGAGAAAAATGCCTCTGGCTTTCTCTTCATGTTCTGCCATTAGAAGCAACTTTTTCCAAATGTGACCAAAAAGATTTCAACTGAAAACAGACACGAAACCAGATGGAAATTCTGTTATCAATTAAGATCTATCAAAAGGTCTTTTCCTCTGATGTGTATAACATGGTCGTATTACATGTTAAATCGATTAAACGGCA
Source organism: Sepiola atlantica (assembly GCA_963556195.1). Taxonomy (NCBI): domain Eukaryota; kingdom Metazoa; phylum Mollusca; class Cephalopoda; order Sepiida; family Sepiolidae; genus Sepiola; species Sepiola atlantica. The sequence goes on from OY744526.1 coordinate 29,279,573, forward strand.
AAGATATATAATACGGAGAACCCTTTTCATTTGAATTGACACCTAATGCAAATACCTCAACAAAATCCAAAGACCTATTCTTGTTTCAATCCGACTTGAATTCATTTTCATGTGGAATTATTTCCGTTACAGAATTTAATTTTTATTTTATTTTATTGCAAACAAAAGGCAAAACGAAAGTCAGAAATAATTTTTGAAAGAATTTTCTTGAAATAAATTGGAATCTTCATTTGAAGCGAGCATTTATTTGACGAAATGAAAAATCCCCAAAATCTCATCATCGGCAATCCAATGGGTAGGTATTTGAAAACTGGACATATCTGGAAACAGGAAATCCTCTGGATAAAGCTAATTGAAACTGATTCACTGGTAGGTACTTCCATCCTTATTTATTTAATCCACACCTGAAAACGTAGTAGTGACCTTTACAATGTGGCCGCATTAGATGAGTGGAATCCAATTGATACCAACATTTTGGTGAGAAAACAAATATTCTTTTTCATAAGTATAAAATTTAAGGGATTCTTATAAAAATCTTCACATAATAGTTTTTTTAATGGCTAAATTGAAATATTTTTCTTTACTAGACATTTTGATTAATTCTTGGATTCTTACCCATCTGATTACAGCCAAAGAGGTGACTCCTCCTCGTGTGTGTGTAATGTTTTTGCTTTCTATTTCAAATCCTCCCGTCATCCCCTTAAGGGATTGTCGAATCTACAATAAAGAAAATAGAATTAACATCTATGACCACCACTGAATTTCACCGTCTGTGATGATGATGTGCATCGACAAATACATTGATTGTGAATTAATCTTGCTTTGCTTGGCTACGAAAGGAAATTCCCATGTCAAGATTTCAATGAAAACAGCAGAATCTTTTGTAGTTGCGTGAATTGCAACAAATGAGAAATGTAAAAAATGGATTTTGTTGGTAAGTATAGAATTGTATCTGATGGCGGCTATCATGTTCATGTAGAAGTAAATGATTGACATGTCTAAAACTGTCTCTCTTGACTGAATTTCACACTTGATTTTCTGCCTGATAAAAACACCTGACTCAAAATCTGCCACTTCCTCATCTTTTGTCTGAAGGATTCTCATCTCTACAGTTTCACATGAAAATGCTGTGATATTTCAAATGCACAAGAATTTCAATATCTGGAAATGTCTTTATCAAATTGATGCTATTCATCTCAATCAACGTCCTAATATAAAGCATTGTCGTTCGCCTCGTTTCATTAACAAAGAAAATCCCTAAAACTAAGTATTCATTCAGCGTTCTTATGAAGGTATATAAAACCACAATTTCATGTCTCATGGCTCAATTGAAAACTAGTTTTTGTTTTTAGAATTGAAAAGTTATCACAAAAATCTGAAATGCTCCCTTTACAACAATCTCTCCCTATTTTCATAAGTTAGAAACTCAATTGGGGAGACTTTTTCTTTTTCGTAATGTTGTTTATCTTGTTAGTCCAAATTTTTTTTGTTTTGTTTTAATTAATTTCATCTGTTTTTCAGTGGATGCAGCTGAAATGTCCACAAAAGGAAAAGTTCACTCTTGGTTGTCATTCAAAAGAAATTTATTAAACCATGAGGAGAACGAGTTGTGTGCGGCAGCTGCCGGATGATAGTGACTACTTTTAATAACGAATGATCTCTGACTAGCATGACCTGTTAAGTCTGTTGCTGTTATTAAAGTAGTGGCATGTGTTCTCCGAATTTTAAAAGAATTGCCCACCAACTGATAGAGCCGCGAGTATGTTACCAAGTCTGATGGAAAAGTTCAAAATCCTTTGTGTTCTTGCTTACCTGAAGAGATGTTGAAAAACAGATCGTCGTCTTGGCTTGAAAAATCTTCAGGATTGCCTGGAGATTTTCTGGATTGTCTGTAAAAGAAATTTCATTACTGTGAAAGCAACAACTGCTATGGATTCAAAATTGACTTTATTTTGAATAGATTTTGCTAAAATAAAAGATCTAACTTCAATTTCCTTTGTTGGATGAATAATCTGCTTATTCTGCAGGTAAGTTGTCATATTTCTCAACTCTTCTTTTCTCATCTACAATGATAATATAATGTAAAAAAAAGACATTGAAAAAGGAGAAACGAATGTTGTCTTTCATTTGAACTGCTTTCTTGTGGTTCTTATCATCTAACAAATGTATGTTGATTTCCTGCTTTGAAACTTGAAAACTAACCAAAATCGTTTTAGCATCTCTTGTTTTAACATTTAATAACAATTATAACAAGCAAAAGCTTACACATACGTATGTGTATTACCTATAGACTCATAGAATATATAATACGAATGTACAAAATCTTTTAAATATTTCATCTGATCGAGCCCTAATAAATGTCCTTATGAATTCATTTTTACCATTGTAATTGCATTCAGAAAACCAATCTAATTGCATTTGTATGTGTGTATATGGAGGGTTATTTGTTTTTTTTTAAATAAAATTTAATTACAATATCATTTGATCGCGAAATTATAAATCAAACCAAATTTTGTATTAACCCATAACTAATTCTGTCACAGTTGTTTTAATAATTTTTTACAAAATTATTGGATGTTCCTATCCATAACAATCCAAGTTTAAAACCAGAAATTACTTTCTATTCGACAGTTTAAAGCTTAAAAATTCCTTTTTAATTTTAAAGGGTTACAAAGTAATTCATTTTTTTTTTTCTTTGAAACATTAAGAATAGATTAAAATGGCTTACTTGTTTACAAAAAACAAAGTACATTCTGGTTGATTAAATTTATTTTACGCCATTGAATTATTGATTTCAATAGATATTCAATTGACAGTGAATAAAAGTTTTTGTTTTTATCTAAATCATGTGGAGCCGAGAAATATATCAATCCACAAGTAGAATTTTACATTTTTTGATTTCATTAAATATTTGATTAATAGTAAATAAACTTTTTAAAATTAAAGTCACATAGAAGCGAGAAACACACCAGAGAAGTGGTCACACAATTTTATTAATATAGAAATGATGCCGACGACTTTACTACAGATTATCAGTCATTCTCAATCTACTAATTCGAGGTAGGTGACGGTGGATAACGATGCTGACTGACGACCTGGGTGTGCCAAGTTCGAATACAGTCAGTTCCATAGAATCACTTTCAAGTTGTACCGTGTTGATTCATACGAATTTACTTACTCTAATCTACTAATGAATCTCAATCTAGAGAATGGAGGGCAACTATGTAACACTACAAACTCTCTTAGTACGGACACTGCCTACGATTGCTGCATTCTGAGTTTCCATTACTGAAACTCGTTTCCAAATATTTTTCATTAAGAAGTGATAATTTGGATTATTCAGACTACTGTTCTCTTCACAACATTTCATCCAATATAACCTCCGACCTTCTTCAGATGCATCTTTTTGAACATAGGAAAGAGAACAGAATTCAGAACTCGACCCTTGGGTAAATCATCCTCATTCTGTTACCTATGACCAGCTAAAAGTGTTAATATATGTTATACTTGGTTATTCTTGCTTATAGTAGTGATTGAACTTTCAACCTCCAAAAGACTCTGGGCTCATTGTTAACCAATTTTTATGTCTTTTTTTTTTGTTTTTCTTTTCATGTCAGAGATTTTGACCAACAACATTCCTCAGTCAGGAAATTCTGCATCAATTGGAATCGGAATTTGTTAAATCTCTCATAATTTCATTGACTTATGTCATTTGATTTTGCTGACCCTTCTCTCAGATTCTTTGCTCCAAGAGTTTTTCAACTGATTTCCTCAATATTCCCCATTGTGTCTTTATCACAAATTGAACTCTTTTTATGATTGACATGGGAATTCAAAATATTGATATGAACACACACACATGTTCTTTATATGGAAATAAAATTGATTTTCTCAAATAATTGTCTTGTTTTTTAATTACAGTTTTTTCCTTTCAGATTAAACATGTCTTAAAGTCTATACAATATTGTATTGTGTTGTAAATATTTAAAGAAACCGGTTTAAGGAAAGTTGTTGTGCAGCAGTGATTTCAATGCTGCAGTCTCAGGTTCAATTCTAGTGAAAGCGGTTTTTAAATGCATTGATTTTGCTAATTTGAGATTGTTCAGTTAGTTCGGATCAACATAACAGATTAAACTAACAGTTCATACAAGACTGAGAACAACAAATTCTGTTATGCTTAAATTGTAGGAAATAGTTTTATTGAGCAGATTAAAAGCAACAACAAATCACCATTGTAAGTAGTAAGTCTTGGGAAAATTGTCGTGTTTTAAGTGATTTTTAACCCAAGAGGGATGAGGTAATGTTTAGAATTGAGGCAAAATCATCTGGAGATAAATTTGATTCTTTACACTTGAAAACTTAAAACCATTGGAATGACCACTGGTTGTGAATTGTGTTTTTTTTTTTTACCATAACATCACTTTATTTCCTTTTGAAACATTTCTGAAATTGAAGGTTGTCCGACAAAATTTGTCATCTTGATTGTTTTCTTTTTTTATATTTATCTTGAAAAGAAGCGTTTGATTTAGTTTGATGGCAAGTGATTGTAAATTAAATGTTTGTCCGATAAAAACTATAACTGTAATTTTGAAGCCAAAACTTAATGAATTGCTTTGAAAGCTTCATCATGAAAGGTTTTTAGGGCAAGGATTCCAAAAATGATACTTTGAAAGGGAAGGAGAAAGCACTTTTAGGCCCATGTTTGTTTTGTGCGGAGGTTTGGAGAAAAGCTTCAGAGGAAATTTAAAAATTAAAAAAAAAAAAACTATATAACTAATGGCGTGAACGAATGGTTGTACATTTCTCTTAGTTATAAAGATGAAATAGTGTTAAAATAAATTTTTTTTAAATGTTAGTGGGGGGGGGGGCTGGATGATTTAGCATGGAATTTCCTAATTAATAAAAAAAAAAATGTGTACATCTTCAGATTAGGACCCGGGCTAACTTTGACTCTAACCCTAACGACGGAGTTAAAGTTAGCTCGGGTCCTAATCAGGAGAAGCACCAAAAATTGTCTAAAATTATTCCTTTTTTTTTTTAACCTAAGAGGTATGCAGGTAAATTATATTTTCCCGTCTATAATGATACCATTGATAACAATTACAAAGTCAGAGCTGAGTGACTAATGATTGCAGCCATCTTTACATCTAAATGAATAAATGTGAAAGTTTTGTTTTTTTTAACTAATAATACAACATAGTATTTTGAAATACTCTCTCTCTCTCTCTCTCTCTCTCTCTCTCTCTCTCTCTCTCGCTCTTTCTCTGACATAAATAGGATTTATTTCTGATCACGTCGTGTAACGGTTGGAATTGGCCTCATTGATTGGAGCACTTGGAATCAAGTTAAAGGTGACTCTTGTTCCTAGGTTCGAATTGTGCGACTGGTTTGGGCAGTTATCTCTACACTGATGATTCTGCAAGGATGAAACTTATATGTATGTAGATAATAATTAAATATTTATTAAATAATTATATATACAGGGTGGTCGCTAGAGAAATTTGAGGTTATAAATTTTATTGTTTAAATTTTATTACATCTGGCTTATTCACTTCGATTTGCACGCACATTTTAAACATCTGTATGTGTATTATAATATTAGTCTTTGAAAAACTTTATGAAAGTTCTTTGTAAAAATAAATTACCGTTTGACAAATTTCCCGCTTTTCTAGCAACCACCCTGTGTATGTATGTGTATATATATATATATATATATATATATATATATATATATAATACTGAAGAACAATCCAAAGATAATTATTTTAATGTCTAATTTGCCTATTTTTTTTTTTTTTAAACAATTCATAATTAATTAATGTTTGGTGTTTATACTTTTGTAATTTTACTGTCTTATTTTGTCTATATGCAATTGTTTCGTCGATATTAAAGTAGTTCAATAAAAAAAAAAAATTTTTTAAATGGATAACTTTCTTAAATTATGCTAACAAAGCTTGTTAGAATTCTTACCAACAGGCATAAGCAAGAAAAGAGAGGGTTGCTGTCTCGTTCGCTCTCTTGCTCTCTCTCCTTCCTTTCTCTCTCTCTCTTGCTCTCTCTCCTCCCTTCCTTTCTCCCATTAATGATGCCATATTCTTTTTTTATTTTGTTTTGAACCTGTAGACAAACTGTTTTGCATTTGTTTAAATGTTCCTTTTCAACCTTTAGGAGGACTGGCCTAATTTTCAACAACTAAATTGTAAATTAAATAAGAGCCCTCTTCCCATCCACACACCATCATTCAGGTGAATTAATTTATTTCTTTTGATTTCATTACGATCTTATTTAAAAGATAAATAAACTTGTATCAAAATTACTAAAATCTTAATGTATATCTATTTATATGAATAAATGCGAAAGTTTTAGTCTTGTGTTTGCAAGAAACTTATGAATTGAATGTTTTTTATTTCAAGTAGCGAACTTTGCGTAACGATAACGAGTATTTAATATTTCGTATTGAGACAAAATCATCTGGAGACGAATTGCATTTTTGTTCATCATTTGACACTTGGATACCTTTTTTTTCTTCTTTTTTTTTAATGATAGTTCAACCCAAACAAGGCAGGATGCCACTGTAGACGTAAGGGGCTACTGAGAATTAGGATGACCCCACCTAAAACTTAGGGCAGCAAGTTCATCGGAGCACATTCCATTAAAGTACTTGTAAAACAGGCAAAAGGATGCAACATTGCAGCAATGGGATAAGGGCTGGAGCTTGGTGGATAATGAGTGACCGATTAAGTTGGTGACTCTTTTTTGGACCTTGAGAAAGAGACTAGTGGATGATGCACCAGCCCAGATGTAGCAACAATACTCCATGCATGGGTGGATGGTGGCCTTGTAGAAATATAGGATAATGTCAGATTGCTTTTCTTTTTCTGAACATCACTTTTTAATTTTTTTTAAATTTGGAATGAGTGTATTTTAATTTATGACATGTGTACCATGGAGGGTGGGGCAATTTTTATCAGTAGCAAAATTTAGCATCTTGGTTTGTTGCACAAATATTTACCTTTGTAAAGAAGCATTTAGTTGTTTCATTTTGAAAGAGCTGATGAGTGATTGTAAATTAAATGTTTGTTATCTTGAATTAAGTGAAAGTTCATTGAATATTTTATTAATTTTGACTCTAGTTTAAAATCTCTTTTAGGCAGATGACACCATTTATTTATATTATGATTAAAATCAAATACAATGTGTAGTGTTACAAATGTAGCAGTCTACATTTGTGAATTAATAAAATTTACATTCATTCTTGATAATTATAAAAACTCCATTATATTAAGATCCTTATTTTAAATAATTATTTAAAAAAAACCAAAAAACTTTGAATCTAAATCATATTTTCTTCTCGTAAAAATCCTGGCAAAGAACGATCATCCCTCATTTTTTACACTTGTCTCTTTTTATCTCTGGCAATGAAAGAGAAAAATACATTTTCCACTCCCCTTCCCCCATCCATGCTAAAGAAAGATTTTTTGTCATTTAAACAGAGTGTCATGTCCATAAAGTCACATCAGGCATCTTAAGTAAGGGTGTGAGATCTCCGCTTTTATTTTTATTCAGAAAAAAAGTCTGATTTCTGCCTTGACTCTATTTTATGTCTTTTTTCCCCTCTCTCTATCTCGCTTTATCTTTTCCTGTTTTTCTTTCCTCCTCTCTCTGTCTTGTCTTGTTTTGTTTTCTCTTTCTCCTCTCTCTGGAAATGTTAATTTTGCCATACTTCAAACGATCCACAATGGGTAAGGGAGGTAGAAGACGTTTGTTTCACCAAAAAAGTACTTCCTGCTTCCTTTCCCCAACATGCGCACTTAGGAAGTCTATCTTGATTTCATCCTTGAAGTCAAATAGAGTTCAAGGCAAGCCCCTGTATGGTGGCCTCTAAAATCAAACACCTACATGAAAGTAAAAAAGTCACATATCATTCCAGAAATGTGATCTTACATTTTTACACATGCGTACAGGCTCACACATTTCTGCCCAAACAAAGTTTTAACTTCAGTTTTAGATTCTGGTTGGTCACTCTGTTCTCTGTTGCAAAGAAAAGAAAATCTTTTCGGAAGAAATGATTTGTTTGAAATTCTAATGAGAATCTACAAAAATAGACTCGGGATTTCGAATTGAAAAATAATTTTATCTTTGGAAGGAACTAATTAAAATATAATTTTTAAACTGGCATCTAATTTCCCAACACAGCTTGTAACTCTGAAAGAGAATATTTCTTTGGGGAGAATCAAGTCCTCCTCTCAGGCATCAGATGAAAATACAGTGTTTCAAAATAAGGTTGATGAATTGCTTTAATACGGCCAGTTTCTCGGTTATGTATTAAAACGAGAATGATGCCCTCATAGTAGGTCAGCCACTTTATTAGTGACGAGACAAAAAAAAAATTTTAGTTGTCTCTTTTTAGTCACGTTTGATTCAAAGTTATGCAAAAAAAAAAAAAAAAAAAAAAATAGCTTGTGCCACACAAATGAGACAACCACTATCATGAATTTAAAAGCAACTAGGATATTCTATTCTTCTATAAATAAAGGCTAGTACTTTATAAAGATATATGGCTCTTTCTAGTGGCACCACCTATTTGTCAGGCCCAAGACTTGTTGAGTGGTGTGTTACACTATAAACAGTGCAAAGAATGGTTCTTTGAAGGAAAGGACAGAGAACGAGTTAAATTTATTTATATATATATATATATATATATATATATATATATAGCTGTTTTTTAAATATAAAATTTTGATTTTTTGCTTGCTTGACTTCTATTTCTGATATGAGGGGGGCGCTAAAGAAGGGACTTTTGGGAATTTTCAAGAAATATAAAATAAAATATTCTAAATAGTCTTAGAAACGATCGTATGCCAAATATTTGTTGATTTTGAATTATTGGAACTGATATAAATTATGTGGTAATTTTATTTGTTTCAAACTACTCATATATACACACATTATCTATATAAAGTTAAGTACGTTTATATATTTATATGTACGGGATTCACTCCTAAGTGTAAGGAGTCGGAATGTGAGCTATATTTAGTTTTGTAAAAAGAGGATGGAAACCCTTTTTGAAAATCCACATACCTCCGATTTTTGTAAAATGTTTTACAATAGGTATTAGACATCAATTAATAAAAAGTCCCCAAATGTCAGTTTCTTTGGAGTAATTTTAAAGGGTTTTAGGGGTATATTATGGTCACAACCTCCATTTGAAAATTCAAATATTTGCATTGAATTTGATCCAGTTATTAAACACCTATTAAGCAAGATTCTTTGAATTTCAATTTATTTTCTGTAGATCCCTTAAGCTTAAGCCTTAAATTTTAGACATTTTTCGAAATCAAAATAATCTAATGGATTTTGATCAAAATTGGAATATGGATTCCAAACATAAGGTTTTGTATCATCTCTTTGTCAGGAGACATAAAAGTGGTGCCAAACTGTTCTGTTTATCGGAATTAATTATACTCGTCCTGGGATAGGTATTCTTGTTTTTATATATATATATATATATATTATTATTTATGGTACATGTATTGTATTAGTTTCTGTAGATGTAAATCCGTTGAAACTCAAGTGTTTGTTTATATATATATATTATAATGGGGTAAGGTACACTATAAGTCATGAAAATGAAATGCTGTGGTAGACAAAATGTGTGAAAAATGACAAACGGAAAACAGGTTAAAATGCAGGAGAAAAACAAAAACGAGAGATTTGACCGGTTTCGTTCGTGTTAGCGAACGTCTTCAGAAAAAGTGAAGATTTGGAAACAATTTTATTTTGAAGGCACACATGGGAGAAGGAAAAGATGATCCGATTGGACCATATGAGAAGACTTTTAGTAACATTGAAATATGATTTGACAAGTAGGTGACATGTTCTCATTTATTTCTTATTCTTTTTTTTATATTTTTATTTATTTTCTTTTTCACACCTACTGCGCTAGTATGGGGAGGCGGTAGGTGGAGGGGGTAAAGGCGATAAGAGGGAAGAAGACAGAGAAACCAGCCATGATAAACACACATAGAGTGGAAGATATACATATTTACATGCATGCGTATATATATATATAAGTATAAATAAGCACAAACAATATCACGCATAGGAGTGGGCATGACATTAATACCCAAAAATTAATCGGAATATATCAGATCTTTGATATATTCAGGAGCAGGGGTTGTTTAATTGCTGATTACTTAAGGCGGCTCTATCAAAGAATGCCAATAGGTCTGTTCTTAGCTATTTTTGAACTTGTCATAGTGCTTCTTGTGGGAGCTGGCTTTGGTCACATTAAATGGTCTTATGCCACAGCTTGCTTTATTGGTAACCTCATTAAAACCATATCTCATGTCAGTTACTCTGCACTAGTCATAATCAAAGTGTAGTATCTAAATAGTCTACAACACGCTAACTCTCAATAGCATCCCACGCTCACTTTGAGATTGACCTGCTTGTTTTTGGTTGCAAACAAACCGATAAACAGTGGGTCGACTACTTCTAGAAATGGTTAGGAAGGTCTTCCTAACCTGGCCTGATTTCTCTTTAGTTGCTGAGCTGTTTTTCAATCTCAGTGCAACATCCACACCGGATCAGCATCATTGGAGAAGTGACCAGAACTGCTGAACTGTTCTCCAACTGAAGTGCGACATCCACACTTCAATCATCAACATTGGAGAAGCAAACCGACCAGGCACTCAATATCAATGCCTCTGCAGTAATATGATGGGCTTTTCTTTGATCTCACAGTGTGTTCTCCTTGATCCCCACAGTTTGTGCACTTTTGATATGTCAGTCAAGGCTTCATCTCCTCTTCTCTCTGTCACTGTCCTCTTTTTCTCAATAGCTGCTTTTACATAGGTTATTAAACAAAAAAAACGTCAACAAATACAATTGGGCTTTAAAAAAATCTTTGAGGTTTTATTCATTCTTAAGATTATACGTGTACACACGTTAAACAACCCTGCTGCATCCAAAAGCCCGACTGTCCTATCTGGTGGTTCAGGTGATAAAGAGTGAATCTCTCTACCAATTTGACACATCCGCTTACCCATTTCCTGTGCCAATGAAATCACAACCAGGACACGTAGCTTTCCTTGAATCTTAATTGGAAAACTCAACTCTACCTAATTTTAAACCCAATGTGGAAATGTACCATATTGGAAATCCCCAAATGAAGCAATGACATTCATGGACAACCTAGCTTTCGTATGTCGACACAATAGGGTTTTGTTTGCCGATAATGGCGAATTGTGACAATATTGTCGGATTGAAAAAAATTTAGATAACAATGGTTTGTTTTCTTAAGTTATGAAAACGCAAAAAGAATTGTGAAGTATTTTGGGACGAGAAGAGAGACACAAAAAATTGATAAGAGAAAAATGTTTTCTTTACCTCAGAGAATTTAGATATGGGAAAAGCTAGATGTTCAATGTATCACAACAGGATAAAGCTGTTTACATTATCGGCGTTGAATAGACGATAAATTTTTAGATAACATGCACCTATGAAATCAAAGCCTTGGTGAGAAATAAATTGTTTTTTTTTTTTTTGCTAAAGGATAAAATCCATGTGGTTTGGCGATCTGCTAAATGACAATTCCCCATCTTTATTGTTAATGGAAATACATTATTTTTTATGAATAAGTTTCGTGGGAGAAGGAATCCCTCCCACTGAGGTAACAGTGGGAGATAGAAAAAACTTCTTCATCTGTTTCTATGAATAAGTTTCTAGGAGGGAGGACTCCCCCACTGAGGTAACAGTAGGAGATGGAAACAGATGAAGGAGCATAGGACAGGGTAGAATCTGTTAACCACTCATGTCTAGGAGGCGGATTCCCGTGGGTGTAAATTACCAATATGGTAAGGAATAATAATTGAATTAAATTCTATTGGAAGAGGGGCAGAGACACACCCAGTCTCAAAACATCTTTTTCTTGTTGAGAGACGGACCCTGGACTTAGGATTGATATCTCCCAACCAAAATCGCTCAAAAACTTGTTAAGATTTGTCGGTCCGAAACACAGAAGTAGAAGATAGAAGTGTAAAAGTACACTGCTTGTAACTGAACAACTTTCTACCCAAATAATTATTCTTATACAAAAACCAACCGACGGATTTGTTAATTACTTTTCTTTCATTGTTCTGCTTTGAAGTGACCTTTTGATTCCTAGTGGTACCAAGTTACTGATCAGTGCCGAACAGTTGCCTTGTGATTTTTTAATCACAATGTGAGAGGGCAGTGATTGCCGGACAAGGACCCTTCGACATCTTCGTTAGTACATCAACTTTTACCGAGCGGTGCCAGTTGACCAGCTGAACTCAAGAACAGCCAAATTGGTGACGTTGCTTAGTAAGGGGTGTGGGGTACAATTTTTTTTATATTTTTAAATTTTTTTAACGTAGTTCACCCCAAACAAGGCAGGCTGCCACTGTAGACGTAAGGGGCTACTGAGAAGAAAGAAAAGGGGAGAAGATTGGGGGGGGGGGGGTCAACCTAAACTGGGATCTGTGCAGCGAGATGTCTGTTTACATTAATTTTAAATTTCTGCATATCAGTACTGACGGGGAAACAGGGGGCAGGGAGGGAGTTCCTGAGGCCACCAGCACGAGGAAAGAAGCTATTTAAGTAGAAAGCTCTCTGGCATCTGGGGACCTCCACAGTGAATGGATGGGATTTAGTTGATTGTCGAGTTGGTCTAGTGAATTTACGTCGAGGGGGCACTAGAGTAGCCAATTCATCAGAGTATAATCCATTGAAGTATTTGTAAAACAAGCACAAGGATGCTACATTGCGGCGATGGGACAGGGACTGGAGTTTGGTTGACAGTGAGGGACCTATTAGGTTTGCGACTCTTTTTTGGACCTTGTCAAGGAGGGAGAGAGTAGTAGATGATGAACCAGCCCAGATGTGGCAACAATACTCCATGCATGGGCGGATGGTGGCTTTGTAGAGATACAGGATAATGTTAGGTGTGAGGAGTTTACTAGCACGGTAGAGGGAGCCACATTCTTTGCAGCAGCCTTGGCAATGTCTTCAATGTATTTGTTCCAATTCATGTTACTTGTGAAGGTTAGGCCAAGGAGTTTGAATGATGAACTCTCAGGTAGGGTGTTATTTGCCATGACAATCGGTGGTTGGAAAGGTTTCTTGTAGTTATTGAAGGAAAGGAGCTTTGTCTTTGCGGAATTAAAAGTTACCAACCATTTATGACCCCAATCCACTAACACCTGGAGGTCATTTTCTAAGGATTCAGCCAATGCCTTAGATATAATGACGAGAGTAAAGCATAGTGTCGTCAGCAAATAAACTAATCTCAGACTCTGTCATGAGGGAGACTGTTTATATAGATCAGGAACAACAAAGGTCCAAGGATAGATCCTTGGGGTACACCAGCATTTATGTCATGTTGCTTAGATGAACGGCCATCGAGGACAACCTGGATTTTTCTTTTGCTTAGGAAGTAATTGCCCAGTAATACCGTATGAGCGTATTTTCAGGAGAAGCCCTTTATGCCATACCTTGTCAAAGGCCTTGGATATATCAACCGCTACTGCCCTAGCTTCACCTGCCTTGTCGAGTGTATGATATATGCGTTCTGAGATGACTGTTAGGATGTCCGCAGTAGATCGTGCTTGTCTAAATCCATACTGGCGGTCAGAAAGAAACTTAACATTAACTAAGTGCTGAACTATAGCTAGATTGATTAAGGATTCTAAGATTTTAGCAAAGATCGGCAGCAGACTGATTGGGCGGTAGTTCTGGGGATCGGTTCTATTCCCAGAATTCTTGTAGACTGGTACCACAGAGGCAATTTTCCAGCTATCGGGGAAGCAAGATTCAGCTAGGCATTTATTATAGAGTTTGGAGAGGACAGGAGCCAGTTCAGCAGAGCATTTCTTTATTACTATTACAGGCATAAGATCAGGCCAACAAGCTTTGGAGGTGTCAAGGTTTTTTATGATCTCTCTGACCTGGGATGGGGTGATGACCAGGTTATCAAGTGTGGCTTGAGTCCGCAATGGGAATTTGGGGAGGGGGTGGTTTTTTGAGTCCAAGGTGGAGTTAGAAGCGAAACGCTGGGCAAGTAGTTCAGCCTTATCAGTGGCCATGCAAACGACATCATTGTGGTTTGATAGTGGGGGAATCGTTGATTGACCATTATTCACTACACTATTATAGATTTTTCAGAAATCACGAGTACCTAGTTTCTGTGACTGGATGCGTTTTTTTGTTAACTCATTATACCTTCTCTTTGCTTCGCCTATCACGGCCTTGCAATTATTTCTTGACTCTATAAACTTATGTCTATTAGTAGCTGACTTATGGCGGCCGAATTTACGGAATGCTTGTTGCCTCTCGGCAATGGCAACTGCACATTCCGAGGTGAACCATTGGGGAGAGTGGGGCTTGCTAAGGAATTTTCGCATGGGGACATAGGCTTCAATGCCTGCTTTGACCCATTCAGTTAATTCATTTGCACACTGGTCTGCAGGGAGTGAGAAGGTTTCCCTCCATGGAGCGTCACTGATGTGATCTCTGATTAACTCAAAATCAGCCTGCTTGTAGTATCTCGTTGTTTTGAGCAATGGTTCATCAGCTTTTGGACGACTTTTTAGGGTGATATGTATCATTAGCACAATGTGATCAGCATTCCCGAGTGGGCTATGAGCTTTCGTCACACATGCCTCGGGTATTGAGGTCAAGAAAAGGTTTAGAAGTGAAGCTTGTTGGTCTACTTGATCGGGGATGCGGGTCGGAAAATCGACAGTCTGAGAGAGGGAGTGAGCTAAGGAGAAATTATACGTAGAGTTGCCGGCTGCGTCAGTAAGGCTGGAGAATCCCAACCAGTCACGGTGGTGGGCATTAAAATCCCCAAATACATGTATCTGGGCATTCGAGTCAATTAAGAGTGCTCTATCTATGCTTTCAGAGACAGAGTTTAGCAGAGTACAGTCCTGGGTCGACGCTCATCTCTAATATTGCTACACTGCGAGCTCGGCTACTGCACCTAACTATTTGTAATCATACCTTCTTGCTATTTATATATACAACTTTAATCCCTGTGTTGGTCTTTCTTTGCCCATTGTCATATTGTCTTATGTCTAACAAGTTGTAAGACTATAAACACCATGAATCAACGGAGGTGTGAGCAATGGCATGCAGTGGTCTGATTGATAATGCCCTGATGATGTCAGGGGTCAAGTCCTTGATTGTATGTCCTAGTATTGAAAAATATTATGAAAAAGAAAGATAGTTTGAATATGATTGGATGCCCCCCCCCTCAATTTGGATACCTGGGGCCACCGTCCTATTGACCCCCCTCCCCCTCTCTGCACGCCACTAGGTATGAACAATGTTGGCACTAATTACTGAAGTCTGGAACAACTCTTACAAGCTGATTTTGGCTCTATTCATACCTAGATTTTGTGGGAATAATTATGATTGGTTAAAAAAATGTATTTAATTATTCAGTTCCAACACGAAAGTCCTTCAAGTGTATCACCAAACTTTATAAACAAATCTATAACTAATGGAGATTTGGTATTTGTCTGCCTGATACCGAACTATACTATTACTTGTATTAATTGTACTACCTTTTAATGTTTAATGGGTCACTTCAAAGCTTTCGTCAGAGTTCTTTGGGATCCCCCTGCCATTAATAACTGAAGCAACAAAATTGCAGATCAATGCCACACCAGGGTCTCCAGCAGCAGTTATCATTTTGAGGAAAACACCTGATGAACCTAGAGCTTTGCCCATTTTTTATTTTAGAAATGGCAACCCTGACCATGTCTGTGCTCACAGTGACAGGATGACCCTCATGTGGAGAGACAGCAGGAAGGTGTGATGGTTCCCATTCAAATTCCACATTTAAGAGCTGCTCATACTGCTCTGTCCACACTTTCTGCTTCATTTCATCACTTAAGGACAATTCCCTTGCATCATTTGGCTACTTGCCGACAACATCCGAGTTATCATGATGCATTTTATTGGCAAGATGGAATACATGTGTATTTGCTGAGTTTAGGGCTATGTCCTTGAACACAGCCTTGTCTGTTTCGAAACGAACCTGATGGACTCCTTTCTAGCAGCTCTCTTTGCAAAGTCATATGCTGCACGGGAACCAGTACCCTTAAACATGAGATGCTTTGAGTTGATCAACGAGTTAACCATTTCATTTAACCAACAAGTCTCTTGACACCAGCGAGAAGGCTTGCTCTTGCCACAAACTTCCTCAGTAGTCTCCAATAAAATCTCTTTCTGCTACTTCCAAAGATCCTCAGTGTTTTTTTAATTTTTTTTTTTTTATCGAAATCGCTCCAGACAAGGCATGAAGCCACTTGATGTAAGGAGCTAACAAGAACAAAACATAATTAAAGACAGGAGATCCCTATTGGCCTTAATCTTGAAAAGACCAAGGCTATATGGAGGAGGAAAACAGTCAGCAGTAAGAGAGTTCCACAAGCCTGTGGTTCTTGGAAAGAAGCTACTGGAATAGGAAGCTGTATTACAATGATGTATGAAAACAGCGAATTGATGGAGACCACCAGACCAACGAGTCAAACGAGCTGGAACAAAAAAAAGCATGAATTAGATCACACAATTCCAAAGAACACATGCCATAATAGTATTTATAGAAAAGACTGAGACTAGCAACATCACATCTGTGAGAGAGTGGGTTTAGAGAAGAAGAAAGGGTGGGGCCAATCAAATTACAGATACATTTCTGCACCTTATCAATAACCCTCAAATGAGACAGAGTTTCACCAGCACAAATATGATAACAGTACTCCATACATGGTCTGATAGTAGATTTGTAGATAGAGAATAGCCTCAGGTGTGAGAAAGTGTTTGGAGCGATAGAAAAAAACGACTTTACAAGAAGAAGAAAGAGCAATGGATCTAATGTATGAACTCAAACAATGATTTGATGAGAGAGAAAGACCAAGAAGTTTCAGAGACGATTTCTCCTCAAGAGCAGAGCCATCCATGAGAATCTTAGAAAGAAAAAGGACACGCCTACGATTGAAAGACACAAGCTGAGTTTTAACAGGATTAAACAGAACAAGCCATTTTATACCCCCAATCCACAACTGAAGTCAGGTCAACTTTTAGATCAGCTGCATATTTCAACTGATCCCAAGGAGATGGGCAAGAAGCAACACCAGAATAGAGAGTGGTATCATCAGCATAGATGTTAATTTACTGAATAATATTCTCTGGAAGACCATTTATATATAGAAGAAACAGTGTTGGGCCTAGAATAGAACCCTGAGAAACACCAGCATTGATAGGAAAAGAGAATGAAGAGACACCGTCCAAAGTTACTCGCAAGTTTCGCTGAATAGTTGGCAATGCGAGCAGTGAAAGCATCTTGAAACAGCAATTTACAAGAGGGTCCTTCAGTTTCCAAGTTGAGAAAGTTATTTTCTAGTTTGGTACGAATTGTGTTAAATATTTTCACACGAGAATAAGAGGTTATAAGAAAGTATATAGAAAGTATAGCAGCCTTGCTTAGGTGCTGTTGGCATGTTGATGCTACCTTGTAGTTGCTGGTGATGATGATAATCGAGTTTGCGTTCAGCATGGCATAACATAGAAATTAATAGTGCATCACTTGCTTGGATGGATGGATGGAAACTTGGTTAAGACTTGGGTATTTTATTTGCACGAAGTGTTAGGCAAGGGTGTTGCAACTTAATGTGGTATTGTAGACATCTTGGCTCGATCTCTTTCTTTCTCTCCTCAAACCAGTGCTTTTACGTAAAAAGTTCTAGATTCAATCGTTTCTTGATATGCACACATTTGATTAGTCAATCTGTGCATAGGTGGTTAAGTCATGAATGTGTAGCCGCTGCTATTTTGTATTGGTCTACGTGACTGGCAGTAAGATTGTAATTCGGCTTGGCGCTTATGTAATCATCGCCTCTCACCGTGTAGGCATATGCCACTTCTGCCTGTAACTAAATTCATACACGACAAATCGTTTTTGTGCAAAAGCCAAACCATGCACATCTTTACTTCCAACTTATCTCTCAAACAGACAAGACGTATCCCCTGCACTCACTACCTAGGCCAATGGTAGACGAGTCGAGGAACTCCAGGATATTATTTTGTCTAACCGACATGAATCAGCGCATTGTACTATCTTCATTTTGTTCCTGTGTTCCATGTGAATAAAACTTCATATCTATTTAGTTGTGGAGCCATTATTTATTTTGAGGAAGAATGGTGATCCCTTTTTGCTTATGTAACACATTTCTATTTCCGTCAGATTCGGCCAGACGTATTACTCTTCCAATTAAGTTGGAGAAAATAGGTCTATGTTTATGACCGCTACACGTCATTCTGCTTTTCTTCCCGATTTAAACCACAAACCAAAAATTGGTTCCTAACTAAACATGTCTACTTCATTCGAATGGCCATCCTCTAGGTGCAAACATTTCAAAATAGCTTGTTATATAATTTAGAAAATAAGTGAATACCGACAGTAGAAGCTCATATGTAAGTGAAAGTGACAGATTTAATCTAAAAGAATGTTTTATTTTTAAAAAGATCTTTCTTTATCTGGGATCAATATCATTATTTTAAAAATATTTTCCCCTGTGCACGTTTTTCATACACATACTTTTGTATTTATGAAGATTTTGCTGGCAAAGGTATATATATTTCAATTAAAAGGTTTCTTTTTTGGGAGGGGGCTAAATTATCAACAACAAAAAAGAAGCCGATTAGGTTAGGTGGATTTGAGAAAAAATAACCATTGTTGGAATATCTTTAATATAAAAATTACATTCTTAATGTAAAATAACTTATTAATTTAAATTCCATTTTCGAGTTTGGGAAAATGAAAAAAGCAAGACTTTTCAAAACTGGGAATAGATGGAAATTTTATTTTTGACGTTCATAAAAATTTACCGGAAATCTCTGATGTTTTTATACACAGTTTCGTATCATCTTTTTTAAGCGATTTAAAAAAAAATGTAGTTTTAAAATAAAACTGATGTTTTTTTCTGACGTTTGTTTGATTTCTAGAAATCTTGCTGAAATGATTTTTGATTCATTTAAAAATAATTTAAAAAATCTTCCCGATTCAATTTGGCGTCGTCGTAGTCGTAGTCGTCGTCGGCGGCGTGAAGCCGCCATTTTATATAGTGATTACTGAATTCCCTTGAAGCAAGCCACATCTCTCTTTGGCACATTGTCTAATAACCGGTTTCTGCTAAGTGAGTATTGTCTTTTACCCCCAGTTTTGATGATGCCTTATTAGTCGTTATCACTCGAAATGTTATTAGATTTGCATAAAGTCTTTTATTCAGTAAGCATTTACATGTTTTCTTGACTAAATATTCAATGTGCTTCTTTTTTTTTTAGCCCCCCCCCCTTTTTTTTTACTTTCTCGCACCGATCTAATTCAACAAAGTGACCTTAAATCATTCTGTATTATTTTTCTTTTGACAATATGGAAATTATACTGTCTTATTCTGACTTTTCGGTAATTTAGTTATTGTATTTACGGGAGGAACATGTCGTTTAATTAATCAATGCATAAATGATAGACTTAGAAAGAAGGCAAGTCCCGAAATGCTCGTCACATTTCCGTGAAAAAAAGCCGAACAAGAAACGTTTATTTCTTTTCTTCAAGCGGGAGTTTTAAAAGAAAGAAAGAAAATTAATAGAATAAAAGATTTTTCTGTTATTTAACTATTAATATTAACTTAAATCTCGTGCGATGTCTATTTAGATTAATATTATTTTTGTTACGGAAAACCAGAAAACCGTCTTCAAATACTCAGATGATTTCTTGTTGAAGTAATCCGATGAATTCAATCCTCTTTCTTTTTTTTCTTCTTTTTTTTTCCACAAATTATAAAAAATGTTAAAATTGTTAAATTTTTAATCTGTTTTTGCTTTTTTGTTTAAAAAAAATCACTTTAAAAATATTAATCTGCAAAAAAAAATCATTTTCATATAAAAGAAAGTAAAAAAATCATTTTTTCTAGTGTGCATGCATTCTTTTTTAACACATGATATTTAATTTAAAAGATTAAAAAATAAAATAAAATCTAGATTTTTTTCAAATATATTTTACGTCTTTCTTATTTAAGACAAAACAATTTTAATTTGTATTTCATTAATTTCCTTAAACAAAAAAAAGTCCGTCAATTTGAAGGAAAAATGCGCCCCCCCCCCTCCCCAAATGACTTCCTTCCTCATTTAGGAACTTGACAACATTTGATCTCTTAACGTCGTCGATTCATTTCTTTCCTATCAGAAATTGATTTTTACTTATGAAGTTTCATTTTGAAATGCACATTTCAAAGATAATTAGCTGAGGAATTAATGGATTTTCTAAAAGGTAGCAAAAAACCTTTTTCTAATAATGTAATTAGACAAAGTTGTATCCAAATTTATAAAATTTGGAGCCTATAATTATAAACTTACTAGATCACCCGTGACCCGTTGGGACAGTATTTGTTATATATATATTATTACATATACATAGGTATTTATATTTTGGTGCTGCTACAGAATTTGAACCGAACCGAACTGACTTTTATCGAACTAAAACTTAGGGTGAAAAAAAAACCAGTTCGGTTCAAGTTTTGTAGAAGTACCTATTTTTATATATAATTTTTTTTTATATTAACTACAAAGTTCATGTTATAGCTCAATAATAGCTCTATATTATTAAATATATGATTAACGTTGACATGGATTAATAATCATGTTTTTATAAGTCAAAGGACTTTACAAAGTCAGAATACATTGTGATGTCATAATATACCATATCTCTTCATTTTTCGCTTCATCTTTCTCTCTCATCTTTCCCCTCCATCTCCCATCTTTCTCTCCTCTTTTCTAACCTTTCTCTCAATTTTAATTACATTACATTCCCCTTGCTACTACTCTTATCATTTGTTCCCATTATCTACATTATTTTCCCTTTCTCCCAGCGTCTGAATCATCCATGTACAGGTGAAGTGTGTACGGTGACAAGCAAGCAGGATAACGAACATCCTCAGAATTTGAATAGTATCTTTGTCAAACTTGTGTTCAAAAGTACAAACAATAAAATCTTTTTAAAGATTTCATTTTCAAAATCAAATGGCTGTTTTCATAAAATCAGACTTATTATTTATTTACCTCCTTGCCAGAGGGTTAGACACAAAGTCAGGTGTGGTTTTGAGATGCCAGTGCACTCTTGCCTACGAAAAATGCATTAGCAGCCATGTCGGCACTTCCCGGTAAGGCGCCTCAGGCGATTGGCAATAAACCAACCCCTTCTCAAAGAGAAAGTAACGCCTGGGAGGGTTGACCTAGGACTGAACAGATCAGCAGTCCGACAGCAACAAAGCCATTGTCTAACTGATGTGTATCATAATTCTATTATATAAAATTAGACTTGCTCTCAAGTTAATCCTGCCTTTTATTAAACTTCTGTGCGGTTTGAAAGTTGCTACTAAAAACTGTTTAGCCATTTATTACAAGACACCCCACCACCACCACCACCACTCCCCGAAAAAAATGTTTTTCTTGTTCGAAAATTCAGCTTTGACTTCTGGTCAGTAAATCATAATTAAAGATGTTATTAAAGTAGTTTAAGCATTTAATACAAGAGCGAACAAAACAAAAACAAATGTGCAACAAATAAATGCTACCAAAGCCAAGATAAGTTACTCTTCTGGATAAGTTTTTTTTTTTTTTTTTTGTAAAAAACAAACATAGTGTTCAGTTAGAACGAAAAAGAAGATGGTGTCGATAAGCAATGCACGTGTACCCCTGGGCCCCTGATAATCGTTAAAAAATCGAAAATTAAATAAAATACTGTTAGAACATTACATTTTCGCACGATTGGTGACATTTATTGGATGTGTTTCTACCAGTAACAAACACTGACTCCTTTTTTTCGCTGCATTTAAGATGGGAGACAAAAAGAGTACCTCCATTATTGTAGCTTTATTAACTAGTTAGGAAAAAAGATAATCTTTACCCCAGTATGTTTATTGGGGCAAAAAACATGTTTATGAGTTAGGTTGTATTTTCCAATTCCCTTGAGTGGTGAGCTGTGCTTGGGGTCAAAATAAACATAACCATGAAATGGTGCATTTAAAACTTGATTTGATTTTTTTTTTGTTCAGTAATATTTTGATTCTTCCATATTGATGACAAAACTAAATTTATCTTTTTTTAATATATATATATATATATATATATATATATATATATATGGTTCTCTTTGGTGAAAAGAAATCCATATAGTGCTCGATTATTTTATAAGAGCATTATATTTATGATTTTACAGAGGTGTAAATATTTATAATATTATACAATTATGCGCCGATTAGCTGTCCGCACCGATGGCTTTCAAAGCAGAAAGCTTTTTGGATGCTAACCCCTCATCGATGGAAATAGTCTAATTGTTAGACCATTTCCGCCGTTATGGATTTAGCATCCAAAAAGGTACTTACCTTGAAAGCCACCGGTACAGATGACTAATCACTACAGTATAAATCTTTGTGGATGAAGTGTGTGAGGTGCGCTGAAGAAAAATTCCTACCAGTAAAATACATAGCCCTGTTGTGCTCACATACCCTTAATGACAATAAAAGTGTAAAAATTTGGGAATTTCCTTGCTTTTGTACATTTAGTGTATATGAATTTTCATCTTAACCCTATTAAGGCATATGATTTCAGTATACTAGCATTTATCATGGAATGTCACTACTTTTGTAAAGGCTATGCCTCAATACAATGGTCATTTTTAAGGTTTTTTGGAATTTTCTGGAAAAGTAAGGTATATGGTAAACTGAAATTAAAATGCCATCAACTAGGCCCTAGAACCTCTATCTCTGCCAAAAATCAGCTGAATCCATCAAATAGTTGATGAGATACAGGGTGGCCCATACGTACGTACACACAGATAACACAAAATCATGCTGACCTTTCTGGATCTCTGGGTTGCCTTGACTAATGATGCTGAAATTCTACACACTTATAGAACCTATCAAAAAAAATTTTTGTGCAAAGTTTTAACTAATTTGGTTTATTGGTTTTTGAGTTATGATTGATCAAAGAAATGAGATTTCTAGCATAGGCCGTTTTAAGTCTATTAAGGGATAGAGCGCTCTCACGCCTCCCTTGATTTCTCTAACGCAGAAGAGTAATTCAACTTCTAATCAGGAGTGAAACATCTAAACGTTACCATTTCTCCACTATCAGGGTATATCTTGAATGATAAATCAGCAGCCTTATGTTTGTTAATATTAAAGTGAAAATGATGATATCTGCAGACGAATTCATGAGACATCCATTTTCCAAGTTTAGGAACCTTTTAATATTGTTGAAGATGACAATGAACAGTTGTATGGTTTGAGGAAAGCTTCATTGACAATTTTTCAACTGGCATCACCTAAAGAATACTCTACAGTAGTAGAGTATCTTCAGGTGATGCCACAAAATTCAAATGGACGTCCGGATTGGTCTTTATCTTCAAGGGTGAATTTTGTAAACCATCTTCTGCGCGTTCTTTCATTCAGGTATTTCATCCTGGCATTCTTCTCAATAAGCTGAGTCAAAATTTTGTGTCGCTTCAGCTGCAAAGTTGTTTGAAACCCAAAACATTATATGTCTAAAATGCTCTTTGGATCCTATCATGTTTTAAGGACTTTTAACAGTAAAATTTTAATTAATTTTTCCTGTAAAATTTTAAGTTGTGATGTATAAATATTTAGTTCCATTAGACGTTTTCACTTACTGTGAAATTTCAAAGAATTAAAATCCGGGCAGCACTTATGGGATTAAATGTCTCTAAACACTAAGAAACAGAACTGGAGTCAAACTGAAAATCACTTTTCAAGGTGAACAATCCTGAATTTTATATTTGACATATTTTAATAAAACAATTTATATACACAAATATATTAAAAAATATTTTCTGAGTTTAATTAAACTTTAATTTTAATAAGTAAATGCAGTTTTAGTTAACAGCCATGTCTTTAGGCTAAGCAACTTCATAATTTTAAAGCATTTATAATAATAATTCTAATATATAAAGTAAAGTTAGTCTCTTTATTGTTTCTTTGTCATCGATAGCTTTCTTCCTACAAAATCAATATTTGATTCTGGTACGTCAGTTTTCTTGTGGATCGTTGCAACATCTTGTTAAAAAGAATAAAATGTAATTCGATTTAATTCCTTCCAGAAAATACTTCGTCCGGTTTGGAATTATTTTCAAATGGCTGCCATCTTTAAAAAAAACATAACTGTGTCTGTTCATACAGAGTTACTTCCCTTTGCATAGTGTGCCCAGAAGATGAAAAATTGATTTTTGAAGTCGGCAGATGAGTCTAAAGTTATTATTTTTCTAACATTTAAACTAACCGAATCAGCAAAAACAATAAATTAGGTCTAAAGCTTAATTTTTAAGGATTTTACGACTGTTTGAAGTTGAATAATACATCCGGAAATTATACCTTAAATTTCCTACTCAAACAGTAAAAATGTTCTATGTAAAAATAATAATTTTTTTTTTAGATTTTTCAAAGAAATAATAGTCAAACCCCAAACACCAGGTCTGTATTTTTTTTAAAGGAGTTGCCAGCTTGGGGTCAATTGTTTCTAAAAGTTAAGTACATTTCCTTTAAGATTCAATGCAAAGTTTTTTCAGTCTGTTTGCTCTGACATCTTGCATAGGAGTGAGACATGGGCCCCAAACACTTATCTTCAACAGCTTCGGTGTAATGATTATGCCATGATCAGGTGGATGTGTGGCTGCAAACTTCATCAAAAACTTGGTATTGATGGGATTACTTAGCGTCTCGGGTGGTTTGGCCATGTACAGCGTGCCACTTCTTACATTAACTCCATAATACATCTGAATATCTCCGGCACTAGGGAGTGTTGTAGACCATGGAAGATCTGCCACAAATGCATAGGAAGCGATATGACTGCATGTCGCCTGACTGATCTCAACCCAGGAGTCCAGGACACTTGCAGCACCTTCAATACCAAAACCTGATGACAGTGCTAAGAGAAGTTGTTTGGTGGGCTTTGCATAAATTAAGGGCCAGTGAGTGGTTGGTAAAGGTTGTTCAAACAATGTACAGAAATGCTCAATCGTGTTAGAATTAACAGCACATTTAATAACAACTTTAATGTTAAAGTGGAAGTACATCAGAGATCTGTACTAAGTCCGTTGTTTTTCGTTTGTGTCCCAACTGCCGTTTTCCGCCAACGGCGCAACCCAAAGTCTCTACCATCTATCTTGTTGCAGCGATTTCTTCAATGGTTCGGGCATTCAGCTCGTTGTCAGAGGGGGAATTAATTTGCAACATAATTCTTGCTACCTCTCTGCCTGTATGGCACAGACGTATCGGTGGGCAACTGAGGACAACCATCAGGGAGGACTTGGCTGAGCTCTCAGATCCACAGGTGATCAGCCTTCCATGGTATAATTGCAGTTGGTTGACTATTTTGTGCGACTTTGCTCAGAATCCCCGGTGATATAATGCCGACTCAACCTGACCAGGGTGAACAATGTTGCAAAAATAACATTTGTGTCTTAGAAACATTGTTCAAGAAGTTTTGTACAGGTTGTCTGAAAGAGATGTTTTATGCTGATGATTTGGTGCTTGTCTGTGAAACAATATATGGCCTACTTGTTAAGTTTGATTTCAAGGAAAACTATGGAAAATAAAAGTTTGAATGCTACCAAGACCAAAGTGATGATCAGCTTCTGTAGTGTTGGAAAGGCTCCAGAAAGAAGAAAGCCCCTGGGTTAGTCCAGCCAATTTCAGTGAGGGCTTGGAATTGATGTTCTCCAAATCTCCTGAAACTTTCAGATTCTTTTAGTAGCATTGAAAGGAGTAAATCCTGAAAATTTCAGCTCAATTCCTTTTTCCGTTCAAATTTTATGGCCTTTTGAAAATTTTCATATCGCTGAAATTTTTTCGACACTGAGGATTTTCTCAATTTTGGAAGCCAATTTTCAGAAATTTTTATATTTAAAAAGGTCTGGATGAACTGCTTTCAATTATGTCCATAGAATACTATAAGAATCAGTTTAATTAATGGTTTCTAACCAAATTGGAAAAAATTTACGGAGCTAACAAAAATGACAAAAATTGAAAAAATCACCCCAAAAAATCCAAATTTTGAATTTTTAAAGAGTAAGTTCTTGCTAACAATCAACCCAAAATCCTTTTAATGCTTTAAACCTCATAGTATGCTATGAATACTTCCTCAAAAAATAAAATTTAGGTTTTGAAAACAAATAAATTTGAAATTATGGGGTACCAAATATGGCAAAAAGTCTGCAAAACTTAAATTTTACGGACTTTTTTCCATTTTAGAATGGTAATAACTCAGTAACGGTTGCTCAGAACCATATAAAACTATATATTTTCTTGAAGAACACCTTGAGCTCTATTCAAAAATGTAAAATAAACCAGTTTATAAACATCCTACTAAAATCTATGGGACATCAAAAATCACAAAATTTTTAAAATTTTAACTTTCGACGAAGTTCAGAGGCCTGGAACTAGTGGCCAAGAAAAAAAATGGATTCGATTTTTTGATTTTTTTCAAAGAATAGACTTTCAGGTTTTAGAAAACTATCATGAGGATGGCAAACGGCTTTTACTCTTTAAAATGGTGCTTTCTATCATGGCACTTTTCAATATTCAAATCTGGCCTTTTCTACCATCTGCTTATAGTTTCACAATAAAAAAACAAGTTTTAATCAAAATTTTCAACACATTTTAAAGAAATGCTATATATAGTGTAGATAGAATATCTTTCATTGGACAGAGAGATATTAATATAATAAACTTTGATAAAAATAAGAGTCCTAATCAAAATAACTTTCAGCCGTTCTCATAGTTATTTTATCGAAACAGTAAAACCTTCCTGTGCTTCCGGTAGATGGTGTATCAACTTCACAGTACACATCTTCAATTGGAACCCAACAAACGTCATCACGCTGTGGCCAATAAAACTTTTCAGAAGGTCCTTTAGGATGGAGGAATTTTACATTAACATCACCATGTTCATTTGATACATCATTCGCAACACAGAAGTACCAATCTTTATCGTACTGACATACATAAAATCTACCTGGTTTGATGTCTTCAATTCTCAATTTACAATTCAATTCTCCCTGATCAATTACACTTATCTGCTTCGAATGATCTGCAAAGGATGTCTTCTTCATAGTTAGACTCATGGTTGTGTTGTCAGGAATAAATTGGTGATGACTACGTGTACCTTTGGATGTACTTGATGTTGCAAATCGAGATTCAAGAAATTGAGTGTTACTAGCAACCTCCTCAGTGCTCACAAAAAAAGAGGTTATACCATCAATATCTACTTCAGCAAACTAAAATAACTGCTTTGGTGTCAGAATTTGATTAGAGTAGGGACGTTGAAGGCTAGCATGTGTTGCTAATCTCTTGATTGTGCCACCTACGCCATCACAAGCATTCTTTCCGTGTGATGTGGCAAAGAAGTTCCATTCTGCTTGGAGATCGAAATCGGTAAAATGATACAGCAAGTTTGTCAAGTTCTTAAAGTTCTTGTATTGTGCTGCTGAACCATCGCTAAAATAGTAAACCTTGTGCAAAAAGTAGTAGGACCATCAGTATCAGGAGTTATGGTATCTTTTGCTTTCTGGCAACATTTTCTACAAACACGGTGCCCAGGGAGAACATCACGACTGGAAAACATATTACTGTGGAATTCAGGTAGTGTTACTTCATGTAAATTAGTTTTCACCAACTTTGTATGCATTTTGAAAGGATCAACACATCTATACATATTTGCATTTGAAAAATTGTCAATAAATTGCAATTTGTGCTTTTTGCATACGTCAACAACATCAGAAAAAGATTCGATTCTTGATCTTATCCGTAGCAACTCAGCTTGACCAATTGGCAAGTCATCAATGTCAATTTTAGTGAAGACTTTATCTTTTGCAGATCCACATTTCAAATTGAGGATTGAACCAATTGAACAAATATCCATTTTCCTACAAATATAAATCATTCACATTTGACAACTATACACAATTCATTTGCAAAAAGAAGGAAAAATAGAAGAAAAAGCTCCATGCATCAGCATTCATTCACTCACTCCATTCATTCAATTATTACATTGGGTATATTTTCAACACTTTAGTAATAGAAATAGATCATGACTTAAAAAATGTTATTCAAATGTGCCTTTTTAGTAGACTAGCTCTAACTATATTGGCATTGGTAGGCTAGATTTGGATATTAAAAGGTGCCATGATAGAAAGCACCATTTTAAAGAGTAAAAGCCCTGTTTGCCATCCTCATGATAATTTTCTAAAACCTGAAAGTCTATTCTTTGAAAAAATCAAAAAATCGAATCCATTTTTTTCTTGGCCACAAGTTCCAGGCCTTTGAACTTCATCGAAAGTTAAAATTTAAAAAATTTTGTGATTTTTGATGTCCCATAGATTTTAGTAGGATGTTTATAAACTGGTTTATTTTACATTTTTGAATAGATCTCTAGGTGTTCTTCAAGAAAATATATAGTTTTATATGGTTCTGAGCAACCGTTACTGAGTTATTACCATTCTAAAATGGAAAAAAGTCCGTAAAATATAAGTTTTGCGGACTTTTTTGCCATATTTGGTACCCCATAATTTCAAATTTATTTGTTTTCAAAACCTAAATTTTATTTTTTGAGGAAGTATTCAAAGCATACTATGAGGTTTAAAGGATTAAAAGCATTTTGGGTTGATTGTTAGCAAGAACTTACTCTTTAAAAATTCAAAAAAATTTCAAAATTTGACTTTTCGGGGTGATTTTTTTCAAATTTTGTCATTTTTGTTAGCTCCGTAAATTTTTTTCAATTTGGTTAGAAACCATGAATTAAACTGATTCTTATAGTATTCTATGGATATAATTGAAAGCAGTTCATCCAGACCTTTTTAAATATAAAAATTTCTGAAAATTGGCTTCCAAAATTGAGAAAATCTTCAGTGTCGAAAAAATTTCAGCGATATGAAAATTTTCAAAAGGCCATAAAATTTGAACGGAAAAAGGAATTGAGCTGAAATTTTCAGGATTTACTCCTTTCAATGGTACTAAAAGAATCTGAAAGTTTCAGGAGATTTGGAGAACATCAATTCCAAGCCCTCACTGAGATTGGCTGGACTGACCCCCCTGCTCACTTAGTGGAAAAGGAGTTGAGAGTTACTCAATTTTTTTATAGTCTTTGTAAGCATTGGGTACACAATAAGTGCAGTGCAATTCCAGGTAGGTTGAGATGATAATCAGTTTGTGTGCAGGAAATGCAACACAATGGACACGCCTGAGAACTCACATGTGGAAAATGTGAATATGAATGACTAGGCTATTGAGGTTGTCCAGAAATGTTGTTACCTTAGTGATATCATTGGAGCATAGAAAGGAGCTGGTGCTGATGTGATAGCAAAAGTTAGAAGTGGATGGAGTAAGTTCAGGGAACTTCTGTCATTACTAACCAGCAGAGCATTACCATTGTCGACCAAGGGAAGAGTCTATCAGGCACGTGTGCACAGTGTGATGTGTATAAGTGAAACCTGGCCAGTGAAGGTTGAGGATATGTGTAGCATTGAGAGAAATGATATGAAGTTTATTCACATTGATTGTTGGTTTGGTCACATTGAAAGAATGGATGAGAGTTCTTGGGTTAGTAAATGTAGAACAGTTGAGGCAATAGGGTGAGTTTCCATGAGAAGGTGAAGGGAAACATGAGATGAAGTGATAGGAAGGATTTGAGAGAAAGAGAGATAAAGACCTGGCCAGAGATAAGTTAGTTTGGCAATCAATTTCTAAAAGCCATCCAACATGTCATCATGTAAAACAGACATTAAACCGAATATGATGATGATGATGATTGTAACGCACACCTGAATAATATTCAGATGTAGTCTATGTCAATAAAGGACTTCTGAGTCTTGCACGATTGCCACATTCAATGGACACGGGCAAACAGTGGGACCATACTAACATTTTCCTCTTTGACATAACAGTCGAATATGACTGTACTAACATTCTAATGAAAATGTCAAATGAGTTCAATCTGATTGAACACTGTTTTGCCGTCGTTGATAGATCAGTTTTGTAAGCATAAATATGCTTATTCCAAGCTTCACCACACTGTTCCAGTATATATTGCAATGGCCTTCATGAATTTACTTCATTTCTTGTTGAAAGATTATTGGAATGTTTTAGCATGTAGGAACAAAGTTTATGATATTGCACATGGAACATCACTTTTCTTTCTTGGTTCAGTTGGCTTCCTCACCCATTATTTTTTCGATCAATCTACGAGAACCTGAGGATTAATCTTTTCCTGTACAGCAAACTCTTCAATATTATCCAAGAGACGATCTAAAATACAGTTTTCTGTTTGACGTCCAGGGTTGTCACTGAGACACTTTTTGGAGTCAACCAATAACAAGAACAGTATAGAGAAGACACAGTACCAGAAGACCCATTCTCACGGTTCTGTGGAAATTGGGAAAATATAAGTTCTCCATGCCTCGACTTATTTTAAATACCCCTCCTCAATTCCCACTGTTTCTTAATCTTTCAAGCAACAATTTGTCTGTCATCCTTTGAATAACATTTGGATTCCTTCATCAACTTTTCAATGTCATGATTGTTTGAAGTAGTGTATTGTGTAATTAGGATTTTACCTGAAAAAAAAATTGAGTGTCGATATCAGGAGGCCAAATTCTAATTCATCTTCTTCTTCCATGTATCACCATTTTTTAAAGAAGCACTATTCCTTTATGGTGATGCAATTGAACATATTCAACTATTGCATTATTCTACATTGCTTGCACAACTAATGCATCATCTGAATGTTACATCATCCTATTATTGAAACATTTTTAGAAATATCTTATGTCAAACAGTGATGTGAGTTCACTTTTTAGCAGAATTCCCCCTTTTTTATCCAGAAAAGGCAAATTTCTGCTTAAATTGCTGTTTGCTCGAAATCCACTTTTTTCGTTTTTTATCTTACCAAATTGCCAGAGCCTTACTTCCTTATTTTATTTATTTGACTGGATTCTCTTTTTCTTTCCTCCTCTCTCTTGCTTTATCTTTCTTTCTCTTTTCCTGTTTTTATCTCTTCCTCCTCTTTTCTCCATCTTATGACAGTTTATGAAAACTGAAAATGCTAATTTTGCCATGAAAGCTAAGACTTCAAACGATGGGAGTAGGGGAATTATGAAACTTCTGTTTCATCAAAAAATGACACCTGTCTCCTCTCCTCACATACACATTGGTGTCTTTCTATATTTTGACTTTCTCAGTTGAAACTGATAGTTGTCTTTTAGTTAGGAGGAAAGTGTAGTATCCGTTCTGATACTACATTTCATCTTTTCTGTTCTCAATCAATGAGAAAGAGATCCTTCTAAACTGAGACAATTTTTATTTATATCCCAATCCAGTATGCCTCTTTTTGGGGAGATGAATTTTTCACACATTAAAAACTGACCTTGTGTCTAACTCTGTTTTCGTGGGGAGGCATGTAAATTGAGACTATAAATGAAGCTCAATTGCGTCAAATGCAGTTGTAAATAACACATTTAGATGGGATTCGTTAAAAGAAGGTTTCTATTTTTAGTGGTAATGGACTAACTCCTTGATTGTATACCCCAAAGACTCAAGTCCTAGTTCTGAGATATATTGTGAGAAAGGGAGATAGTTTGAAGATGATTTTTCATTTTCAAGTCATAAATTATACTTTCATCTATTGGAATGTGAATTTGGGGCACTGAAGAAATTACACAAGCCAAGTTTTTTAGCTAAGGTTATTCGCTTGTACATTTGGCGTATGTACGTTTTCAGTCTCCCTAATTCTCTTTCCAGAATTTCAGACGCTGAAAACGTACACAATATGGTTATTCGATTTAAACTTTCAGATTTACAGTTTTAATTTTTCCATTGGGGGTTTTACAAAAATATTGTGGGGTCTGCGCTGGCGCCAGACATTCGTAAACAACGAAAACGTTTGCCTTTCTTTTCTTTATAACTTGAAAATTTATAATTGTGGAAAGGAATAAAAATAGTAACATGAGGTTCAGGTATGAGAGAAGGACTTTCTTGGGCAATGTTGGGACATGTCTCGCTAGTAAGAAGGAAATGCTGAAAGGTGCATGTAGTTTTTCTTGTTTGTTTCCTTTTTACTTTTCTTTTTAAATAAGTATTTTAAATGGATTATCGCTTTTTATTTTTACAAATCAGTTCTGTAATAAGATCTATCATAAGTCTTATGAAATGTTAAAATTTTAAATCACCTTTTTTTTTTTTTTTTTTTTTTTTTTTTAACTTTTAACCTACACATTCACACCCCCTCCACCCCCCACACATACATTGGTTTTGTAATAAAATTGATGGGATGTTTTGCGAAATGTTAAAATTTAAATTACATAATTACTTTTTATTCAACAGGTTAAATGTTTCTAGATTACTGTAAATTTTCAGATTCTTTTTATTTTGTTGTTCAAGTAATAACAAAATATTAAAGTAGCTGACTTGTTTACTTGTATTGTAATATATAATTGTACTGATTGCTGCCATTGCTATCTAGATCGCTATTAAAAAATCTTAGGTGGATTAATTATTTTTTTAAAGTAACTGAATCGAAATACATTTTTACTTGTTCCATAAAAATTTTCAGTATTCCACAAAAAAACCAAACCTTATGAACCAAAATCAAACATTGATTTTATAGGAAGAAAGTTGTTAATCACAAAGATTTGAGAAATAGGCTTGCTTTACTTATATATATATATATATATCTCGGAAGTTCTTCAACCATTAAAACTATATGAAAAAAAACACTTTAGTCCCAAGTCCTTCGGTGGAAAATTACTTTTCCTGTAAGTCAATTTACCTTTTATATTCACTATATTAGTTTGCTTCCAAGAATTTACGCTAGTCTTAACATTATTTAAGGGATCATCAGTTGCTTACCATGAAAAACTGTTTTGGGAATTTAAAAACAAAACAGTATTTTATCTCATGGCTTCCCATCAGAGTTGATCGGACCTCACTTCCATTAAAAAACAAGAACAAAAACGTTCCGTATATTAGATCTAAGGTTTGTTCCAGATTAATGTTTTGCTAATTTATTTAGTTATTAAAAAAATGTCCGCCTTACATGTGTGTCTGTGTCTAAGAAAATGTATCCGTTATTTACAAAAATTTGCTGGATTTTATAGTGTATGTATATATATATATATATGATTAAAATGAAATAAAAGTTTTTTCTATTCAATTTTCATATGAAATATAATTTTTCATAACAATATTATCTATACTTATATACATAAAAACAATTAAAAGGTTTTATTTTTTTACAAATATTTTCTAAAAAAAAATTTTTAGAAAATAATTAAATCTGAATATAAAGTAAAGTTGGGCTATTTCTCAACTTTTGTCATCGATAATTTTCGTCCTACAAAATCAATATTTCATTCTGAATAGCCTGTTCTTGTAGATCGTGTCATCATGTTCTTCAGAACAAAATTTAATTTGATTTAATTTCTTTAAGAAAATACTTTATCTGACTAGGAAGATTTTGATAATGACCTAAACAGCAGCATTACGATATTAAAAAAAAGTTCTTTTTTCTATTTTCACTTTCAGATAAACAATTATATATGTTTAAAAGAAATATTAAACTATTTATTTCTCAAAATTACTTGTATATTATAATAGTAGCGGCTGTTTATTAATCCTGAAAAATTGATTTTTGTGAACCTGTTATCACCGTCTTAATTTTTAACTTTAAAAATGAAAACATCTCATCGTGATACAGATAAATACTTTATAACTTTAAAAAAACATCATATTTGCCTATTGGTTAAAAATAAATGTATTAAAACATGCAATGTTTTCTAAATTTACTTAAAGATAATAAATAAACATGTTAGTATTGTTAGTTAATTACTTCCTTACAATAAGTTACTTCTTAACACTTATGTTACTTCTTTTAAAATTACATTTTGAGTGAGACAAAAATCAAGTTTATCTTAGTTGTGTAGGTTTTCTATGTCTTCAGTAAAAGCAACAGATACTACACTTTCATCCTATCAATGTTGCGATTAATAACTTCAAGTACTTATTGTAACCCAGAAGTTGTTAGCTTGTTTATCAATGATTTTTTTGGCATCTTTTGAGATGGGAATTGATAATCTATATATTAATACGATAGCGTGTGTGTTCGTGTGTCACGCTTCCGGCATAAGCTCTGCGCATGCGTGCCGCACCTAGATTTTGAAAAGCATTCAAGACAGGTAATTTTCGTAAGGTTTCAAGTATTTATCTTTTGCGCAACGGTTAGCGACGTCGGTTGTCGACGTCGGCCCGATAGGTTTGTAGTTCGATTCCAACCAACCTCAAAGTTTTTTTTCTACATCGAAGGGGAGGAAGGGAGTAAGGTAGGGAGGGGACGACCGGCAAGACACATATTAATACGATAGCGTGTGTGTTATTTTGTGTGTCACGCTTACATCAAAAGCAACGACCTTCCGAATCTTTGTATGCTACTCATGAATTGGAGCCAAATTTAATTTAATCTAAAGCATTTACAAAGTAATGTATAGGTTAGAAATAAGATAATTAGTATTGAAAACATCATTTCGTGTAATTTACACGGGTCTCGCTAGTTTGTATTATTTCGACTACTATTCTCATTTTGATTGTTATATTAACAACGTTTTTGACTGGTGTAACCTTCGACCTTCTTTAGGTGTATCTTTTCAAACTTGGCAACCTCTGAAATTCCGTATATCTTCCTGAGTTCAACTAGAATTTTCCCAAATTCAAAAAGATGCACCTGACAGTTAGTGGTTATATCGGTCGAAACGTGAATATAACAATGAAGATGAGAATAGTAGTCCGAGTAATCGAGATGGTCAATAATCTCTGTGCAGCATTAAATGGTCAAATAAATAAAATGTTCATAAATTTAGTTTTTTCTGATGAATTTCTTCACATCATTTATTCTTATTGAACTTGATAGAACCTGACCGTTTGTGATTCTTTCTCAATTTTCTCTTATTACTAAGATTTGTAACTAGTAATTTAAATTTTTTTATGATTTCTGTTTGTTTCTGAAATTTGATTTTTGCTTTGATTGCTTCAAGGTGAAAGTGATTTCTTTTTGTGAACCTTTTTTTAAAACTATTCATAAAACAACAGAACTGGAGAGGTGGGGGGGGGGGGACATGGATTATTTTTTTTAACCAAGAAAAATTATTTTCTGATTTTGCTGATTACAAAACTTTTTCTTAATCGGTCTTTAACAGTTTTATTGAAAGTATATATGTGTTAGAAAGGACTTATGATTGCTTTTAGAAGAAAATGTTTTTTTTTTTGCTGTGTAATAATTCTAATACTATCAAGGTTTCAATGGAAGAATATTGTGCAATTTAATCATTACTTTCGGAGATTAACAAATGTTTCCAAATTTCTATCATGCAAAATTCAGACGGAAGTTAACAGAATAATTGTTAGACTTTAATAAATTTATAAGTAAATAAAGTTTTTTTTCTTTTTCTTTCGTAAATTGACATTCTAAAAAGTTTTGATTTACAAATAAGAAAAGAAATCTTATTCTGAAAATTCTCTTGTTTTGTGTTTGTTTTTTGTTGAGACAAAAGTGCTTATTTTCCTCAAGGACAAATGATTTATTATACAAGATTATATTTACGTACACATAATAACTTTCTAGTTATGTCACAAGCGTTTAAAGTACAGTGGTCGACCATAGTCGAAGGCGACTCAAAGGCTCCCTTTTCATTAGCCAAGGCGCCACTCCTTTCTCAGGATTACTCCATTTACCCTTGATTGTCACGTTGAGTGTTAAGCAAAGGGGTGTCAAGTACAATTTTTTGAGTCTTTGGTATGAGGATTGAACCCTGATCTCCTGGCCAATTAGTGAACACTAACCATTATGCCAAATAGGCCGGTATTATATTATCTAACAAGCCTTAATAGAAATAAAAGTTAATGTTGGAAAGAGATAGATTGCCATAGGAAAATGAATTAAAGTGTTTTTGTTTTTTTTATTGAATATTTGGCACTGTTTCGGGAAATACAACCAAAAAGTTACAAGCGTGAGGTATGTAAAACAAATTCTACGAAAACGAACAGAACTAGACGAAAGAAGGTACACTGTTCCAAATGTTCCCAGAATCCCCCCCCCCTCTGTTAAGATTGACTTCTGAAACCTGTCTGTTTTTAGAACCAGACAACTTCAATGATATCAAATTGTAAACTAACACTAGAAACGACACCCTTTTTTACGCAATTAGAATGAAAGAAAGAACAATTGTATTTTTTTCACCTTTATTTTTGAAGCAGACAACTTTAATGAAATAAAATTTTTAACTTACCTATTTTTTTTTTTGAAGCAGACGAATTAGAACAAAATAAAGAGTATTTTTATTTTATTTTTTGAATACAAGAAATTTAGTTTGTTTTTTTTACTGTTTTTGTTTTAATCTTTTTTAGGGTTAGGGAATTTTTTTTTGGGGGGGGGGGGGTCCGAGTTTTAGGATTAGGGATTTTTTTTGTGAGAGGGGTGTCTTAGTTTTTTTCTTCTGTAAAAGTTAAAATTGGGAGAAGGCATATTCACGAAATATTAGAAGGCAAAGAAGTAGAAGAAACAAAATACTATCTTCTACTGATTGTGACATCCCTTGTAGTTTTAACAGATTCATTTTAGAAGCACAAGGAACAAGAAAATAGTACAGGCATGAGGTGCAAACGTTTCCAATCTGACAAACTTTGTGCTACCGTCATATGGAAATTAATTAAACTTGCCATGAAAAAAAAAATAAACAGTTTTTTTTTCAAAACGGCATACCTTCTTTCGTCTAGTTCAGTTTGTTTTCGTAGCATTCGTCGTACATACGTCACGCCTGTAAATCTTTGGTCGTATTTCCCGAAACTGTACTGAATATTTTAATATTTTGATAATAGTGTTAATAAGGTAAAAAGTCAAGTTTGTACAAATTGGGACTGTACAATTAAAAACCATGTTGAGACCCCCCCCCCCCCCCCTAAAATCCACTGGTGCTTTTTCTCCCTCCCCTAAATACTTTTGCCCCTTCCCTTGATTCATCTCATTAATCTCTAAGATAAGAATTAGAAGAAAAATTATCTTTGAACTGTTTTAATTTTGTACATCCTTTGCAATATCTTCCCTTTTTTTTTTTTTTTTAAATAGGGACTAAAGGGTTTTGCAATCCACGGCAAATAAAGCCTTCTCCTCCTTGTCCTTCTCCTCCTCCTCCAAGTATGGATTTGAATCCTCGTGGCACACCAGCAACCAGAGGAACTCGTGGCAAATCTTCCTTGTTGCCAAGAAAGTGTGTATC
Source organism: Sepiola atlantica (assembly GCA_963556195.1). Lineage (NCBI taxonomy): Eukaryota > Metazoa > Mollusca > Cephalopoda > Sepiida > Sepiolidae > Sepiola > Sepiola atlantica. The sequence continues at coordinate 29,316,990 of OY744526.1, forward strand.
TAATTATTGATTTTATTTTGAAGTCAATCACACAGCACTAAATGTCTGTTTTTCTTGAAATTGAAGATTTTCTCCCGTGAAATTATCAGCTTTTCATTTCTCCTACTTTTGTTGCTTGTCAGACCAATATTCTGCTTGTTTTCCGACAAACATTCATAAGCTGCATTGCATGCTGTTTCTCCAAATTACTATTGGAAACATCAAACAAGTTGAAACCAATTCTCTTTTTGTGCTGCTAAACTGAAAATAAGCTGAACATTGTGATAACAAGGCAACAAATATACGATGAAAGAAAAAGAAATTGTCAAAATGAATGAAAGTTCTTCATCTAAGAAATTCAGACAATTTAAGACCATTCTCTTTTACTACAAAGTAATTTCAGTTGTGATAAATTTAAAAAATCTTTTTTCCTCCCTAATTTCTCTTGGCGGTCTTTCATTTGACAACCATTTGAAGAATCAAATATTCACTGTTTTGAATGAAACTTGATCGTTTGGTCACTTTCAAAAAGTGCTAGAAAATCTTTTTTGTGGGCAAATGATTAAATTATATATGTTTTTACATTTTTTAAATTTTTTTTTACGAGTAAAAGTTCAATTGATGAACATTTTTCACATGGATGTGAACAAAAATGTCTGCTTTTTATTTAGTCATGATTTAATTTTTAAAAGGCAAAAAAACAATAAGAATTTTAAAAATCCCTTGAAATAAGCGCACATTACTAGGAAATTGTGACTGTTATTTCAAAACTCCCTTCCCTGACTCCCAATCAAAATGTTGTGACCTTTTCCCCCCAAAAATTTATTTTTTTAAATTTTATTTATTTATTTATTTTTTTTAACAAATTCAGGCTTGTCTTTCAGATCTGTTAAGTGGGGAACATGACTTTTTATTTTTTGTCCATTGAAATTCCAGAAGTTTTTTTTCATAATCAACACTAACCCTCATTTTCATTTAATTCAGTTCTTCAAAATGAGCCGTTGTAATTTGTCAATACTATAAAAAGATAAATATTTCTTATTTCTATACATGACTTAACCATCAAGGTCTGTGTATGGATATATATATATCACAGAGGGCACTAGACTTTGCCGTTACTGGCTGGCAAGCCTACCAACCGCGACTAGGATGGCACTGCACAAATCTGCTGGGCACACTACGTGCTGACCTCAAGCAGGCGCGACTAGGACCACTACGTACAGCGAAACAACTTCATTGCGTACGACAACTTGCGCATGACAAGGCAAGATGGCCTGGGACTAGCATGGAGGACTGATTGCAGCTACGGGATGTAATTTGACTACCGTAACCGCAGAACACAGTTTTTAATAAAATATATATATATATATATATATATATATATATATATATATATATACTAGACATGACCCATTAGGTCACAATCACTACCACTGTTTCTTCCATTTTGGTTTCATTCAAAAATTCATAAACTGTGATATATCTGTTAAGAAATTCTTCTTGTAACACTAAAAATAATAAGTCTCTTTATTAGTAGAGTCCTATTTTGCTATCTAGTTTACATACATATTTACAATATGTAGGACCGCACACTGTAAATTAGCTGAAAAGAATCACTCTTTCTTTAAATGCTAATAGAGACATTAAAGACTATTAGTGAGTGGTTGAATCAATATACAGTGAGAGAGGGCGAGAGAAATACATAAATAGTTCAGTGAGAGATGGGTGATTTGTTCAGTTAATCACAAATTACGGCAAATTAGAAATATTAAAATCAATTTTTTTTCAAAGTGCTCAATCCCAACTAAGCTATATTTTAGTATGTATTTTGTGTCATTAAAGTATATTTAACTTAGCTTCAGCATAATGATATATTATCCATGTAAGGTGAGTGGGAGAGAACTCCAGCAGAGTGCTTGATTATTAAGAAAAATTTTAAAAAATAAGAGCGTAATATTTATTTATATGTTTTACAGAACATCGGTACCATCGGTTTCAAATGCAAACAAAGTAGACCTATAGTTGGTTTTCTATGCCAGACTCTCTTCAGCCTCTGTTTGTGTGTCTCCTCGGAAAAGGCTGAAGAGAGTCCGGCATAGGAGACCAATTATAGGTTCCCTTTGTTTAGATTTGAAACCGACGGTACCGATGTCGTTCTGTAATATATATATATTCATTCATATTCCTTCCTTACCTATGAGATTCTTTGTAAACAAAACTGTTCTGATGATAGAAAAAAAAAAATCTTGGATTTTTTTTATTGCCATTTCTACAATCGGAATGAAACTGAGTAATTCTTTTTTTTTCTTCTTTTTTTTTCAGTTCATATCGTGGTGGTCCAATCAATTCCTATTGTCCACCACCACTTCATGTCAATTCTCAAGGATTGCCTATACCATCAAGAGGACCCAGAGACCTTTCCCTTGCAGGTGCTCCTCCAATGCTAGGGCCACCTGGAAACTTGGACCCACTTCCTGGAAGATTAAATTTTGGTAAAGCTTTTATTTTATTTTTTACTTTGGAAATAAAAAAAAAAAATCGATTTCTTATTTTGACAATGTAAATTTCAAGAACAATTTTTAGGGTGTAAATTTTATTAAGTAAATTTTAAGTAAGCTTTAACAAAAAGATTTTTATTTTTTATCTTCATATTTTTGATTACTTTTCTGAAATGTTATTTTATGTTCTTAATTATTTTGCAGGCAGACCAGACCGTATGTCGATGGGTGTACCCGATAGAGGGCCTTTAAGGAACCGAGATTTTGCTCCATCCCCACCTCGTGAAATGAGAAATTATAGAAACGATAGGTTAGTATATTCACCTCCTCCCCATCTTTTTTGAAATTCTCTTGTGTCAGGCGCTTAAAAAAAAAATAATCATGGTAGTTCAAACTGTTTTTACAGATCTGCAATATTTAGTTTTCCCCTATCGTCCCAATTAAAGTTATTTATTTCATATTCTAAATTTGAAAAAAAAAAAAAAAACATAAAAAAGGGGTATCACCTAATGTTTTTTTTTTTGCATTTTATTAATCGTATATATATATATATGTTTTGTTGTACGGGATAAAATCCTAAACTAATGAACTGATCATTATGAATTTTGAAACAACTGTTGACGTAAGGGTGGGTAATATGGGCTATATTTAATTTAGTTTTATGCAAAGGAAGCAAAGAGAGGGTGGAAGCTCTTCGTGAAAATTTAGATATCTCTTATTTGTGTGAAATTTTAAGAATAGGTATTAGACATTAATAAATATTTTCCAAATTTCAGTTTCTCTGAAGTATTTTAAAGGGTTTTTAGGGAGTATAATATGGGCACAACCTCCCATTTGAAAATTCAATTTTTTTTTCAGGTTTGCATTAAACTTGATCCATATTTATTAAACATCAATTAAGCAAGATTCCCTGAATTTCAATTACTTAAGACCCCTTAAGCTTAAACCTTAAATTTTAGATATTTTCTAGACTCCAAATCATGTAACGGATTTTGATTAAAATTGGAATAAGAATTCTAGACATAAGGTTTAGTATCATTATATATTGATTTTAATCTTTGTAAGGGAACATAAAAGTGATGCAAAACTGTTCTGTTAGGGGGAATTAATTTTACCTGTCTTGGGACGGGTATTCTATTTAGAGTTGGGCGGTTTTGAAATTTTCGGTATCGGTATCGGTTTTTTTCCCTTAAAACCTCGGTTTACGGTTCGGTTTTGCGTTTTTTTTTTTTTTTTAAATTTTTTTACTATGGAAGCTATTCATTCTCTTGTGTGATGATTAGTTATTATTCAACGTTTAGTTGAATTATGCCACTGTTTCGATAATTTTGTGACTGAATCATTCTCCATGATATGAATCATATAAGTTTTAGGAAACGATTCCTGCGTTATTTTGCCGGTCACGGCAAAATAACGATTCCTGCGTTATTTTGCCGGTTCATGTATATTTAACTAAATTGTTAAACATACAGTGACGCCCGGCACAATAATTATTTACTAATGTAAAGGGGTCGTTATTATGCCGGTTCATTTTTTTTTTAAAACCTAATTGATATGGCCTTGCGAAAGAAAAGGTAATGAAATAAATAAGGGCAAATATTTAAAAACAATTTGTTTTCATCATCAGTTGTGTCGGTTAAAGAAATATCTGCTTTTAATACAAAAAACATTAAAAGTAAAATAATTAAATGAACGGAAATATTAGAGACAATTAGATTATTTAGTCGGATTTCATTTGCTGTAAAGCGTATCTGATGTAATTTCTTTACGAATTGCTGTTTGCAGACGGGAATATTGGGACCCCATTCGTACACAAGCATCTGAAATCCGGCTAAAGAATCTAATTGTTCTAATATTTTCGTTCATTCAATTAATTTTTATTTTCAACTGCTACACATTTTAATCCAAGGTTGAATTGTTTTACAAACAAACATTGTGAAGCGGCAGCACTTTTTATACCCGCCACGGGAGCCAGAGATACCACGGGCACCAGTAGGCGTGGCTCAAATGAACCAAACAATCGCAATCATTTTTAAATAGATATTTTACCTTTATTATTAAAAAAAATACTATTTTTCT
>OY744526.1:29326545-29419045 GCA_963556195.1 Sepiola atlantica
ATGAATTCTGGCATCGGATCTTTTATGGAAATGTATCGAAAAAAAGAACAAGAAGACTGGGAGTTTTTTATGAGGAAATTGTAATGTTCGCATTTCCATCATTTCCTGACTAGAATTGCTTCACAAAAATCTATGAACAGACTTTATGCTTTCCAGCACAAAACATTTCGGTTTAAAATAAGTTTTTGTTTTAAGTTAATGTTTTGTGGAAATTCTTTTGAATTTATTTTTTTTATCGTTGTTAAAAAAGTTTTATTTTCAGGCTATGTTTTTATTAAGATTATTTTAATTTCATCGTTTATGAAACAATGTTTTGCTTGTCAGTATTTGTTGAATTTGAAGATACAACTTTTGTGTTTAAAATTGAATATGGAAATGTTAATAACACAATTTTCTAATTGAAAAGAGAAAAGAAACGTTGAATTCTGAAAAGAAAACGTAAATGAAAAATCACATCGCGTAAGAATTTAGATTAACCTTTTTGTGTTCAAGTATTCAATGACTCAAAGACTTTTTAGGTCAGGCCTTTACACATCTGGCTCTCTTTTACTACCTTTTTTTTCTTTCCCACTTAGGAGACTGCATTTGGGTTGTCATAAATTACTTGTTTCTCATGTTTTCCGTGTTGTTAAAATCAATCTGAAATGTTTTTATGCTGTATGTTAATGATTTAGTACTTGCCTGTGAAACAATGGAAGACCTACTTATTAAGTTAAAGACTGGGAGAAATGCTATGGAAAGTGACGGTCTGATGGTGAATGTTACCAAGACCAAAGTTATGATCAGTAGTTGTAGTATTGGAAAGCCCTCAGAAAAAAGTTATCCTGCTCAGTTCTTGAAAAGGGAGTCGAATCCAATACATTTTCTTTTTCACTTTTAAGCATTGGGTAAATGAGAAGTGCAGTGGTATTGCAGGTAGGTTGAGAGATAACCAGTTTGTGTGCATAAAATGTAAGACAGTGAAGAAGACTGAGAACTTGGATGTGGAGAAAGTATATTTTAAGTTTTACCTTAGTGATACCATTGGAGCACAGGATGGAGTAGGTGTGATTGCAAGAGTTGAGAGTGGATCGAGGAATTTCAGGGAACTTCTGCCATTGCTAACAAGCCGAGCATTGCCACTGTCGACCGAGGGAAGAGTCTATCAGGCATGTGTACGCAGTGTGATAATGTATGGAAGTGGAAGCTGGCTAGTAAGTGTTGAGGATATGTGTTGCATCGAGAGAAATACAAGAATGATATAATGGATGTGTAATGTGAATCTTTAAGACAGACTTAGATGTGATGACCTCGGAGGAAGATTAAATCTGGACAGTATAAGGAAATGTGTGTAGAACAGGAGACTTTGTTGGTTTGGTCACATTGAAAGAATGGATCAGTGCTACTAGATGTCGAACGGTTGAGGTAGTAGGGTCAGTCGTGAGGGGAAGACCAAGGAAAGCGAGGAAGTGATAAGAATGGGTTTAAGAGAAAGAAGGATAAATAAAGACCTAAGTTAGTTTAGAAGTCAATTTCTAAAAGATGTTCAACACATGCCAGCATGTAAAACGGACATTAAACCGAACATGATGATAATGATCCAAACATGATCTATATTAACACTTCTCAGAGATTTTAAAACAAAACACTTGTTCTGTAACCCTTTTTTCTCTGCACAATTCTAACTGATGTTTTGCAATCAGATTTTTTTTTTTTAATAAATATTTGTGAATTTTTTTCTTTTAAACAATGTGAACCACTTTCTATTTATGCTGTTTGTTATTTGTAGGTCCCCCTGATTTCCCTGGCTCTACGTCTGGTAACTACTCCTTTTATGGACCATCCTCCACCAATGCTCATTTCAATTACATGCATGATCAAAAGATGCCGGCCGATGAACCTGGAGGCTATGCTATTCCGTTTCATGGTGCCAATAATGCCAACGATCTCTACCCCAGTCCCCAAATTCCATATCACCTTGCTCTAAATAAATTACCCACCAAACGCAAATCGCAGACGCAACCTTTCTCTTGCAATGTGTGCAATGTTAACTTCAACTCTGACCAGCAGGCTGCACAGCACTTTAGCAGTGTCCGTCATGTGAAAAAGATGCGCATGATGGAACCGGGGTCTAAATCACTGGAGGGTAAAGAAAGCGAATTTGATGCCTCGCTGGGGAACAAGAATGCTCTCAGTAAGAAACAGGTGTTTACTTGTGAATGCTGTAAGATCACCGTGAATTCGCTGCAGCAGTTGGACGCCCACAAGAGTGGCAACAAGCACCAGGCGAAGGTGGCACAGATGGATCCTAACAACCCAATGGAAACAGACGATGATGCCGCCATCGTCAGTGATAATAACTCCCAAAATGCTTCTTTTGATAAGAAAACCGTCTACACGTGCAGCTACTGTAACGTCACTGTCAATTCCCTTCAACAGTTGGAAGGCCACAAGAGTGGCAGTAAGCACCAGGCTAAGGTGTCTGGGGGCGGAAGTGAACCCCCATCAAAGCCAATGGAAATGGATGAAAACTCGGTTGGAGGAGGCGACATGAATAATTTACCACTTACTTCTTTTGATAAAAAAGCTGTCTTCACGTGCGAATATTGTAAGATCACGGTGAATTCCCTGCATCAGCTAGAAGCCCATAAGAATGGAAATAAACATCAGGCGAAGGTGTCGCAGGGTGAACCGGGCAAACCGATGGAGAATAACAATTTGGCTGGCCTATCGTTACCTTTTGATAAAAAAGGTGTCTTCACTTGTGAGTGTTGTAACGTGACCGTTAATTCACTTCAGCAGTTGGATGCCCACAAGATTGGTGGCAAGCACCAGGCGAAGATACAGCAGCTCGATCCATCCCAGCAGATGGAGGCCAATTTTGTTACTGCTATAAATAATTTAAAACTCCCCCCATCTTCCGAGGTGAAACAGAGCTTTACTTGTGTCTACTGTAATATTTCAGTGAATTCCCTGCAACAACTGGAAGCTCATATGAGCGGAAGTAAACATCAGGCAAAGTTGCAAAAGGCACAGGAAGAAAAATAATTTGAAAGATGAGTTCATTTAGCTGATGGCAAAAGATATCTCATGCCAGACTTGAGTTGCAAGATGATTGGAGCGGCCATATTGGAGGCGTGTGCCGCCCATAGTTAGGTTGGTGCATAACTACCATCACACCATTAAGAACATTTCATTAAAGTTATCAGTGGCATTACCATCACACTTCTGGATTTTTTCCATTTTTGAAAGCTGTCATTTTGGACATGGATTTGTGGATGTTTACTAAAAATCGGGGCAATGAAGCACATCTCCCTATTTTCTCATGGTGTCCCCACTTTTAGCAATAGTTAAGAGTTTCCGATGTCCTGTATAGAGTCATCACCTGATTGCTTCCTCCAGAGGATCTCCCACATTGTCTCTTGAGGATTTCCTCTTGGGGAACCTTATATCAAGGATGGCTCCCTGTTTATGGAATCTTTATTGGCGAATAATAGTGGGTGGAACATGTGCTATCGTAAGCAGATGTCCCACCACAACGATGGCTTATGAGAACCTCCAGCTAGCGGACCTGAGTAGACCTCTTCTCCAATGCTATCCCCCTCCTCCCCTCTTCCGGAGACACCTGAGGGAATATTCCATGTCACACGATTTCCTTCACATTTTCTTAATCACGTTTGACAAACTCATCATGTTTCATTGCCTCGTTGTTAAAAGTAAATCAACCCACAATCTTGCTCCTTCTTCCCACAACTTTGGTTTATTCCCCTCCCCCTTCCAAACTTACTTGAGTCCCTCCTCCTCTCCTTTATTTACTGCAGTGTATGTATATCTGTCACTAACAGAGGCGAACAAACTCTTTCATGCATGGACACACACACACACTCTCTCTTTGGAGGAATGACTTATGGAACCAGCAGCAAATGAGCTGAAAAACATCACTAATGACAAAATCTTTAATTTAAAAAACAAAAAACAAAAAAAAACTGGGTTCTTATTCAGATTGATTCACAAGTGAAATAATATGGCAGTTAAAAAATAAAATAACAGAAAAACTTATGAATATACTTACTTATCAGTCAAAATAAAATTACGGAAAAATATTGAGTAGAATTTTAGTAATAAATAAAATTAATTTACTCTTCGGAGTCCACAAACTTCGAACTACAAGATCGTATGGGGTGTCTTCATATTAGAAGGGAGATAATCTTCTACGACGCAAAATGGCGTTGCTTCGACGTAGAATCGAACACATCAGAAAAAACTGATTTAAAAAAAAAAAATTTTTTAAATTCTACTCAATATTTTTCCGTAATTTTCTGTGTACACATACACTTTTGACTGATAAGTATATTCATAAGTTTTTTAGTTATTTTTTTTTTTAACTGACATATTTCACTTGTACATTAATCTACATAAGAAGTTTTAAAAAATTGAGCAGGAAGAAAATTGAATAAGAAACAAATTGATTAAAAAAAAAAACGAAAAAAAAAATGGAACCATTTTTAAACATTTCTTGTCCTTTGTACTGAATTTTGAACAACTTACGAGAAAAAACTGATTCCTTGCTTTTTTATTTATTCAGTCAAAGACTGTCTATAAACTGCCAATCCATCTGACGTTGCAAAGAAAACCCCAAAATGATGCTTGTCATTAACATATGCTAATTTAGCCTTTTCTTTTAATTTTGTCTTTTTAGTAAACTCATTAAAATATGCCGGCTTTCATTTTCTTATTCTGAATTTTGATTCCTAGTGAAATTTTCTTGCTAATATTGGATTTTTCGTCACTTTTGATGGTTGCAATTTTTTAAATTTTTTTTTTACCCTTTGCACTTTAAGAAATATTTAATATAATAACAGAATCACCTGTAAATTATTTCTAACGCTCTCTAAAAGAGATGAGTAATAATGATTAACGTGAGGTTTTCGTAGTAAAAACAATTAGCAGTTATATGGACAAAATGGCTTCCCTGATTGTTGGACACTATTTAGCGAGATTTTGTAACCTGCCATGTTTTGGAAGTCCCAAAGATGTCTTTTCTCAATTACAGAACTTTGTTGTAGAATAGGAAGTGTTTAAATGTTGCTAGAATCTGATGCTGAATTTCAATCCGATGACAACAACAACAACAAATTGAAAAGACTCAAGGGAAACTTTCCATACAAGTGAATCATGATTTAAAAAAAAGAAAAAAGAAGAAAAAAAAGAAAAGTAAATCTTCTAAAGCAGGATCTGACAAATGTCTAAAAGGAAATGCCAAAAATTTATGATTGTTGTATTTCAATAATAAATCAAAGAAAACTAATCTTGCTCACCAATTGTCTTTCTCTCTCTCTCCTTTTGTATTTGGTAATCCAATTCTTAAAACCAGACAAAAGCCAACCATTAAGATTGCATATTTTATTTTCTCCTTCAAGTGTTTTTGTCAAATTCTTTTACTGCCACAAAGTTTACTTATCACAGCTCAGAATTTTCCACACTGAAAAGGAAAATCTCTGGTTTTTCTTTTTAGTTTTAATTTGAAAGTTAATGGCTATTTCTACATCATTGTAGAAAATGAAACTTCTCCACAAATCCTGTCTGCTTTCATTCCAACTGAGTCAGTGATCAATGTCAATAGTGCTTAATCATTATGAATCTGAGCATTTGAGCCCATCTTTCTTTCAATATGCCATTCTCGAGAATATCAAAAAATCACTTATTATACCACAAAAAATAAATAAATAAATAATCCGGCATAGAAAAACTGCCACAATATATTGTGAAATATAGAAGTGAAGTATGTGCTGTTTAAGTCAGGTTTTTATCAAAAGAAAAATTTGCAAACCATTTTAATTTCAACTTTTATAGAAATTTCAATGGGATTGTTTTTTTCCAAATAGATAATTCAATAATAATAAAAATCTAATGTTACGGAGATTAAACAGCTGGAATAATGTGTGCTTTTCAATTTGAAAGAACGCCATTGTCACATTTTATTTTCCCCAAATCAAAAAGGCTAAAAATTCGGCACTTGTGTGAAAAGAGTTAAAACCGCAAGGAAAGTAACTCTGTTTCACTAAGTGAAATACACATAAATTAAAGAGACAATTTGGGGCGCTGTAAACGTACGCAACTTGTTAAACGAGTTTGTTTTAACTTATTAGACGGCAATTTTAATAAAGAAAAAATGAATACTTATTACAATTAATCAATCAGTCGAACAATGAAACATTAGAGGGCCAATGAAATAGTTGCTTACCTAATTTAAATAGAAAGGAAAAATATAAAAGTACTTACTTAAAATAAAAAAAAATTTTAATTATTTTTTTTTATATAAAAATGATAAGTTGTAAACCCTTAAAAGTAATTAACATCGAAAATTATATCTTTAATTATTAAAGATAAAGATACTTTTAAAATTAATTAAATTTTTTTCCCTTTCCTAACTTCTATAAAAAAAATGTTACCACTAACCCCAAGTTGGAGTGGCAGTCGTAAAACCACATGTAATTGCCAAAAAGTAAAAACACATACAGAATTTATCTCCCCCTCAAATTTAGAAAGATTGGTTAATGCCCTAAAACGCTAGAATGGCCTGGAAAACTGCTTAAAAATAAGGGGGGGGGTCAATTCAGGGTGAAAGATAAACATGTTGAAAAAGACAACTTATTTATTAAAAGAATATGTTCAACCGTACGTTCAGTTATAGTATTCTTGTATTTATTTTTTAATTATTATTTTTGAGTGTGTGTAGAGGGGGGGGGGTGATGTTTTTAGCAATTTCGCGTAGACCCCTCCTCCCTAAATAAAGATAAACAACTATTTAATTGGCCCTCTAATAATGTTTTATCGTTCGATTTGTCGTCTAATAATTCTTCATTGTTTGATTGATTGATTAATTGTACTAAGTATTCATTATTTCTTTATTAAAAGTGCAGTTTACAAAGTGCAGTTTACAAAGTTCAAACAAACTCGTTTAAAGTTGACAACTACCGTTTAACAAGTTGCATATATTTCAGCGTCCAAAATTGTTTCTTCAATTTATGCGTATTTCACTTCGTGAAACAGTTACTTCCTTTGCAGTTTTAGCCCTATTCACATAAGCGCCAAAAACTCTTTTCCGTCCAAGCATTGACGGACACGGGGGGGGGGGGGGGGATATTAGGCGCGAATGATAGGGGCAGCAAAATGCCCTCCGGTCATGACCAAGCCTCCAAGTGCACACATTTGAAATGTTCAAAATCATTTTTGCACCTATTTGCTAAACGTTTATATGTCACCTCTCAGAGCTCCCTGCTAAATATTTAGCAGTTAGGGGACAATTTTTTTTTTTATTACTGGTGCCTTGGCTTTGTTCATTCAGGTCACCCGGTCACTGCGTATATCCTCAGAAATAATTAATATTTGCATTTTTTCGGTTTGAACTTCTTTAAACCTAGTGCTTTGAAATAAATTGAATCAATTTTCAATTTATGGAAAATTTGAAACTTATAACTATCTCTCAAAAAGCTATTTTCACTAGGTATGCTGGTTCGGTTAGATAAAATTACCCACTTATATTTGGAAATATATCTTTAAAAATAATGATATTATTTTTCCTGAATAAGTCCCTAAAGTTTCATTAAAATTTGATAATTATACCTGATATCTTTTAAAGATTTTCCAAATATCTCCAGTTAATAGAAACATTTGTCTTAATAATCACACAAAGATTGTTCTCAGTCTTTGAGCTGAAATCAAATGCAGTTTTAGAGTTATAGATATTGTAAGTAGTATGATCTCTTAAGTAAATGTTGTAGGATAGACAAATAGAGTAAACAAAGGGATGACCAATGACACCCATATCACCCCACACTTTTCATGGCTTTGTTCCTAATTTGTCAAAATGTATATTTTATGTTTTTTCACAAATAAATAATCCAAAATGTAGTATTCCATGGAAATTGTTAAAATTTTATTTGTGCCATAAATATATTTTGATAACTTACTATATATATATATATATATATATATGAATTTAGGTAAAAATGACGCAAGGAAAAATATAGATTAAAATCTCACAATGACTATTAAAATCTTGGATACAATACATGAAGTAAAACCACAAGTTTGTCAAATCCAAAAGAAAATTATATTTACATTTAAAAGTAGATGAGGACCCTCAGCTACTACCCCTTCCCCAGGGATGGGGCGAATTTTGACTCAGTACACTACTGAATCGTAGTATTAAATAAATAAATGCTATGAAAGCACAAAGTAGATAATTGCAAATTACGGTTAATTAAAAAAATTTAAATGTTTTTTGTTTTTCAAACATTACCCAATCCCAAAACCAAAGAATATTTGATCATCTAATTAAAATATATAGGAAAAATGCCTTAGGGAAACAAATGTTGACTAAATCAATTTTAATATAATAGATAAATATGAAAAATCAACTTCATTTGAATTAATCCTAAATGTAAATACCTCAACAAAATCAAAAAACTTTGTTTCAATCCAATGTGGATTTATTTCTGTTACAGAATTAAATTAAAAGAAATTTTTTTTATTGCAAACAAAAGGTAAAACTAAAACCAAGAAATAATTTTTTGAATAATTTTCTTGAAATGAATTGGAATCTTCATTTGAAGCGAGCATTTATTTGACGAAATGAAAAATCCCCAAAATCTCATCATCGGCAATCCAATGGGTAGGTATTTGAAAACTGGACATATCTGGAAACAGGAAATCCTCTGGATAAAGCTAATTGAAACTGATTCACTGGTAGGTACTTCCATCCTTATTTATTTAATCCACACCTGAAACCGTAGTAGTGACCTTTACAATGTGGCCGCATTAGATGAGTGGAATCCAATTGGTACCAACATATGGCAAATATCGTTATATTGACGCGATTAGCTTCTAAAATGGCTGCCAAATTTTATCTACTAGATTTGTCGGATTTTCCAAGTGATGACAGGGCAAATTAATCCACTGCATTAATTTTTTGCGTATTATTTTTCAAATTGTAATTTGTTTTCTGATTTTTGTGGATTTAAAAAAATAAATTTTTATTTTGCAAATATTAATTAACAAATAATTTAAAGATTATTATTTGCCCCATTAACGCTTTGAAAATCAGACAGAAACTAGTTAAGTTTTGGGGTTAACCTCTTTAATATAACCCAAATATTGTCTTTCACGAGTATAAAATTTAAAGAATTCTTATAAAAATCCACCATTTTATTTATATTTAAATTAGTATTTAGCTGAAAAAAATTAACATTGCTATTCTATAAAAAAACTAAATGAACCCAGTTTATGTTGAGGTAAAACTTATTGAAGTGGTTATTCTGGCCGGTCATATTTGAGTGTTGTCAGTTATTACAAGGGAGGGCCTGTGGACGAGTGGTTATATTACTTGTCTTTGGGCTGGACGACCTGGGTTCGATCCCACTCACGGCATGCGGATTTTCGGGTTTGAAAACTCCCTCTGTCCACCCAGCAGTAAATGGGTACCTGACTAAAACTCAGGGAAGGTTCAAGGCAGCGGAAGTAGAGGGATGGGCTCCACCTTTCATATGCTGTGCCCTAGACACGGTGATTCTTAACAAATCACCGCCGCTACGGCCATGGGCAGTGTGCGCATCCAGGCTATGCGACCTTTACCTTTTAGTTATTACATCACTTTCACTAAAACAATTTGAGAGAGTATCAATCCATCTCTCGTCTCTCCAGTATTTAGTTTGCTTTCCAACTTGCTATCAGTCTTAACCGACCCATTTGGCATAATGGTCAGTGTTTACTAATGGGTGAGTCAAAAAATGGTACTTGATGCCCCCCTGCTAAACACTTAGCAACTGAAATAATCCTGGGAAAGAAGTGGCGCTCTCCCCTACAATTTAGCCTCGTAGCTAATGAAAAGGGAGCCTTTGAGTCGCCCTCGATTATAGTCGATCACTTTACTTTTTACTTGTCAGTCTTAATAGGTTCTCCAAATTGACATCTTTAACTGATATATAAAAATAATGAAATTACCTTAAAGTTCAACTCGTGATATCGTATATTTTTCATGTTGATTTGATAAAATTTGTATATGAATAAATTTTAATCTTTTTTGATACCCGATTTATTCTTTTTATTAATTCTGAAACATCTATAAATACATTTTTTTTTTGCAATTTAAACATGTACAAAAGAAGATTCAATAATAAAACTTTGCCGATTGTGCAGTATAGTTAACAAGAAAAAACAACATAGACAGCAAATAACTTTTACCAAACACAAGAAAATTTACTTTTCTATCTACCTATATAAGTTTCACATGTGGATACTGATAGTAAGATTTATTAGCTATGAATTTGTTATCGTCACTTTTAATCTATCGTTCGAGTCATATTTCAAAATGGTGCCCAATATGTTTGAAAGTTGCTTTCTAATTTCAGGCTTAAAAGATATTAAAAAAAAAAGGGGGGTTAGTGGAACCGTAAGCCTCTGGGGTGGTTGCCAGTCGTATTAGGGTAAGCTTTTTTAAAAATTATTATCATTTAAATTAAAATAAGACACCATCTTATAATATGACTCGAATGGTAGATTAAAAGTGACGATAACAAATTCATAGATAACAAATCTTACAATCAGTATCCACATGTGAATATTATGCAAGTAAGTAGAAAAGTAAATTTTCTTGCGTTTGGTAAAAGTTATTGTCTATTTGTTTTGTTTTTCTTTTCACCCCTTTTTTTCCTGTTAACTATACTGCACATGCTGGTCATCGTACATGTCTGCCAAACGTAAATAGAATATATTATTACACAACTGAATTTGAGGTTAACTATTGGAAACGTTTATTTTTTATTTTATTTTTTCGTCCTATTTTATTTACTGTTTAATGTCAGACCAAAATCTCTCCTTTCCTTAACATCAAAATAAACACCTTTTTAATGGTCTAAAACCAATCATGAACATTTCTAGTAAATCCAACAATTATTAGATTTATAAGATTTTTTAGTAAAAGTGCAGAATAGTTAACAGTCAGGAAAATGTAAACAAAAAATAAAAACAAATAATTTATAACAAACGAGGTAAAATTAAATTCCCTACCGATCTGTATACTTTTAACGTGTAAAAACTGTTCATTTCAGAATTTTTAAAACCAAAATGTCTGCCCATGTAATGACTTAATCTTGGTTAATTTTGCTAAACTTAACGTAATTAAGTGTGGTTTTATAAGAGTTTTTGTTTGTGAGGGAGAGCTTGCCACTCGGAATTAGGGTTAGTTGTATGGTAAATAATAATTTTTTTTTTTACTATCTTTTCAGCATGAAATTAACTGAGGTTAGGCCATCACATGGGCAGCCATTTTGGCTTTAGTATGACGATAAGCAACGCGAACATCAGAAACAAATTCTGAAAAACAAAAATAGCTAGTTACTACATGTTAAAAATATACAGATCGGTAGAGAATTTAATTTTACTTCGTTTGCTATAAATTATGTACTTTTATTTTTTGTTGACTGTTAACTATTCTGCACTTTTACAGATTTTTTTTATGTAAACATATTTTTGTCCGTATTTTATTTTTGGCTGTTATTTTCATTCTTAATCTTTCTGAAGATCCATTCCCTCTTCTGATAAAGAGTGGGAAAAAAATATTGGTCAATTGTCTGTGCAAAAGTGTATGAATGGTAAGTTCATTAAAAAAAAGTCTATCAGGACCCCCCCCCCCCCAATCTTGCATAACAAACCCAATTTCCAAAATCAAATCAACTTTAGAATCCAACTTTCTAATTGAAACAGAATGAACTCACTCACTCAGAAATCAATTGTTAAAAAAGGCAATCGATTTTATTGGAAAGACATTCTTCGATTGGTCACGGAGTATTAGAAATTGCAATGATACGAGGTTCTGCTTAAAGTGGTAAGTATCTCAAATTTATTCTTTTTGTCTTTTTTTCTCTTTAACCCATCGTACGTAGAACACAAGCCGTTTTTCAAAAAGGGATTTTCTTCTCTTTTTGCTACGGAGAGTCAATTGAATGTTTATATATTTTTGTTTAATCCTTCTCACAAGTAGTACAAAAATGTTGATAAATTTAATTCTATCTAAATCTAAAAGTGTTCTTCAACCTGCGTCGAAATTGTTGGTAACTTGTTGTTAACATACATACCTACTTCAAAATATGAACGTGCTCCGTGTGCGTTCACTGCACTGGCCGTGATCATCTGCTTGTTATGCTAGTCCAAAGTTGTTGTTTAATTCCGACACCGGTCGCAGTGTCAATCATGTGGTGTCTGTCAGTGCTACAACAGAAGCATTCTCCCTCCAAATAAAATTACAACTCCAGTTTAAAACGAGTAACAATGGTTTAATCTTTTGGAGGTCATAATGATACTCGTTTTCTTCTACTTGCAGATGAGACGATCCCTTAGCTTAGAGCTCAAGGGCCATCTTGCTTGGTGAGGTACACAAACCTCAACTCTGTGAGACGTTCAGAAGGCCTACTGACTGCCAAACCACAGAAAACCAAATTCTGCCCCCACCTCTACCCCCTGCTAGAATATATATATATAGACACTGATGTCATTTAGAGTAAACTACGCAGATACCTGCTTGAAAACGCTAATCAAAAACTTAATGACTAGAGGATCCCATATCTAGCTGGTCATATCAACATCAGGGAACCTCGTATCTTTAGTAACGTTACTTGACGGGGGGGGGGGGAGGCTTCATCTTTCAGTATGAACTGTTTAAAGAGACACTTAATTTTTCTCAAGGAGAAATCAAATTCTGGGTGGTCAAAAACTCCAGATCAGATACATTTCCAATTTCTTGTGTGGCCTCTTTTCTCTTAGTTAAATATGTCTCACTCGCAGCAAGTCTGTTATTCGCATGCATTGCAACTATGCAATCCACTAAACATGCAACCGCCTAGTGCATGTTTACAAAAATATACCGGAACATTATTTCAATAAAAATCATAATTTGATTGTACGAGGTGTTGTTGGCTATGGGCCGCTCGCTAATCGACTGAGCCCATCCTTCAAACAGATTTGATTCTCATCTGACGACGGTGATGGGATGATGGCCTCTCGGTGCACCATCTTTAATTCAAAGGTTTTTTTGTTGATTATACTGGAAAAGGAAAACTGTCTAAAATGAAACCACAAGACACCACAAATACATTTGCTTTGTTTTTTTCCGGAGGAACCAATAAACTATCTCTGTGAACCGTAGTCGTTTTAAATATCCTAGAGAGGAGGTGGGCGCCTGCCAGCAGCTTAGACACCAGCTGCTGGCTGACACACGTCTGATGCGAATGAAATCCTGAACTAAAAAGAACGAGCCAACCGGAAAACGGAAGTCACCTGATTTATGATGTCACCCTCTCCTTACATGGTGGGCGGTAGGCAACTCACACTCCCCCCTCTCACATTATCCAAGAGTGTCCCACTAAAAAAAAAAGGGGAAATTTAGCCGAATTAATTTATGTGTACATATGTAATTGTTGGAAATAGAAAACGTTGATGGCAGAAGCATTGTTAAAACGGAAGAAAAAGCGCAAATGTTAAGTGAGATGTTTTTAGATGGGGTCAATTTTGGATGCGAGAACCTTTTAGAGTTTGAGGTTTAAATCGGGAAGAAAATCAGGACGAACTTACTTGGAAATCTGACTGAAATAGAAATGGTGCATAAGCAAAAAGGGATCGCCATTCTTCCACGAAATAAATAATGGCTCCACAACTAAATAGATATAAAGTTTTATTTGCGAGCACACAGGAACAAAATGAAGGTGGTACAATGGGTTGATTCAAGTCGGTTAGACAAAATAATATTATCCTGGAGTTCGATGTCTCACCCACTCAGAGTTGAGGCTGAGTGAGAACAAGAAAAGCATGTCTTGTTAGCTTGAAGAGAAACAGCGAACAGAATTGTTCTGTTCATCACGTAGTTTGGTTTTCGTGCCAAAACGAATCATTGCGTATGCATCTCGTTGCATGTAGGCGTGTAGTTTGTCCATGCTGCGAAGAGGCGATAGTTACATAATCACAAGCCGAATCACAATCTCATAGACTGATACAAAATAGTTAAATCATGCAACTGCTACATGTTCAATGTGCTCCTTTTGTGAACAGCGGCACAATGACATAGACGGTCTAGCCAACTTCCTATTGCCCTTTGGATAACTTCAAGCGGGATATTGTTCCAAGCTTTCATCAGCAGAGGTTTTAAGGATTTTATGTCTGATCTTTTTCCTCTGTAATTGATGATATAACAATAAACTCCAAATGGTAAAATCCAATGCGTTGAGATCTGGATTTTTGAGAGCCGCTTGTTTGGGTCAGTAGTAAATTCGTATGAATCAGTACGATACAACTTTTTCGACCGACTTGATTCTGTTGTTGACATTGTTACAGGAGGGACCACGTGAAGGTTGCCAACATCCGTAAGTGGAAGTGGTGCTATGGAACCGACTGGATTCGAACTTGGTCCACTCAGATTGTCACTTCTTGTTGCTATCCACTTAACCACCGTCACCTTCCTTTGGTTCACTGAAGTTAGGAGTATTGGCCCTGGGCCAGGCAACATGGTTCTTGGATTTATAGACGTTTGCGCCGTTTTGTTGCAATATCGATTAATCTTCTCCTATTACTTGATTAGTGGATCCACAATGTTAAATCTGATCACACCCAACACATTAGATCGGAAGATTTACTGAAAGTACTATATTTGCCCAGCATAGAGGTTGTCCATCAGGACAAATTGGTTACACTGGTATGGTCACGTTGAGCGTTCATCCTCCTGGATAAAACATTGCAGAAGCATGGATGTCTTTAATCGCGGGAAGGTTAGCCGGCCAAGGAAAACTTGAAAACAAGTGATTAAACAAGATCGTCCAAAGTAGAATTTGGAGACTCTTGGACAAGATGTTCACTCCTACCATATAACTTCACAACCTTTCTAACTTTTTACTGTCTACCCAACTTCCCAACCCTATTAACTACTCAAACTGTCTACCACAACACTGTTCTGAGTATAGTCTTAAACTACATCCAGTTGGAACACCAGAACCATGACATCTGTTTGAGTGAACCTCTGTGCAATCATTGTGTTTCAAAATTTTACCCACTGAACTATGAGAACTGGAGAGTGAGCTTGCAAAACATCAAAAAACGTCTGACCCCTGGACAAGGGAAAAGTGACGTTCAATAAAGGGAGATATACACCGGAAAAAGCATATGTAAATATATTATGTTAGCCTAAATTTAAATTTCTAGCGGTTTTTTTTTGGGGGGGGGGGGGGGTATCATGTAATAAATGTTTAAAGTTTTAATGGTCTCTGAAATGTTTCGTTATTTTTTTAAAGTCTCTCTAAGGTTTTTAGGATTTCTGTAATAATGCTTATTTCTACCAGCTATGGATTAAATAGTAGGGTAAACAAAACTCAAACCTCTGTTGAGCAACTAGTGTAGGAGAATGAAAAATCTTAAATACTACCTGTTGTTATAGTTTGTCACACGAACATCCCGTCACACTCTTGAAAAAAAAACAAAAAAAAACTGACCAATTTATTTTCCTGTTTGAAAGATTTGACAGAAAATATGAATTTGAATCATCAGTTTCTGCTTATATTTTTCTTAAACTTTACTTCTTGAAAATTGAAAGATTTAATGTTTATTTATTCAGAAAATTAGATTCTTAAGCCAATCCGTCAAAAATAAATTTTCTTTATTTTGATTTAGGAATAACATGGATAATAAAATAATAGAAAAAAAACAACAATTGTTTCATTTTTAAGCCGTTATATATTTTAGATCTCGTGACAGCCGATTTTTAGAGGGAAGGGAATTTTTTTTTTAAATTGTTTTTTTATGGAAATCGCTCCAGACAAGGCATGAAGCCACTTGATGTAAGAAGCTAAAAAAAATACTACTTCAAGGTCAAAAACTAACCAACGATAAGTGTTAAATGGATAGATTCCTACCTAGAAAACAGCAATTCTTCTTCCTTTGTCAGAAATATCACTCATGTAACGGACAAAATAAGGAAAGCGAGAGTTACGAGGCTGTCGAAAGTAAACACAAGGTCCACATTCTACTGTTATGTAAAAGAGTTATCTCCTCTTCTATACAAGTTTTTAAAATAACTTTAATATGATGTGATTTTTTTTCGTCAAGGAATTTTTAATAATTACGGTTTTATAATATGCGTACTATCATGATAAAAACAAATACTCTGGACAAATACATATTGTTGCTTCATGAAAAGTTTGTTCTTTTCAGACCATGGAATTTGCATTTGTAAAGTAAATCTGCAAATAGTTATTAGTTATTCTAACTGATTCAGCCTTTTAAAGCAACCATTCTTATCATTTTTCTGTCAGACCCATTTGTGATGATATAAGTATCTGCAAGATAACACAAAAAGTCATAAAAAAAGGCATTCCAGATTTTTCCAACATTATTGCTATATTTAATAAATTAAATAATGAAATACTGGAACATTCATCTGTCGTAAATTTCTAACAGACAAAATTCAAATTTTATCCCTCCAAATCAAATCAAATTTTGATTCCCTCTTTTTTGACAGTTTTCATGGAATTTGCTGCAGCTTTCTTTGATGTATCCTCTAACAAAAAAATAAAAGATGTCACTTATTTTTTCAGGTTCGTTGACATTATGATGGAACTTCTTTACTAAAAGACGGCAATGCAAGTGATGAAGGAATTATGAAACTGCCGAAAAAGGATAGACAATGAGAAAGATAAGACTGATTTTACTTTCTTTTTTAACTACGTTTTATGAAGAATGCTTCAGGTGAATGGATTCATCTGGTTGGGTGATGATTTTTTATTTTTAACATACGAGAAATTAATAGAAAATAATCAGTGCTTATACAGCTGAAGGCACAAATGAAAAACGCATTTCCAAATAAAAACTCTTGTATATACTTACGTATTAGGCAAAAATAAGTATTCTCACCAAAAATTAGGAAAAGTTATCGAGTAGAATTTTAATTTAAAATAAAAATCAGTTTTATCGTATTTTGCTGATCTGCCATTCATTATTACTTGTTTAAAGGACAGACTGACTTATGTTCTCCTGCTTTACGGTTATTCCACTTGTATCAATGGCTGATCAGCAAAATACGATAAAACTGATTTTTATTTTTAATTAAAATTCTAATCGATAATTTTTCCTAATTTTTGGTGTAGATACCTATTTTTGCCTGGTATGTAAGTATATCAAAGAGTTTTCCTGTTAATTTATTTGGAACTGCAATTTCCACCTGTGTAACTGCGTTTTTCACCTGTGCTTTCTCTGTTTAAGCACTAAATAATCTTTTGTCCCGGTCATCATCTTCGGTTTAACATCCTGACATGCATGGTATGGTTTTTAGAAATTGACTTCAAACTAACCTATCTCTGGCCAGATTTTTTATCTATTTCTCTTTTTTTCAAAGCCATTTTTATCATTTCCTCCCTTTTCTTGGGATTCCCCTGTTCTACATCTACTAACCCAAGAACACTCATCCATTCTTTCAACATGGTCATACTATCTGCACATATCTCTCTATGTGGTTCAGATTTAATCTGAAGTTATCAGATCTAAGCCTGTTTTCAAGACTCACATTACACATCCATTGTATCATTCATCATTTCTTTCCATGCAACGCATGTTTTGAACCCTCACAGGTCAGGTTTCATTTCCATATATCATCACACTTATCAGATAATTCGGTCAATGATTGTAACAAGAGAAATTAATTTGCCATCTGTATGAATTGGAATTGATTACCGTACTGAAACAAATGAATTTCACATATGAAAGTGTCTTTACTTTGTAGAGTTTTTAACTGGAAGATAAATAACTGAATCCTTAAGTTTTATTCTCTATGCCAAAACAGCAAATGCGTTTGATGGGAAATTTGAGTAATAAATGACCATTGGCTGGATGTCTGTTGCTGGTGAGTTTAAAGCCTAAGCTATCATTAAATAAGGTATGAACATAGTTTATTATGTATCTATCAATGGGCTTCGATAAAACATCACTAATGCCAAAGGGAGGAAGCTGCGTGGAAGTCGTCTCCTCCTTTTAAAATGGGAAGTTGTATTTGGTCAGTAACGATCATTATCTCACATAATATGACAAACATCATCTTTTATTGTTGTGGCAGTGTATAGTCGCTGGTGTTGTCGTTTGTTTTATTTCTGTATTAGTATAGGAAAAGATTAGTGTATAGTCATAGGGTTGTTTTATTTCTGTATTAGTATGGGAAAAGATTAGTGTATAGTCATAGGGTTGTTTTATTTCTGTATTAGTATGGGAAAAGATTAGTGTATAGTCATAGGGTTGTTTTATTTCTGTATTAGTATGGGAAAAGATTATTGTATAGTCATAGGGTTGTTTTATTTCTGTATTAGTATAGGAAAAGATTATTGTATAGTCATAGGGTTGTTTTATTTCTGTATTAGTATAGGAAAAGATTAGTGTATAGTCATAGGGTTGTTTTATTTCTGTATTAGTATGGGAAAAGATTAGTGTATAGTCATAGGGTTGTTTTATTTCTGTATTAGTATAGGAAAAGATTAGTGTATAGTCATAGGGTTGTTTTATTTCTGTATTAGTATAGGAAAAGATTAGTGTATAGTCATAGGGTTGTTTTATTTCTGTATTAGTATGGGAAAAGATTAGTGTATAGTCATAGGGTTGTTTTATTTCTGTATTAGTATGGGAAAAGATTAGTGTATAGTCATAGGGTTGTTTTATTTCTGTATTAGTATGGGAAAAGATTAGTGTATAGTCATAGGGTTGTTTTATTTCTGTATTAGTATAGGAAAAGATTAGTGTATAGTCATAGGGTTGTTTTATTTCTGTATTAGTATGGGAAAAGATTAGTGTATAGTCATAGGGTTGTTTTATTTCTGTATTAGTATAGGAAAAGATTAGTGTATAGTCATAGGGTTGTTTTATTTCTGTATTAGTATAGGAAAAGATTAGTGTATAGTCATAGGGTTGTTTTATTTCTGTATTAGTATAGGAAAAGATTAGTGTATAGTCATAGGGTTGTTTTATTTCTGTATTAGTGTAGGAAAAGATTAGTGTATAGTCATAGGGTTGTTTTATTTCTGTATTAGTATGGGAAAAGATTAGTGTATAGTCATAGGGTTGTTTTATTTCTGTATTAGTATAGGAAAAGATTAGTGTATAGTCATAGGGTTGTTTTATTTCTGTATTAGTATAGGAAAAGATTAGTGTATAGTCATAGGGTTGTTTTATTTCTGTATTAGTATAGGAAAAGATTAGTGTATAGTCATAGGGTTGTTTTATTTCTGTATTAGTGTAGGAAAAGATTAGTGTATAGTCATAGGGTTGTTTTATTTCTGTATTAGTATAGGAAAAGATTAGTGTATAGTCATAGGGTTGTTTTATTTCTGTATTAGTATAGGAAAAGATTAGTGTATAGTCATAGGGTTGTTTTATTTCTGTATTAGTATAGGAAAAGATTAGTGTATAGTCATAGGGTTGTTTTATTTCTGTATTAGTATAGGAAAAGATTAGTGTATAGTCATAGGGTTGTTTTATTTCTGTATTAGTGTAGGAAAAGATTAGTGTATAGTCATAGGGTTGTTTTATTTCTGTATTAGTATAGGAAAAGATTAGTGTATAGTCATAGGGTTGTTTTATTTCTGTATTAGTATAGGAAAAGATTAGTGTATAGTCATAGGGTTGTTTTATTTCTGTATTAGTATAGGAAAAGATTAGTGTATAGTCATAGGGTTGTTTTATTTCTGTATTAGTATAGGAAAAGATTAGTGTATAGTCATAGGGTTGTTTTATTTCTGTATTAGTATAGGAAAAGATTAGTGTATAGTCATAGGGTTGTTTTATTTCTGTATTAGTATAGGAAAAGATTAGTGTATAGTCATAGGGTTGTTTTATTTCTGTATTAGTATAGGAAAAGATTAGTGTATAGTCATAGGGTTGTTTTATTTCTGTATTAGTATAGGAAAAGATAAGTGTATAGTCATAGGGTTGTTTTATTTTTGTATTAGTATAGGAAAAGATTAGTGTATAGTCATAGGGTTGTTTTATTTCTGTATTAGTGTAGGAAAAGATTAGTGTATAGTCATAGGGTTGTTTTATTTCTGTATTAGTGTAGGAAAAGATTAGTGTATAGTCATAGGGTTGTTTTATTTCTGTATTAGTGTATAGTCATAGGGTTGTTTTATTTCTGTATTAGTGTAGGAAAAGATTAGTGTATAGTCATAGGGTTGTTTTATTTAGAATGTTGTCTTATGGTGCACTTATTATGGTAAATTTCTATACCGCATTCAAGAGAAACATTAAATTGCGATGAGTACAAGTGACATATAATTCAATGTTTTTGCAGATAGTGTAAGCTTCTTGTAACAAGTCTACTGTAGTTAAACTTGTATTTACATATAGAAAGTTTGCTGGAACACTATTTAGAAAGAACGGCTGTAACTCTAACACGGCAATCAGTAAACTCAATAAATATCAGCAATTTACGAGTTTGTAAACAATGTGATCAGTCTCTCTACACTTCTGCGGCAAAACCATAGTCTAAAAATGTAATTGTTACATGATGCAACTTTTATTGACACAAAAAGCAGAAATTAAATTGCGCCATAATCGTGAAATGTTCATCATCTACGAGATTCACTTTGCATATAAATTGCAACATTGGGCGTGGCAATAATTCTTTTGCTAATAATGGTAATGACAGCTTTTGATAAATCATCCATAGCTGAGACGGCCTGTTGAGTCCGTTGCTGTTATTAAGGTGATGAACTATGTTCTCTGAGTTTACGAAGGATCGGCCACCAACTGGCAGAGCTGCTGTCGTGTTACTGAGTCGGATGGAAAAGTTCAAAATCCTTTGTATTCATGCTTACCTTTCTTGTAAAATGTCCAGAAATCCCTGGAGATTTTCTGGATTGTCTGTGAAAGAATGCTATGGATGTAAAATTGCCTTTTTATTTTGAATAGATTTTGCCAAACAAAAAGATCTGACTCCATTTTCCTTTGTTCGGTGAATAACCTGCTTATTCTGCAGGTAAGTTTTCATATTTGTCAACTCTTCTTTTCCCATCTTCAATGATAACATCACATAAAAAAGACATTGAAAAAGCTGAAACAAATGTTGCCTTTCATTTGAACTGCTTTCTTGTGGTTCTTATCATCCAACAAATGTTGATTTCCTGCTTTAAAACTCTGTGGATTACTTTAACATTTTATTAACATCATTGAATAGATGGTAGGTCTACTTAAGTTGGAGGAAAGCTATGGAAAGTAATGGTCTAAGAGTGAATGTTAATAAGACCAAAGTGTTGGAAAGCCCCAAGAAATAGAAAAGTTCTTCTGCTCAGTTTGTGGAAAACGGGAGCCGGGTGCAACTGAATATTTTTGTGGTACTTGTATGCATTTTGTACACAAGAAGTGCAGTGCAATTACTGGCAGGTTGAGAGTGGTAAAGGTCGCATAGCCTGGACGCGCACAAGTGTCGTTGCCGACATCGCACACTGCCCATGGCCGTAGCGGCGGTGATTTGTTAAGGGCACAGCATATGGAAGGCGGAGCCCATCCCTCTCCTTCCGCTGCCTTGAACCTTCCCTGAGTTTTAGTCAGGTACCCATTTACTGCTGGATGGACAGAGGGAGTTTTCAGACCCGAAAATTTGCATGCCGTGAGTGGGATCGAACCCGGGTCGTCCAGCCCAAAGACAAGTGCTATAACCACTCGTCCACAGGCCCTCCCTAGAGAGTTTCCTTAGAGGGGAAATAACTTGTGAATGACTTCTTAGTTTACTTTCAACACACAAACCCATAATTGTATCTTAGTCATTGAGTTTTAGAGAAACCATCTACAGTGTTCTCATTGGTTCATATTTTAACTTTTTGGCAACGTAACCAATTTTGGATTTTTATAAAGTTGAATTTTATAACCTTCAAGAGTTGTATGAAGATTTAACCTTGAATAACCACTGTCATTTATGTTGGGATTGCCTATTCCCTACTGCATGGATGATAGGGCAGTCAACCATTGGTTGATTTAGCTACATGGTAACCAATTTAAAAGGTGTAACTCGGGGTCTACTTCCTCTTTTCTGCCTTTTTAGGCTGACTTGTGGCAGATAAGACATTAAAAGGAAGAATAACAAAGTCTATCCATACAAAATAATTAATGTTTATTGACAATTCAAGTAAGACAATGCGGAAAAAGGTGGTCGTAAAAAATAAGAATTCAAAGAGTCTGAGAACGTTCTGGAGAAAGGAAGTTGTTGGTCTGTAAGGAGAAATTAAGTACGCATGTTTGTTCCAGCTGTCGTCGTGTGTGTATTAGCATGCCTGTATTGTTAGTGAGAGAGTGTCTGAAGTTGTGTACATGTGCATTCGTTGAGCAACATTTGTGTGCTTCACTGGGCTACAGAAGTTTGTGAAAGTAACTCATCATGTGTGTGCTATTTGTTGAAGGCCGTTCAGTCCAAATGGCCTGCTCAGAGTGTATTGTATGCCCACATTTTTGTCTCTGAAAGAGAAAAAAAGACACTGTTTTGGTTTTTATATTATGTGCTGGAATTTTCTGATTCGCTGAAAGAAACTGCTCTTTGGAGATTTTGTCCAATCAAAAATCGGTATGTAAATATGATATTCACTGCTGCTGCCTCTTCCAACAGACTGTTGAGTGGGGAACATCTTTGCCAAATCTCTCTCTCTTTTTTCCTCTTTCCTGTTCAATCATTATAAAAACCACATTCGTTTTTCCACTGCTCTTATTTTGTCCAGAGAAGTTCCGGAACATGCAATCATGTCCTCACCATCTATTCTGTCGAGACATCATGCGGTCTGTCGTTTGTTACATCCATATCAGTTATGTTTGACATGCTGCTACACATATCAGTAAGTCCGCCTTTTTCCATATATTCACGTATTAGGAAGATCAACATGTGTTGCATATTTTGGTGTATTGCTTATGAGCGCAAATAAGTCCTGTTATATTATTGTAAGTATGGTTTTTAGCTTTTTTTGTTTACCTTTTGTAATTTTTTGTTTACCTTTTGGTGTATTACTTATGAGCGCAAATAAGTCCTGTTATATTATAACGGTTTTTAGCTTTTTATTTAGCGGTTTTTAGCTTTTTTTGTTTACCTGTAAGAACAATTAAACGACTGATAATATTCGTAGCTACATATTCTGCCTTGCACATAGACAAAGTTATAATAAATTGTTTTATTTTTCAAGATGACTAGTCCCTAAGGAATAACAAAAAGCTATCCTCAGAGCTTCAATAAGTCCACCAAGTTGAAGATTGTTTTTACATTTCTTGAAATTTATGGTTCCTCTTGAGTACACGTGTTTCACTAGATTCCAGAGAGCAGGTTCTATCACACAGAAGTGGAGAGTGTGAGCCACCTGACATCCAGTTGTAAGGTTTTGCTGGGGGATGGCTACTATACAATACGACACAACGGAGTGTACAAATATCTTCACTGGACCATCTGTAAATAGTTGAATATCCAGTGTAACAGCAAGTCCTGGGAACATATACCAGAAAGAACAGTTGGAAATAAGTCATACACCATCCACTATGACTATGCAATCTCTACAGCTACATATCTAGTAAACGGAGCTGTCAAATCTAACATAGTGATATGGGACAAAAGGGAGAAAGTAGCAACCCTAGTTGAAGTCAGTATCCCTAATGATGCTGACTTAAACAGAGCTGAAAGGTAAAAGATAACAAAATACCAAGCTCTTATGTACAACATGAAAAGAAACTGGAATCTGAGGAAGATCTCCATCATTCCAGTAATTATAAGAGCAACCGGACTCATGAAAAAGAATTTCAAAGACTACCTGGCAAATATACCCGGTGAACCAAGTGCAAAGGAGATAAAAACAATTGCACTTAAAGAGACGATTAGAATCTTAAAATGATCTCTCGGTTGGAGTGTCTGAAATAGCGGGTGAATGTCTTGCATCCGGTAGGATGCCCCATCCTCAGCAAAAACAAAAAGAAAATTGGAAAAAAAAAAAAAGAGTTTGAATGCTTCTAGCTCCTGCTCATATGAGGAATGGTGCACCTTCTAGTGATGCTACCACAAGTAACAGCACGAAGCTGGATACTCCACCAGACCAGATGAATTCTGGTCCTAGAATCTTGCAAGACCAAGAAAAGACCACAATAAAGATAAACTGTAACATAGTCAAGTGGAGAGAGGAAAATTAATATTCTTCATTGCTTTATGAACTCTAGTTTTGAGAAGTAGATGAGAACCTTAATTGAACACTCGGATAGCTATGTATCTCATAAAGAAAGCAAGTGTTCGCACTAGGAATGGGGCCCTTGATTTCTGAGTGCTAAAATGCAAAAAAAAAGAAAAGAAAAGTGTTCTATCATAGAAGATTCTAATTGTACTCGTCTAATTTATCGACTTTTCAGGTAATATTAGTATGTGCATCTTTAGAGAAATTTAATTTCTATTCACTTTGGTTTGTTTTACAGACGGCATGTCAACCTCAATAGGTCATTTAATGTCGACCAAAAGTAAAAAAAAAAAAAAATTTTTTTTTAAATTAAAAAAAAAAAGAATCCTGGATGCTTATATAGATGAGGGCACATATGAAAAACACAGTTACACAGGTGAAAATCGCAGTTCCAAATAAATTAACCGGAATACTCTGTGATATACTTACGTATCAGACAAAAATAGCTATATACACCAAAAAGTAGCAAAAATTATCGAGTAGAATTTTAATTAAAAATAAAAATCAGTCTTATGGTATTTTAAGAGTCTGCCATTGATTTGAACGAAAAACACGTACATCAGAGGGACATAACTCAGTCTGTCATAGTAACAAGTAATAAAACTGATTTTTAGTTTTTATTAAAATTCTATTCAATAATGTTTCCTAATTTTTGGTGAGGATACTTATTTTTGGTTGATACATAAGTATAAACAATAATTTTTATTTGGAAATGCGTTTTTCATATGTGCCCTCATCTATATAAGCACCTAATCCTGTTTTTGTAAAACAAGATAATTTAGTAGAAAAAATCTGATTTTGTTAGCATTCTTTGTAGAGGAATAGTTTGTAGAAAACAGGTGGAGTACTTATACTTTTTTGTACCATCTTACTTCGTTTAGGAATCTCAATACGTTATTTGTATCGACCTGCTCAAAAAGGTCCTTCAGCTTGTCATGGTAAAAATACACAACCACAATATTAAAATAAAAATAAAAACAAGCGACAAATAAAATTTGATAAACTGCGGTGGATAATTAAACAAATTTTTATTTAGATAATGTTGTGAGTTCGCATGATTGTGTGCCAGATATGGTTGATATATTTTTCACAGTGCAGTTCATTCTGGGGCGGACTGTATGTTGTGGGAATCCGTTGGAGAATCTGGCTAGGTTGTTTGAGTGTGCTCTTTTTATAGATATTCACATAGAACGTTCTAGAATAATTTTTCTTTGATGTCTGACATGCCGGTTGGCTAGTTGTTTTATGTGTTTTTCTTGTGCCTGTGCATGGTCACATTTTAGTGAGTCAGATTGATAACATCTCAACTTTGGTTAGTTCCGATAAGGTCACCCACCTGGTAAAGTCTAGAACAGATTTTTATGAAATTAGTATATTTCAATATATGTTCCACTGTACATGGATCCCAACAGCCAACACAGAATAAAGGCTCTTTAAGCAGATATGAGTGAGTTACGTATGTGTGGTCTACTTGGAGTTGGGCAAGATTTACCTCCTCCTTTCTTACTCTTCTGTAATAGTCCAGTCAATTTAGCTGATTTTTTGGTTGAACCTCAAACAAATTGCTAACAACGGTGTTAACTTGGATATTGGGCATGAATAACCTCTCTTTCAGATAAAAAAAAGTTTACCAAAATTAGCCTTACGGAAAGGGGTCAACGGGTTCCATCTTTAAAGATTGACGCCGATTCTAGCCTCCCCTCTCTCAACTCAATTTCTGTAAATTCATCTTCAAAAATACCAAATGTAGCAATGTGAAATTGGATAAAACCAACAGTTTTCATAAAGTTAGTTATTATTATAACTTCTTATGCCTTTTTTTGTCTTTTTGATGTATTACTGCAGGAGCTTAATGTTTTGTCATATTCTAATTTCAGCTTGGCCAAAGTGAAGTACCGATAATTATGGATGCTGACAAGTGTGCTATTTGCAACAATGAACTGTCCAGTAATGAAGAAACATTCATCGTCAACCAGAAGGGCATCGATTCTATTAACAGAGCTTCTGAACAATGTGGAGAGAAGATCATAATTCAGATTGGTCAATGTCTTCACAAGAAATACAGACAGCGTTGGATTAACCCCAAATACATAGAAATTGATCGTAAAAGCAAGTCCACCCATGATGAAATGCTATCCCGTGTAAGCCGCTCTTTGTGTGTGTTTAACTTTAAGGAACATTGTCTTTTTTGTGGTTCTGGAGCAAACTCTGATAGAAAGAAAAGAGGTGTTGATGTTTCCCATGTAAAAACTATTGAGTGTTAAAAGTTTGTGAGAAAGTCCGAAAAAATGATGGTTGGGCATCCACTGTTAAAGGTAGAATAGGTTATGTAGCTGACCTTGTTTCAGAAGAAGCACGTTATCACAGAACATGTTTTGCAAATTTTGATTCCAATAAAAAATTCCTACGGCATTCTCTTCTGCTGATTCTTCTAAGAAACAAAACCTTGGTAGACCAGAGGATTCAGAGAGAAAGCAGGCATTTCTGGAAGTTGCTAAATATTTGCAGCAAAATGACGAGGAGCAACTCACCATTGTCGATCTTGTTAAAAAAATGGAGAAAATTCTCGAGGACACTGGCTTTTAACCATACAGTCTCTCATACATGAAATCTCAGTTGTTAGAACATTTCAAAGACAAAATCATTGTGACTGAAATTAATGGGAAACATAATGTTGTTACATTCTTAAGTACAGCAAAATGTATTCTCCATCAATTCTGTGCACAGAGCCGCTCAACAGACAATTCAGAATCAGAGGCCATTAGAATCGTAGAGACGGCAGCCAAGCTTATCAAGAATGACATTAAAGGTATCCAGACAAGTTCAGAATATAACCCGTCTAAGAATGATTATGAACAGGATGCGATTCTTGAATATGTTCCTAAAACATTGTTGATCTTTCTCAGGAAGATATTTGCAGGCAAAGACAATGATTTGAAACTTGCATCAGTTGGTCAAGCAATAATGCAGGCTGCTAGACCCAAAGTTGTCGATTCCACTGCTAATGTTGACATCTTTTGGGAGGTGTCACTAATTTCACATCCGTCCAGACCCGCATGGTAAGGCCTTATGCAGTCTGTGCACAAAGGAACATATCCTGGGAAATTAGCCACAGTTTTTTGCCAATGATCGACGTGGACCCTGATAACCCAACCTGTGTGTACTCAACATTATGTTACATTAGTGATTAAGCCAGGAAAAACAACATTACACCAATTCTAACATTCAATCAACCACTTTGGTACAAAGCAATGATGATAGTTGAGTCACAGCCTAGTTCCAGTCTCCTGTAATCATTTGTCTTGTGACTTGATGGGCTCCATACACAGATGAGCTTTCTGGGGTCAATTGATCATTTGATGACAGGTTCTGGATTGCAAGAACTTTTTGAATTTGTGTATGCTGAAAACACAGTCAAGCACATGTTAAGTGGCAAAGCAATTGCAAGAGCCATTCGTGCTCACTTAGTTGATGCTGCTCTGAATGCTATTTTGTTAGCGAAAGCCTATGATTTTCCAGTTTCACATGTCACTGAGGATGGTCAACCCAACACTGATGCAGAAGAGTCATTTCCTCAAAATAAAGACCTGAAGGAAGCTCAGGGGCTATTGAAAGGTCTCCTTGATGGGACTGAGACATTGAATAATGTTCTGTCATCAGAGTCTATGACTAGGATTGCCCAGAGAATCAACCATGTGAAGGATGCGATGGTGGACCAGCGAACAGCAAAATTGTGTATTCGATACCTTGATATGAAGATCCTGCAATTGTTTATCAAGGCAAAGCGCACCGGGAACTGGAAATTGCACCTTGACGCTGTAAGGAAAATGCTGCCAATATTCGCTGCAGCAGGACACATCCTATATGCAAAGTCGGCCTACTTGTACTTGCAGCAAATGGAGGGGTTGCCGAAAAGCCATCCTGAAGTGTACCAGAAATTTTCTGAAAGATTTCATGTGATTAGATGGAGTGATCGCTACTGGGCTGGCTTGTCAACGGATCTGGTTATTGAGCAGGTGCTAATGAGAAGCATAAAGACGTATTGAGGTCTTACTCATGGCAGAGGAATCAACGAAATTCAACGATTGGTTTGGACGCTATCACTGCCAGCATGCACTGAAATCAAGTTTACAATGCAATAACTAGCAGGCATTCGTTATGGCACTAGTGACCAGCATCAGGCGGCTACTTCAGCAAAAAAAGAGCAAGATGTTAGAGATACATGGAAGCTCCTTGCGTGTCTCCAGACATATGACCCATTCACGGAAGATCCGTCCATTCACAGCATTTCAAGTTGAGTTACTGGAGACAAAAAAGTGAATGTGGACAGAACAAACTCCATAGGAGAGGCAATCATAGTTTCAATGGTTGGAGAAAATGTTCACGAGTACACTTTTAAAAGAAAGGATCAGGCAATTACACTTGGGTCAAAAGTTCGCTCAGCAAAGATGAAGCAGTTGAGACTGATCCACAACTCCTATTTCAGAGACTGTGTGTGTTATCTACCAATGAACCCTCAACTCAGCAGCAGCAGCAAGAACATTTCCAGTATGAGCTATGTGGTTACCCACCTGCACTTTTTGATTATTTCGGACTACTGCGAGAGGCTAAAAAACGGCTTTGGCCGACGCAATATGGGAACTGACTTCCCCGGTACAATCAGGTCCACAGTCTTCAGATCCACCGTATCACTTATATAGTGGAGCATAACTTCAACGCCTCCCATTGCAAAAAGGTCACACATTTGATGAGATCTGTGCCCAATACCGCAGATATATCACAACTAGATATGGAAAAGCATGCATTGTCTTTGATGGGTATGAAAGTGGTCCATCCATTAAAGACATGACTCACCGATGCCGAGCAGGGAGCTCTGTTTGTGTTAATGTGTCACTGACCCCTTTAATGGCATTCAAATTAAAAAAGGATGTTTTCTTAGCTAATCAAGAAACTAAACAATTGTTCATCAACTTGCTGGGAAAAAGTTTAGAGAAAGCAGGTTGTAAAGTAGTCCATGCATCTGGAGGCGCTGACGTATTGATTGTGAAGACTACTCTAGAACTAGCACAGACAGGAGAAACCATTTTGATAGCAGATGACACTGACCTATTGGTCCTTCTATGTTATCATACCAATAGAGATGATGGTTACAACATCTTCTTCACGCCACAACCAAAGGATAGTGCAAAAAGTGTGAAAGTCTGGAACATCAAAGAAATAAGGAAATCTTTGGGAGATGTGGTCTGTTCCAACATTCTTTTCATCCATACACTACTGGGTTGTGATTCTATATCCAGTGTTTATGGAATTGAGAAGGCAGCATCCCTTTGAAAGGTGATGAACAATAGAAACTTCCTCAAACTGACAGAAGTGTTTTGCAAGGATAGCAGTGCAGAAGAGGTTATTGGAGCTGGGAAGAAGGCTTTAGTGTGCCTGTACAATGGTAATAATGGGGAAAACATCAATCATCTCTGACTGAGACGCTTTAAGGAAAAGGTTGCAAAAAGCTCAAAGTATGTTGAGGCCAAATCATTGCCACTAACAAGAGCAGCTCCCAAATTCTACAGCATCCGAGTTTATTTCCAAATTCAGGAATGGAAATGTAGAAACCAGCTAAAACTTGACGAGTGGGGATGGAAACTTTCAGATGGTAAATTACAACGAATCAAGACTGACTTACCAGCTGGTCTTGTAAATTTGTTGGCTATAATTAGGTGTAACTGTACTTCAAGGTGTACTACAGCAAGATGCAGCTGCAGGAAACATGGCATTGACTGTTCAAACTTGTGTGGTAATTGCAAAGGCCTCCACTGCAGCAACTCACCACAGCCAGATCTTGATGATGATGAAGTTACCTTTGACAATAAATGTTCTTTGGTCCGTTCATGAACTTGTTCTGTGGTGGTTATGCAAGAGCCTTGCCCCAGCATTCGACCAACTGACCATTCCTTTATTGTAAATTGTACTTATTTTGTATCTATTTTTTATGAAAAGTCAGGAATTAATGTGACAATTGTTGCCTTGAAAAAGGCTACTTAGTCTGTTTTTGTACTTTTTATATTCATATTTGTATAAGAAATTAAAAAAAAACATGAAAACAATGGCAGAGCCTAGTCATTTTCTGGTGTTAGTTTATTATTAAGCATATAGCTACCTATCATTACAATTTAAGACACCAAGAACATGTCAAGCTGGCTTGGGGTGGGCCCTGTGTGGGTTTTCATGCAAAAAAATATTTTTTTATTTCTAATTTAATAAAGGTTTTTTGTCAGGAAAAACGTTTATTTTTGTCAGTAATTATGGACATACTTTATGTCTAAATTTTAATATTGTTAAGTTGGATTTTAAAGATGGCGCCTGTTGACCCCTTCCGCAAGGCTAATTTTGGTAAACTTTTTTTTATCTGAAAGATAGGTTATTCATGCTCAATATCCAAGTTAAAAACCTTTGTTAGCAATTTGTTTGAGGTTCAGCCACATTTTGACTGGACTATAACTCTGGTAGTTCTCTTTGATTTTTTTTTTTTTTTTTTTCAATATATTGTTTGTGAAGGTATTTCATAAAGTTTGTCATTTATTTGTTATGATTTTTTTTTATTGTTGCAGATGGAATTATGTTAGTTTTGATACTGTGCAGCGATTATTTATTTCTATAATGTAGCGCTCACATATTTTGATGCACTATTTGCTCTTTATGTTAACGGACGGTTAAGCGCTGAGTAATTGGTCCATCGACCAATAGAATGGCTTGGCATATGAATACATTCTTTGAAGCACGCCCACACAGATTGGACAATCTGTGACTGATTCTCCAAAGTACCAGCCTAGCATGGAACTTGCAATGGAATGTGGTGTCTATTTTGTGAAGTTTACTATTGTCTGTCTTTAATCTTGTAAATCTCTTTCCAGTTCAGCCAGAATAAAAAGTTATTTTTTTTTACTACATAACAATATTGTTGTCTACCATTTTTTCTTTGCCCCGGAAGGACATTTTATTTAACTGCTATTAACATGGAGTCATCGATTCTAACCAACCATCTGTACTAAAATAGATCTAACCACTTTTTCGGCACAGTATCCAACAGAAGATGATTGTTTCCATGTTGCAGAGGTTATTAATTTTATTTCAAAATTGAATAATTAGTCTATTTCTTTTTCAATGAGTCATTTAAAGTTATTATAATACCAATATATGCTCAAAGTATTACTATTCATTTATCATTACGTTTAACAAACATTCAAGAATTGATATTTAATTTGAGATTTTCTTTAATAGGTTTTTAGCTTTTTGATGAAGAGGTTATGTGGTTGATTGGTTAGGAAGAAAGTCAGGATGAAGAACGTAACTCTGTAGAGTTAGTTGTATCTGCCGCATCTGACTGAAATAGCATATCTGGCCGCATCTGACTGAAATAGCATATCTGGCCGCATCTGACTGAAATAGCATATCTGGCCGCATCTGACTGAAATAGCATATCTGGCCGCATCTGACTGAAATAGCATATCTGGCCGCATCTGACTGAAATAGCATATCTGGCCGCATCTGACTGAAATAGCATATTGAACAAGAAAAAGGGGCTCCATCTTCCATAAATAAAACCACATCTCCACAACTAAATAGGTATCAACTTTTATTCTAGGGGAACACTGGAACACAACGAGAATTTTTTGGTAGGCTGGCTTATGTCGATAAACAAATGCTGTATCCTGGAGTTTTGTTCTAGCCGGCCACTCGTAGTGAAACGACAAGCACAGGATAACATCCTATCAAGAAGTGATCAAAACAAGAACTGATCTTGAATCGTATTTTGAGCGCCAAGATACATTTACATGTATTTATCTTGATTCTGCACAGATGTATCATAAAACCCACGCAGTTAACAGTTCGGGCTGGAGTGTGCATGCGTGAAGCCAAACCACAACTCAATCTCACGCATGATACTGCACGTAAATTTAAACAAAATAAGTCCCTCATGTAATTGCTACAAGTTCTTGACTTTCTAAATCATTCCAATTTTTCACCTCCATAAAGTGATTGATTTTCCATACATTTATTTTTTCTTTTCTTCTTTTGTTCAAAGTAAATTTCACAGTAATTTTTTTTCTTAAGATGTGCAGACTTGATATCCATTTGATGCACTATCAGGTTGCATTGTGCAGTCAGTCACATTAAAGATGTGGCTGTTACATTTTGATGGACTATTTTTTTTCTATTTGAACTGATGTTTCTGTGCAAAGTGATTGATCTATTATACAATGGGAGCATTTTGCATGGAATGTGACCCCGCTGGACTATTTACGCAGTTTTTTCCCTGCTTCTAAAAGTAGTTGGACTTAAGATATCAACCCAAGCGGAGGTGCGGCACTTCAGTTCACCTCACCAGCGCCATGGAACTCTTTCTTAACCTTTGACATCAAATCTTTTCTTAACCTCTTTCTTTTGTTGGTTGAGTGAAGACGTGAAATAAGGTTAATATTAAAATATGTTAGACTGAGACTTTGATTTACCTTTTGACAAAATATCTTTTTTCTACAAAGTCCCGGATGTAGCCATCTTACTAGTAGATGTTTTGGAGGTTGTTAATAACTTTGGTATTTAAAGGACAATTTGGAGACACGTGTCTAGTAGTTATATAATTGCAATCTATATTCTTTTGCACTAGCATGTTCTCACTTGCGGAGTGATTAATACATTATTCAGTAAGAATGCATTTGCATGTTTTCGCTCGTGGAGTGATTTATACATGGAGAAAATATGTGGTTGGCAAAGTTATTGAGGTTGTTCAGATGATTTGTTATCTTGGTGATACCATTGGAGCACAGGGTGGAGCTGGTGCTAGTGTGAGTGCAAGAATTAGGAGTGGATGGAGTAAGTTCAGGAAACATTTGCCATTACTAACCAGCAGAGTGTTACTACTGTCGACAAAGAGAAGAGTCTATCAGACATGTGTATGCAGTGTGATGATGTATGGAAGTGAAACCGTGCTAGGGAGAGTTGAGGACATGCATTGCATGCAAAGAAATGATATGAGAATGATACAATGGATCTGTAATGTGAGTTTTTAAGACAGGCTTAGATCTGATGACCAGGGGAAGATTAAATCTGGACGGTATAGGGAGATGTGTGTAAAACAGGAGACTTCAATGGTATGGCCATGTGGAAAGAATGGGTGAGAGTTCTTGGGTTAGTATATGTAGAACAGTTGATGTAGCAGGTTCAGTTCACAGGGGAAGGCCAATGAAAACATGGGAGGAAGTCATAAAAATGTACTTGAGAGATAGAAGGATAAATAAAGACTTGGCCAGAGTTAGTTTAGTTTACTTGTCAATTCTTTTGAAGCCGTCCAATACATGCAGGGATGTAAAACGGACGTTAAACTGAATATGATGGTGATGATGATGATTTCCATTTTGTCTCGTTAAAGCTAAAAATATTTCAAATGCAAGATAATAATCTACCTGGGCTCTAAAAATATCTTTCAAACGTTTTTTAAATGGCTTATGACACTGGCTGTTGCATATGTTAATGCTAATACTGTTAACTAGCGGAACCCGTGTAAATTACAC
Organism: Sepiola atlantica; assembly: GCA_963556195.1. NCBI lineage: Eukaryota > Metazoa > Mollusca > Cephalopoda > Sepiida > Sepiolidae > Sepiola > Sepiola atlantica. The sequence continues at coordinate 29,360,351 of OY744526.1, forward strand.
GAAATGATGTTTTCAATACGGGTCCTAATGTAACAAAGCACCCTCTATTTGTTAGTAAGTTACGCTTGCTTTATTATGAGCCACCCCCTTCTAGATAAAAGTGAAATAATTGTTTGAAATAGTAACTCGTGTACGATGGACACTGCGCATATCTACTAAAAAAGGTTGATATGCCATCCGTTCAAAAAAAAAAAAGACAACAAAATAATACTGGCCGATACCCTACTTTTTAAGCAGTCAACGTAATTAAATAGACAATGCCATTAAAAACGCCAACATAAAAACAAAAAATAGTTTAAAGTTTTAAGCAACACAAAAAAGTAGTTTTTAACCAGGTAATAAAAAAATGTATTATTTCTTCCCCTTCCCCTCGAAATGTAGAATAAAAATCTTAGAGGTTGGTTGGGATCGAACTATAAACCAGTCGGGCCGAAGTAAAAAATGCCACCTCGCTAACCATTGCGCCAGAGGGATAAACATATAAATATATCTAAACGCAGGCTAGTTGAATGTTTTTCAAAATTTAGGTGCAGCACGCATGCGCAGAGCTTTTGCCGGAAGCGTGACACACGAACACACACGCTATCGTATTAATATATAGATGTCTGCTCCTGTGTCCATTTTGAAATTCACAAAGGTACTGTAAATTTGTAGCAAATTATGGCTTGAATAATTTTTTTCTTCTTGAGCCTGCCTGAGAGAATATTCCTTGTTGTCACAGTTTATTTTACGGAGGTTGTTTATTTTCATTCTGCAAGGTACCACAAAGTGATTTAGTTGGTTACATTTTCTGTAGGTCTTCCCTCTGCTGGACAGTGGCCCCAGTCATGTTGTCAGCTACATGTACCACACCTTTGATAGTTCTAATATTTTCCTTCTGTTTTCGATTTTTTATTTCGTCAACGTTTTTTTTTGTTTTTCTTTTTGTACTCTGACATGAAGCCTTGCGCCATTTCTAACACTGTCTCTAGCATAAAACCTGGCGTTAGATGTAACTTTTCCGATAATCTTTTGTCAAACAGACCAATTACAAACCATTCTTTAATTTACAAGTTCATATAGTGTTCTTGTGTATGCTGTTATAGATTCTCCAGGATGTTGTGCTCTCGAGTGGAATTTAGTTTTTTCATGCATGACTTTCTTCATTCAGAATAAAATGCGCTTCGAATTTTGCTAATGCTGCATCAGTCAATTTCATTATTCTTTGAAAATGTGATTGCTTTATAAACACCTTCCACGTCTTTTTCAGAGAGAACTGTCATATGAGGGAAAAGGAAGACAAGATGGGATAAGGAAGAGAGAAAACAAACAGGAAAAGAGAAAGAAAGATAAATCGAGAGAGAAAAAGAAAAAAAATCCAGCCAAATAGCGACAAATAAAATAAGGAGGTAAGACTCTAGCAATTTGGCAGAAATCAGTCAATTTCTACCAAAAGTGGAGAACACACATCCATGGGAGGCTCTAGCGATTTAAACGGAAATACGTTTTTTTTTTGTTGTTTTTTTTTAAAATAAAAATCAGAATTTGTATCCCTGTAGTTCAACATAAAGAGGGAAAAAGAAATGGATACTTAAATGTTATTTGAAGAGTGTTGCCTGGATTGGTGAGCAGGTGTGGAAGTGATGCATAGATGTCATGTCGAGCAAGGGTTTGAAGTCTAAGAGGCGGTGATGAGCGAGTGTTCTTTGAAGAGCAACGCCTGGCTTGGTGGGTGAGTAGCTGAAATTGGGATTGCTGTCGAAATTCCTATTAATTAATTTCTGGATTTTGTCACCTTTTATATTCTTGGTGAATTCACATAGGCTCACTAAAACACAATTTTGTATTTAAGCTTCTGATCAGGTTAAAATATAAACATTTTTTTTATTTATTATTTTTACCGGAAATTCTGCATAGAACCACATATGCATGAACCATTTTAAATGCTTTTTATTTGCAAATCGCAAGATGAACCTCCGGTTTTCTGTACATCACTACAACTTTTTGCCACAGAGTTACTGAACTTTGAACCAGTTGTGGGGTTTGCTTCTTGATTTTCACTATTGATGGCGATACCTAAGGGCAACAATATCGAACTAGTTACCTCTACCAAAGTAGGTGGAGGTTATGTTTTCGGTTCAATTTGTCACTGTTTGTTTGTGTACAGCCTAACATCCACGAGACTTGACCAATTGTCACCATCTTAGTCAAAATATCGGTTATCGTCTAACTTAGAACTGATTTAATTTCAGGATATCACGGAAAAGGTGAAAGTCACACTTTTGGCGATAACTTCAGTTCTGTTCATCGTAGAGACTCCATTTTTTCCAAATCTGATGTATGGACGTGATGTTCTTTGATAACAGTAATCACCATGCAAAATTTCACCCTGATTAGATAAATAGTTGTTGAGTTATCAACGTTTCCATGGCATAAGTTTTGGAATACTTCATACAATATGGAGAAGTAAAGCCCAGATAAAACTTTGGCCCATCCTTACATTGTCAGGCAGAGGTATGCAGTCTGATGACTGACTTATGTTCTTGTTATTGACACCCCTTTACTGCTATCAAAAGAAGTCATTACCCAATGCCTCATTTGAAGAATTACTAGAAATGTACAATGGTTCTACCATATTTACTAAGATTGATTTTTAAAGTCAGATTTTAGCCCGCCATATTGATGAACAGTATGTTGTATAATTAATGTGTAGAAGTGATAAACACTGATATCTATTTCCTCTGGCGGAGAGCAACCATAACGAAGTTGTTTGGGCACACAATGACCAATCAGACTGTACGGCGTAGTAATTTCTACTGAACCTTTTTTAGGACACCATCCTGCGACCTTTAGGGTTTACAGAGAGCTTCCAAACAGCGGTGAAGAAATACGTATACACTTTCTCTTACCACCTGTCGACTAAATACTTTGAGCATGGCTATCGTCACTTGAAAATATACGGCTCCTCAAACAAGAAAGAACTATCGGTAGCCAACACATACCTATTTTATTTAATTCCTTTCAATTAAAGAACGGATTCACAGTCGTAACAAAAGAGGCAGAATTATTGAAACAATACTAAACGAAAACCACTTATGTTTGTTCAATAATAAAGAGAACATTAGCTTGGCCTTTTGGCTAAGATCAAAGTGTAGTATCTGTTCCGATGGATACTGCACTCCATACTGGTATTGTCTTGTCCTTCAGGGCTCGACTTATGCCGGTCAATGGGTCTGTCCTGTGCAGTTCTAGGAGGTCCACCCTCCTAGGCTTTGCCTCCCCTCTTTGGGGAGGAGTAAGTTTATTGCTTACTGTCTGAGGCGCCCTACCGGGAATGCCGATGGGGCTGCCCAGGCATTTTTTAAATGGCCAGAGTGCTCACCTCTCGAGCGCTGGCTTATCTAATCCCACTTTCCCGACCTTGTGTCACATCTTACCTTATGGGAGGTAGATAAATAAAAAAAATAAAAACATAAATAAAGAGAACACATACCTACATCCAGCAACAGTTACTCTCTCAGCAATAGATTTAACAATATGTGACCCAACCGTTTACATGGATTATAGCTGGAGAACCCATGACGACACATGTGGAAGCGACCACATCCCTATTATACTGGAAAATGAGAATCCAAAACTAGATGACAAAATACTCTGTTGGAACTTTCAAAAAACAAACTGGGAAAAATTCCAAAACTCATGCCAATCTAGATTAATACCAGAAGCTAACACCGACACTGAAGAACATATTGCATATTTCACCAATACTCTACTTGCCATTGCAAAGGAGAACGTACCAAAAAGCTCCATTTCCTCAAAATTTAACAAACCATAGTTTAACAAAGAATGCCAAAAAGCCGTAAGAACCCAACAAAGGAAAACTTGGACATATACAAAAACAGCAGAGCAAAAGCATGAAAAATTATCAAAGAATCAAAACGGAACACATGGAAAAACTATGTATCAAAAATAAATGTAAACACCAAAACCAAAAAAGTATGGGAGATGGTCAGGAAAATATCAGGGAAGAACAACAAGGACCCGATCAAATATCTTATTTGCAACAACATAAAGATCACCAACAAGGAAAACATTGCAAACAAACTAGCTGAACAATTTTCAACAAATTCCTCATCAAAAAACCAAAACAAAAAATTTCAAATAATAAAACAAAATGAAGAAAAGAAAAAATTAACTTCAAGTCAAAAAATGAAGAAAAGTACAACCAACCATTCAACAGAACAGAATTAAAAGAAGCAATACATAAATCTCATGATACAGCTGTTGGCCCTGACGAAATCCATTATCAGTTTCTTAAAAATCTACCAAAACCATCCCTAAACTACCTATTACAAATATATAACGAAATATGGAGAAATAACAGCATTCCAAAAAACTGGAAACAAGCTATAGTGATCCCAATACCCAAACCCAAAAAAGATCATACAGATCCAATAAATTATCGACCCATTACCCTCACTAGTTGCCTGTGTAAGACCTTCGAAAGAATGGTTAATGAGAGACTATCATGGTATTTGGAAACCAAAAACCTGATTACAGAATATCAGTCAGGCTTCAGGAAAAGTAGAAGCCTTATTGACCACTTAATTAGACTTGAAACACTCGTAAGGGAAGCATTTGTCAGGAAGGAGCATCTAATAGCAATCTTCTTTGACATTGAAAAGGCATACGACATTACGTAGAAATACAGCATTAAAAGAGACCTACATGAACTTGGACTTAAAGGCAGAATGCCAGAGTTCATCTGCAACTTTTTAAATGATAGACACTTCCAAGTGCGGATGGGCAACATACTTTCAGTCCCAAAAGAATAAGAAATGGGTGTACCCCAAGGAAGCATCCTGTCTGTCACTCTTTTCAATATAAAGATTAATAACATCATTAAAAATATAAATACTGGGATCGACTGCGCTCTATATGTAGATGATTTATTTATATGCTATCGATCAAAATACGTACCCACAGCTGAACGCAAACTCCAACTCTGCCTAAATAAAATAAACAAATGGGCCATAGAAAACGGTTTTAAATTCTCAAAGGACAAAACAAAATGTATACATTTCTGTAAACTCCGAAAGATCCATCATGACCCCATACTGAAACTGGACCACAATAATATCCCAGTTGTTGATCAGCACAAGTACCTGGGCATCATATATGAGAAAAAATTGTCTTTTATACCCCACATAAAATATCTAAAAACAAAATGCCACAAGGCCATGCAATTAATCAAAGTTCTGGCACACACCGACTGGGGTGCTGACAAAACTACACTACTAAAACTCTACTGATCCTTAGATCCAAGCTCGACTATGGATGCTATATATATGGAGCAGCCAGAAAGTCTTATATAAAAGAACTAAATGCAGTACACCACCAAGGATTAAGATTGGCTTAAGGAGCCTTCAAAACCTCCCCGGTGGAAAGCCTGTATACAGAGGCTAACGAACCACCATTGACATTAAGATGAAAAAAACTAGCACTACAATACTACTTAAAACTCTCATCATGCCCATCAAATCCTGCATACCAATGTGTTTTCCATCCACAATACACAAAATTATGCAATGAAAGAGAAAACACTATCAAACCATACAGCCTTCGCATTAAAAAAACCCTCACAGAAGCCCAAATAGACACAACAAAAATCCATGAATCCATCAAATCAAAATCTCCACCTTGGATGATTAAACAACCATCCATAATATTAAAACTAAATAAGCACTCTAAAACCAAAACCCATCCTTCAACTTTCCATGAAGAACTGCTCAACATTCAAAATACATACAAAGAACACCTACAAATATATACTGATGGATCAAAAGATGGAGACAGGGTAGGATGCGCGGCCATCCTAAAAAAAATTAAAGAACAGACTCCCGGATGGGGCTTCCGTGTATAGCGCAGAAGTATCTGCCATCGACTTGGCACTAAATATCATAGCATCCCAAGAACACAAAAAATACCTCATACTTACAGACTCTTTATCAGTGCTCATATCAATAAAGGAAAAAAAAAATGACAAACCCCTTGATTACAAAGCTGCTGAATAGAATAAATGCTCCAATAGTAAATAAAGAAATAATCTTCTGCTGGATTCCAAGCCATATCGATATTCACATGAATGAAAAAGCTGATAAAGCTGCAAAAGAGTCATTACAACTAAACCCCACAACAGAAAAAAATCCCTTATACGGATTTAAAATCAAAAACAAATACATATATTCTCAAAAAGTTGCAGGAATCATGGAACTCCTGTATAAAAAATAAATTATACCAAGTGACACAGACCATCGAAATAAGAAACACCAATACAAGGATGTCGAGAAGAGAAGAGGTGACAATAACTAGACTCAGAATAGGATACACCTATGCCACCCACTCGTACTTGCTGAAAAAAGAAGAAGCACCAATTTGCATATCGTGCCAAGAACCCTACACAGTGCATCATATACCGGTAAGCTGTATAGACTTTAAACAGATCCGACTGAGACACTACCAAGAAAATAACCTGAAGGAAATCTTCAACAAGGTTGACCCGAATAAAAATTTTAAATTTCTGAAAGCAACAAAGCTATATAACAAGATATAGTTGAAATGTTTGTAACATTCAACTCCCATACTACAACTAATGTTTCGGCATTAAATGACCCATAAGAGGTTGATATGCCGTAAATCAAACCAGTCAATCAATTCACAGTCATAACTTCTGGCCACATACACTCAACTGTGTATGCAATATAAAATCAATATATTTATATAAATTGTTCGTTTATAGAAAAGCCTTGTTTTTCCTTTCTTTAACAACCACTTCACTGTAGAGATCTCCTGGATGTCGGAAAACGTTCTACTCTAATAACTTCTTTCCTTGGACCGCTTACCTTTGGAATTCTCTTCCTGCTCCCCATTTCCACGACTGTACCAACATGCAAAAATTGAAATGTAATGTGAACAAGCATCTTGCTGCACAACTCCCCACTTAGGATGCCCCGTGTAAATCTGGCCCGTAATCACAGTAGCCTCTTACGTCTCGGTGGCAATACGCCCCCTTGTTTGGGGTGAGTGAACTAAAAAAAAATAATAAATAAAAAAAAATCTTTTTTCACAAATTACTAAAGGAAAGAATCTTGTAATTAACGAAGATCCGTTCCTATAATCTCACCCCATACATAATTTCTTTACTCATCTTGTCTGTTTTATTATAAGTGATTAGTCCGTTGAACTTGTGCAGCATTTGAAGAATATCGAAATTGCAAGGGGAAGTTGTTTAAAAATTTGCAAAAAAGTAAATAATTTTTCCAAATAATATTTTAAGGAGAACTATAAATCGGGTAATCGAAAACTAAAATTTAAATGTGTTAAATATTACAAGAAATTAATCTCACAACAAATGTAAATTTAATATTCTGCACATTATTTTTTGGGGACATATTTGCCTCTGGGGTAATTTGTATAGCAGCTGTGTCATGAGCATCATGTTATTGGCAGCAAATGATGCGTCCTCAATCAGTCCTCTCTCGCCCAACTGCAGCGCAATGACAGATCCATGATTAAATGGATCTGCCATGTGAAATCTGACCAAACCCAACGCATTAAGTTGGAGGATTTTCTTGAAGCATATTTTCTCAGCATAAAGGTTATCCAGTTATGCTGGTACGATTGTGGTCTGGTCCATTCATAAATATAAGACATTTCAACTGATCCACTGTAAGTGATCGCAGATTAAATATTTTACATTCGTTATTAAAGCCAACAGTAGATTTACTGAAAGAACTACATTTGCCCAGCATAGAGGTTATCCTAAGATGCAGTCATGTGGAGCGCTCATCCTCCTGGATAAACCGTTGCAGAAGCATGGATATTTTGAATCGCAAGAAGGTTGACCGGCCATGGAAAACTTGGAAGCAAGTGATAGGACAAGAGCGTACAGAGTGAAATTTGGAGACAGTTGACCCGCTAAATCGTGGGGAATGGAGAGTGGGCTTTCCAAGAACTGCTGGCTTGTAGAGCTCTTTTGCTGCTGACTGTTTTCCTCCAACCTATGACCTTAATCTTTTCAAGACTAAAATCAATATGCATCTCCTGTCTTTGTGTAAATCATCTTTAATTCTTTTTAGCTCCTTACATTAAGTGGCTTCATACCTTGTCTGGAGTGACTTCCATATAAAAATAAATAAAAATTAAGTTGTCATATTGAGAAGATACGTGGAAATTAAAATTTAACATAGAAAAATGTAAAGTACGACATGTTGGATGCAGGAATATTAAAGTTGAATATATATTAAATAGCAGGGGTAGGGGGGCAGAAATTTACACAGAAGAGGATACAGTGGCCTAGCATTTGTCCAATTTTGCCTTGAATTGCTGCATTGTTGGTGCATTTAAGTTTATTCCAAGGTCCAGATATCGTGATCTAGAACGCAACCCTCCTCTGATTCAATCAAAATTTATGGTGAAATAGTTTCTGGTTGTCCCTGTGCCGACCCCTTTCTGGTGCAGCAGTGAATAGTAGATCCTGAACGAGATCATAATGGCCATTAAAAAGATATTAAACTATTTGTTCGGCCATTATCAAAAGAAGTAACACAGATGATAAGGATAGATTTGAGAGAAAGAGGGATAAATAAAGGCCTAGCAGAGATATGGTAGTTTGGAAGGAAGAAGATGATGATGATTTTGTTCTCTTATATCTGTCTCTATTATCCTCCTTATGAAAAGTTTCATGTGTATATTCCACAATTTCATTCAATATTTCATTTGTCCCTTCTCACCATACGTGCCCAGGTTTTATTTAATTGTTGAAAGGAAATTATTTTTTGTGATTTAAAAGTGTAATAAATATGTGTATTTTTTTTTTTGCTATTATATTAAAATAGCAAATATTGTAAGAGATTTCTTTTGACAGAATTATGGAGGTAAAAATTGTTAAAAAATATTCGGAATCACAGTATATCCACTCTGGTGTCTCTTGGATTCAGTATTGGAACCTTTGGGGTTTTTTTTATAGTCATAAATTGCTTACCTCATGATATAAATTCAGAAATAGAATAATTTGATGATGATATTAAACTATTTGTTACACAATTATCAGAAGAAATAACACAGATCTAAATATGGTATCATATTAGGAGTGCAGAGTTATAAACAGGGTTGGCTTGACAATATCATAAATGAATATTTGAAATTGTGAATATTATATATTGAATTTCAGCAAGGCATTTGATACGGTATCTCATTATCGTTTGCTAGTGGAAATGAAAAATTCTGGTGTTTCTAATTCTAACAAAATGACAGATAGAATTAAGGATATCAAAATTAGTAACAATTATTCTAAATCATAGTATATAGCTTTCGATGTCTCCTCAGATTCAGTATTTGAACCTTTGTTTTTATATTCATAAATTGCTTACCTAATGATATAAATTCAGAAATCGAGTCATTTTCTGATGTTAAACTGCTTGTTGAACCATTATCAAAAGAAGTAACACTGATGGATCTAAAATTAAATGTCATATTGGGAAGACACTTGGAAATTAGAATTTAACATAGAAAAATGTAAAGTGCTACATGTTGGATCCAAGAATATTAAAGTTGAATATAATTAAATAACAGAGAGATAAAAAAAGTAAATGAAGAATGGGCTTTGAGTTGGTTTTCGTGATACATTTAAAGCTAACAATTATATTTTGCTTATTGTATTGAGTGCAAATAGAATGATGGGATGGACGATTAGAAATATTATTGCAAGGAAGCCAAACGTTATTTTAAACATATAAAAAGACTTCACATAAAGTATTGGGCTTCAGTGTCTAGACATGGAAATTGAAATGTAATATTGGGATTAGAAGGTGTACAAAGAGTGAGAAAGCTAATACAGAGTAAAAGGGAGACATTGGAAACATTAGGTTTAACTACTTTACTAGAAATAAGAATGGAATTTAATGGAAATTTTCAAAATAATTTCTTATGGGGGGGGGGGGACATTTTTAAAAAAAATTATTTTATTTCTCCTTGATCTGAAAGATTATAAGTCAAGACAAAATAAATTTTAAAAATGATTTACTAATCGATTGATTTTTTTTACTAATAGAGATATATTTTTTGAATAAATTGCCAGGTCAGATTAAGAACAGCAATAGTGTAGAACATTTTAAAAAAAACTTCAGAAATAATGGGAATATCGGCTGAAATATTTAACAAATGGATCTTGTATTGATAATGTAAATCTTTTAATAATATTTTTCTTTTAGGAATGAATGGTGAACTCTAATGAGGCATGATGATGATCATCATCATATTCGTTTTTACATGCTGGTGGCATATGTTGGACGGTTTTTAGAATTTGACTTCCAAACTAACCTATTGAATGAATCTCAATTGAGGTTAACCGAAGAAAAGGCAGGCCAAAGAAAACCTGGAATGACTCCATCAAAGATGACCTCAAGCAATGGCACATAGAAACCAACGTAAATGATAGAATTCCATGGAAAAATCACTTTCTACCGCCATGGCCAACCTGCGACCCACATGTGATGTTGAAAAGACATATTAAACGGAGAAGTCCACGCTTGTTTCACCCGATTAGTGAAGCTTTTATATAATAGCTGTCCTTTCTGAGGCAGCTTGCACCAAAAATATATTCTGATTGAAACTTGGAAAATATCAAACATTTTCTAACTACGTGTTATGCTTATTGCCTTTTATATTGGATAACATTAATTTAAGTTTCCGTTTTAAATGCAATATTATTATTACTTCTTGATCTGTCAATTCAATAAAATGGTCTCTTAGGATGAAATTCGATTCAAATCTTATAAATTTAGATTCATTATTTGCAATGTGTGTTGTCGCTTCACAATCGACAATTAAAAATTAACAGATTCAGTATTCAAATTTACCGTTACCTTGTTATAAAAATGTATTTTCTTTGACATTGTTTCCTTTTTTTTTTCTACAAAATTTAATGTTGTGTCTTTGAATCACAAAATTCACACCATCTTTTATTTTGTAGGCAATCTTTCACCTTGCAACAATTTTTCTTGCATTTAAAGCATGTGGTGTCTTCTTTTGGGCTTTTCTGGATGCACAGTTTTTAAGATGGAATCTTTTTGATGACATTCAGTTTCATTCTCGTCATGAAAAACATGCTTTAAATTGTTCTACCAGAGTTAGTACTTTATCTGTTTGTGTTATTTTTCTTAATGCGTAGAGTCCTATATCATATGATCATGGGTGGTTAACCATTGGTTGATTTAGGCAGGTGGTTAACCAATGGTTGATTTAGGCAGGTGGTTAACCAATGGTTGATTTGGGCAGGTGGTTAACCAATGGTTGATTTGGGCAGGTGGTTAACCAATGGTTGATTTGGGCAGGTGGTTAACCAATGGTTGATTTAGGCAGGTGGTTAACCAATGGTTGATTTAGGCAGGTGGTTAACCAATGGTTGATTTGGGCAGGTGGTTAACAATATAAAAGGTGTAACTCAGAATCTACTTCTCTCTTTCCCCCATTTTGGAATGACCGTCGAGAGGACATGTTTACCAAAATCCATCTAATATTTCCCCCTTTTCGGTTTAATCACCAAAGTTAACAACATTCATTTCTCCATTGCTCCTATTTTGTCCAGACTAGTTCGGGGACATGCAGTCATCTCCTCACCACCATCCAGTTTCATCTAGGTGACTTTGAGACACACTGCGGGCAGTTGTTGCTATATACATACCAGTTACGTTCAACATGTCTCTACACATGTGAGTAAGCCTGCCTTTTTCCGTATATCCACATAGGAAGATCGACATGTGTTGCATATTTTGGTGTATTTGTGAGCGCAAATAAATCCTGTTATATTATAACGGTTTTTAGCTTTTTTTTTATTTTACCTCTTTTATTTTGTGTGTGGGAATAATTAAAAGATTGATAATTCTTACAGTCTTTTAAACATGTTAGAAATTGCTTGAATACCTTTGAATAATCCTAAATAATCTTTCCAGAATTTCTTCTTGTTGCTTTTCCTAGGTAAAGTACATAATCTGTGAAGGTTTCTTCTATGATATTTTTGACCATAGACAATTTAGCGTATAACACGGTTATTTTCAGCTCCCCATCCCATCACAACCACCATGACATGTTCTTTCTATTATTTTGGTCAGTTGTCTCCTCAGTCATGGTAAACTTGTCACTGTATACTTGAATCAACTCAGCAAAAATGTTTTCATTCTTTTCCTGGTCAGTGTCGTCTTTCTAAAAAGAAAACATTTAAAAAAATAATAATTCTGAATAATTCCCAAAAGTTTCATTAAAATCTGAAAATTATGTGATTTTCAAAAGGATTTTCCAATTCAATGAGTTTTTTTGGCCAGAAAATCTTTCTTCAAATTTTATTTCACTTTACAAAAAGTAAGAACAAGATTTTTTAACACAAATTTTACTCGGTGGTTTTGTGAATAGAAGAAAAAAATGTTAAAACGAATTGGATGTAAAAGAAAATAAATTTCCAAAGGGAAATAACTTCATGACTTCCTAGTCGTTCTTACCTCCCTTGACTTGTTATTTTCACCATCTCATTTTTTTTTTTACACAAAATATTTTTTTCCTTTTTATAAATTTTCATTACTTTCTCATTTCTGTTTAAGGATTCAAAGAAAATTAAATTAACCCCTTAATTATTAATAGATTTTTTTTAAAATAAAGACAACCTGATTTTCATCAGCAATATCGTTTATTTAGCTGTCATTAAGGTTGATTCATATGACTTTTTCTAATTTTGAACTTCAAGGGGAAAGTTTTAGGTGGATGAAATGCTGTTTAGTATAGAATATTTTCATTCATATATATATATATATATATATATATATATGAGAGAGAGAGATAAAGTGGAAAAGGTAAGATCTAAACCTCCAGTATCCATCTCAACGTTTCGTCCAACTGTTATGGGGGATTTATCAAGAGTGAAGTTGAAAAAGTGGCAACTTCACTTTTCCTTTATAATTTAGTTCACCCCAAACAAGGCAAGTTGACACTGTAGACGCAAGGGTGAAAGTTTTTTTGGGGGGGGTCATCCTAAATTGGAAGCTATGCAGCGAGATGCTAGTTCACATTAGTTTTAAATTTCTGCATGTTGGTACAGTCAGGGGAGCAGGAAGAGAGTTCCAAAGGCCGGCAGCATGAGGAAAGAAGCTATTGGAGTATAAGGCTTGCCGACATCTGGGGACCTTAACAGTGAATGCATGCGATTTAACTGATTGTCAGAGTGTATTTACGTCAAGGGAGCACCAGAGCAGCAAGTTCATCGGCGCACTGATAAACAAGCACAAGGATGCAGCATTGCAGCGATGGTGCTGGAGCTTGGTGGACAGTGAGGAACCTATTAGATTAGCGACTCTTTTTTGGACCTTGTCTAAGAGGGAGAGACTAGTGGATGGTGCACCAACAATACTCCATGCATGGGCGAATGGTGGCTTTGTAGAGATATAGGATACTGGCAAGTGTGAGGAGTTTACTAGCACGGTAGAAGGAGCCCATTTTCTTTGCAGCAGCCTTGTATTTGTTCCAATTCATGTTACCTGTGAATGTTAGGCCAAGGAGTTTGAACGTTGGACTCTCAGGTAGGATGTTATTTGTCATGGCAATCGGTGATTGAAGAGGTTTCTTGTAGTTGTTGAAGGAAAGGAGCTTTGTCTTAGCAGCAGTAAATGTTACCATTCATTTATGACCCTATTCCACTACAGACTGGAGGTCACTTTCAAAGGATTCAAACATTGCCTGGGATATGTGCACGTCCCTTTTACGCACATGACGAGAGTAGTGTGTGGTGCTGTCAACAAATATACCCATCTCAGACACAATGTCATCAGGGAGGGCGTTTATGAAAATCAAGAACAATAACGGTCGAAGGATCAATCCCTGGAGTACATCTGCATTTTTGTCATGTTGTTTGGATAAACGGCCATCAAGGGCAACCTGGATCTTTCTTTTGTCTCACGTGACTCAAATTAACCAATCAAGGGCAATCATTTGAAATTGAAGAAAAAGGTCTGCTTTGAATATTCAAAAAAAAATGAATACCAGTGTTTTATTTTTACATTTGCTCTGAATATTTGCCGATTTTACAATATATTTTTATTAGATTTATTTTTATTTTTATTTTTCATAATAGAATTAACGTTAAATTCTGGTATCTGTTCTGATACTATACTTTATCTGTTTGTCTTCGGCTAGTGAAAGAGAAATCCTCATAGACTGCGGCAATTTTTATTTTTGTCTGAATTAGAGTGCCCTGTTTTGGGGAAATGTATTTTCAATACATTAAAAACCCTAGTTTGTGTCTAACTCTACCTTCGATTTAAATATTTATCGATTTTACAATAATTTTTGTTGTTTACTTTGCAAAATAGAATTAACGTTGAATCAGCAAATATTAAATTTTTTGTGCTATAGTGAAATTGATTTCGGTAAATTTGTAGATCCTCAGCTAAATTACCCCGATCAAAAATGAGAAACTTGGCAGAAAGAAGAGCCACCGCCAGAAAAAGCAATTATTTTAGTATATAAAATGGGGGATCTATTTACCATATAAATTTAACGTAAAATGATCCTCCATTTGTGGACTATTGTAACTTTTTTTTTGCCACTCACCCTAAGTTCGACTGGCAAGGTCGTAAAACCACACGTAATCACCTAAGAAGTAGACCTTTTAAATAAAACAAAAAAAAAACACAGAATGTATCTCCCATAGGTAAAAAAATGGTTAAATGCCCTAAACACTAGAATGGCCATGAAATGAGGGATCACTTTACGTTAAATTCATATGCAAAACTGATCCCTCACTATAAAATAATTATTTATTTTTATCTTTTTTTAATCTTTGTAGCGTGTTCACGAAAAAAGTAGAATCACATTTTTTAGGAGGCTGAGGGTGTTAATCTACAATAATAGTTTTTAAGTACGAAGTTTAAAAGCAACAATAATTCAACATTTATACATGAAAATTTAATCTAAAAGTGTTTTGTTGAATTAAAAAAAAATATATATATATATATATATATTCATTTATATTTTTGATTTTTAAAGATTTAAGTTTTCTGGAAAAAAATGTTTGAAGATGAATTTTATTTTATCAATTCTCATTAAAGTTATTTATTTCATGATTTTTTTAATCTTGGCGAATTGTTTCGATTTATAAAATTGATGCATTTAAAAAAGGAAAAAAAAAAAGAATCTCTCCCTCAATATTGCTTTTTATTGTGTTTTTATTAAAATTATAAACTTTTTACTCTGGAGATTTTTAATTAAAAAACTAGAAAAAAACAAAAAACTTTTGAAAATTCGAAACTTTCGATTCGTTATTTTGGCGCGAAATTCCTTTCTTGTCCACCTTCGTGTTTGTGAGCGTTCACATTTTTTCTGGGAGGATAAGAATACATTTAGGGTGAAACGCAAATTTTTAATACGAGTAACAAAAAAAAAAACAAGAAAACAATTGATTCAATAATTATTAATTAAACTTCTGTTATAATATAAATGTTTTCCCATGTTATTGCGAGTTAAAATGTAGGATGAAAAAATGAGGGAAGGGAGTGCACTATAATATTAAAAAAGTAAACATTTTTTCTACTTTTAAATCTTAAAATTTCGATAAAGAAAAAACTAAACTATTAGAAAGTTTTTAATATATATATTTTTTTAATTTGATTTAATATTTATATTATATATAATTTAATATTTATATTAAATTGGTTTTGTGTGAGTTTACGACGGTCGTGGTGTTTCGCCCTTCAGAAAGTATCAACTGCTTTGTTGGTTGACGAGGCTAACGCAGCTCTCCGCTTAGATCGACGAAAACTTTTAAAAATATATACATAAAATTAAATGAAAATATATTGTTGGCCGCCATATCGTAAGTCAGAAAAAAGTGAATATTATTATCGACATCGAATGAATTCGTTGACAATTCTCCTTTTTTCCCCATGCGTGTGTGAACATTGTAATAATTTGTTCATTCTTTCTCTTCGTCATTCTAATTCACTCACGTATAAGAAAACTGATTTGAAAAACCGATGTTAAGTTTGTATTGTTAATAAGTTTATTTATTTTTTGTTATATTGAAGTTTGTAATTCAATTAATAATTTAATAACCAAATAATACTGTAATAACCTAATCATTATTCATTACTTAAGCAAATTGTTACAAAATTATAACTAATTCTGTTAAGATAATGTTGTTTTAATGGCAGCCAGCTTAAAGCTGAAAAGTTCAATATAATTGTTGTTTTTTTAAAGAATGACTTAAAGTTCATAGTTTAATTTTTGTTGTTGGTATGAAATAATTGGTTGTACGTTTTCGGCGTCCCAAATTCTCAAAGATTATTCGGTTAGAAATTTTAAAATGTAACAACAAAGTAAAACTATTCATAAAGATTTAACTAAAACTTTATATCGATTCTTTTAAGATAACTTTTTGTTTTTCCATATATATATTATTTAAAATATCTTTTAAAAAAATATTAGACGTAACGAGTGAAAAAAAAAACTACATTAAATTAAAATCTTCATGAATATTGCTTGGGTGATTGAATTTTCTCGCTCACGCCCTTATTCCGAATTCGTGGCCGTGGGCCGCCATCAATCGACTGCCTCTCCTGCACCAAACGGTCATAATTTTTAAAAAGTCACTTAAAAATTTTTTAGATAAAATTTTATAATCAAAATTTATTAATACTCAGAGTCGAATGTCTTTCTGGTTTGCCTAATTATTTTTAGTGCGTAATCATTTTATCCGTTTGAAACCGTCTAAATTTAAACTAAAAACGTTCTTTATCACCGTTTTGGTACAAGAGAAAAACAGGCCACTGATGGCGGCCCACGGTCATGAATTCAGAATAAGGGCGTGTGAGCGAGAAAATTCAATAATCCTTTTTTTCTCTCTTTATTACTCCATCTTTGAATAATCGGATTTGAAAACTACAAATCGAATAATCGTATAGAATGACGTATTTTTGAAAAGAGAATTTGGGACGCTGAAAACGTACATAACGAAATAACCGTCATTTTCCTTCCACGTGACTAAAAGTTTGGCTCAATTAAAGAATAGAGAACATTGAAAACATTTTCTATTAAAATCGATTGTCTGCAAAAAAAAAAAAATTGTACTTTGAATAAAAGATAACATTTATAGAATTGTTGTTTAATTCTGGTATAGAGATCGTTGGAATATCTCGCATTTTTTTTTTTTTGTTTGATTTGGGTTTTGTTCAAAATGCCCGGTATTTCTTTTTCTGAAATAAATGTACTTTTTATTAAGCCAGATAAATTTTAACTTTTATTCTCGATGACTGCCATTTTAAAAAATTATTAGACTATTTGGATTTACCCGGTGTTGTCCGAGTGGAGGACTCCGAGAAAAATAATACAAAATCTAGTTGTTTACATTGTTTTGTAAAATTCCTTTCAGTTTTACCTTGTTCGATTTCAATAAGTATTCGATTAATAGTAAATAATTTTTTAAAAATTCACTGTGTATTTATCAAAGTAATGTATAGGCGGGAAACGCACGAACACAAGATGTCTAATAGTTTAATGAGTAAATTATGGTTCAATTATACTATCGAGACCGTTAAAATATTTCCTTTATTTTGGAATCACGTTCTTATTGTACTGCAATTAGATAACCTAAATTTATAATTTATTTGAGGTTATATTATTACGTTGTTTGGTCATATAATTATTAAAAAACTAGAAGTAATTTGGTTAAGATAATGTTCTTTCAATGGCAGCCATCTTAAAGCTGAAAAGTTCAATATAATCAGATTTTTCAACGGTCTCGATTCTGTAATTTAAAAGTGTTCAAATTAAAAGCTTAAAATATATATTTATTACCCTCAAAGCAAATCAACTTGATGCCGGAAAAAATATTTTTTTAATCAAAAATAAATAAGGAAATAATTTATAAAGTATCAATTTTTGTTTTTCAAATGACTCTGAAATGAATTGTAAATTTAAAAAAAACTAAACATTAACACTAATAGCATTCATTTATTTTTGTTATAAAAAGTGAAAACTTAAATCTCTTAGTCTTCTAAACTAACTTTTTTTGTTTTAAAGTCACTGACCGAAGTTCGGGAGAAAAGTCTCCAATTTTTGTTCCATTGACATTTGTAAAATTCTCACTGCAAAGAAATTGTAGACGATTGTGTAGTAAAGTTAACAAGGAAAAAGGAGTGAAAAACAAATTTACACCGTTAATCCGTTTTTACAAGCAATACAAACGTTGAAAAACTGCGAGTCGATCGATTAAATTTTCTTGCGTTTGGTAAAAGTTATGTTGTAAATTTGTGATTTTCACCCCTTTTTTGTTGTTAACTATACTGCACAATCGCCGAAACTGAATGACAGATGCTTTTCTTTTTTTTGTAACCTTTAGTTTAACGAAATTTAAAAATAAAGTTTTTTTTTAATCTCACATAAGTAATCATAACATCAGTTTAAAAAAAAAGGACTAAATGAAATCCACACAAAAAAAAAATGCGACCGGAGCGTTCAGCATCATTTGTGTCTGTATGAACGCGTTCAAACTCTGCGGCCCTTAACCGTCGTTTCCGACGGAGCAGAATCCGGATAACACTTATCAAGCCATTGTTTTGCTTCAACGGTATTTTTTCCCCATTTGAAAGCAATGCTTTATCAACACACAAAATTCCGATTTTTCCATTTTTTTTTAATTTGTAAGCGCAGTTTCATTTAAATAGCTGTCATTTGTGAAAAGTAATAATTCGATTGCGTTCAAATTTTGACACATCCCAGTTGAAGGTTTGCATTTTATAAGAATCCTAATGGATTTATTATTAACGCCATCTATGTCAGGCCTAGGATTTATTGAGTGAGGTTTTAACTTTTTTGCAATCAGATTTTAACGAGGTTACTTTTTGCAGGGAGATGCCCGCGGTATTTCCAAACGGTCACCCATCTGGTGCTGACTAAGGCTTACAGTCGCTTAATATCGGTGATTTAACGAGAACCATTGTGTCAACGTGATAAATAAAAGAACGTTTTGATTTTTAGAAAAAAAAAAAAAAATTGTGATTTTGTAAGAAAAATAATAATTTTTTTTTTTCCCCGCCTGAAAAAAGTGAAGATAAAATTTAACGGCGAGAAAAATTTATTAAACTTCCAAAATCTAGTAGCGAAGGGAGGGGTAACTTGCTTGCGTGTGTGTGATTTTTTTTTTACTACTACTACTCTCTCATAATGAAGAGAGTAGTAGTAATAGTAAAAAAAAGTTTTCCTTTACGTTTTCTGTCCACAAAAGGCGGGAGATTCAAAAAATGACCCCCCCCCCCCAACGGACACACCCGCCTTCGCCCTTTGTTCAGCTTGAACAGCATTTCACCTTCTTTTTAGCCCTTCACAAGTTTTAGGCGCCAAAAATACAACGACGCCCACCTCTCCCTTCTCCTTTTTTATAATAATTCAACCTACTTTTCTTTTTACTTACCTTGACATTATTTACCTGAAAACAAACATAAGTTTTAAATCTGATATCGATTCGCTGGTTAATTGTTCAATCAGTACTTTATCAGTTTTAAAAATTAAAAAAATCAGTATTATTGTAGACTAACACTCTTAGCACCCCCCAAGTGAGATTCTATTTTTATTTTTATTTAGGCGATTATGTGTGAAAACCCTGAAAAACCTAGCAGAAATAAGAATAAACAACAATTATTTTAGAATTTAGAGTGGGTCATCAGTTTCGCATATAAATTTAGGTACAGTTTACGGACCGTGCTGAAATAACGTTATTATTTAGAAACCTATTCTTAACAGGGGGAGGGGAGCGTTGTTAACTACTCTGCATTTTCACCTAACAATTTAATAAACAAAAGATAGCATACAAAAATGGGGTATCTTTTACAATAGCCCTCAAACGAAAACGCTAAAAAACAAAACAAATATACAACAAATAAAAGTTACCGTAGCCGATAAAACTGAATTTCCAACATACCTGTGACATTTATTTAAAAGTGCTATTTTTTATAAATCGATATTTTTATCGCACGGAGATTGAAAGAAAAAAATGGCGACGGCTCAGTCGCTTCTCCAGATTTGGCGGGTTGTTTTTTTACTGGGACTCATATTCAAAGCGCAAGTTTTCATCCAAGCAAAAGAACAAAACAAAACTACATTTTAAGCAAAAGGAATAAAATCATTTTCGGGCATCTTTTACGAGACTCAGCAGAGTAAAAACGCTAAAAAAAACAAATATACAACAAATAAAAGTAACTGTAAGCTGTAAAAGTTAGTTTCAAACTTGCATGTGCTATTTGTTTGTATTTTAAACCCGTTTGAAGTGCTATTTATTAGAAATTTAAGTTCGACAGACGGGTTTCGAAGAATTCAAAATGGCCGCTCTACGTAATAATATAGAGGGACTGGCCGCCATTTATCTTTGAGAAACTAGATGTTTTAAAAAACAAGAAATTTTTTTTTAACATCTAATAAAAAGCCATTTATACTACGTAAAAATACAAACAAATTACATAGGTAAGTAGAAAATGTCTATTCTAGACATAAGTCAACTTTACTTGTTGCAAATTTATGTTTTTAAACTCTTTCTCGTTCTTTTTTTGGACCCCGTTCGCGCCTCTGCTGAGCGTCGTAACATATACCCTCATTTTCTTTTTATTTACATATCATTGTGCTTTTATTTACATATTTTCATTCGTCACACCGTGTACATGGTGCACACCTGATGCCAGAAATGATACAGTCTGTCGTCCATGCCACGGAACCGTTGCGACCACATAAATTCAGCCATGTAGTCGGCACGTATTTCGTTAACGGTCCCGTACATGGACTTCAACTTTCCTTTGGCGTTTGCCCACATGGATTCGACTTCATTGGTGCATGCACCGGTCAAGAGGTCGACGAAATGTTCTTTATGGTTGAGGCGGATGTATTGGTATCCGTTGCTTTCCAGCCCCCCTGGTCCTCCAATTTTGCCGTAATGCGTCTGAAAATATGTGACGCACACATCCCTGCAAAATTGGAACCAGTCGACAATCGTCTTGGCCGTCACGTCCAGTTCTCTACTGATTTGGTCATAGGACAAGCTACTATGCGACCCAACACTCATGCACCATGTGTAGACTAGTGACAGAATCTTCCACATGGGCAGCTGGGACTTGGCAAAGAACGACCCTACAAACGAAAAATTGTGTATTAGTTGTCAGAAAACGTACACACGTTTGCAATAGGAAATAGTACCCAGAAATTTAAAATCACACAAAAATACCAACAGAAATACAAAAATAAAATTTGTAAAACAAATACCTTTGCGAATGCTAGCTAGGGTCCGGCATTTAGCACAGAACCACATGTAGTCGTCCATCCGTCTTGGGTATTTCACGGTCGTCATCAGACGTGTACATTTGCAGCATTTCATCTTCCGGGCTATAATGCCCACACTTCTGGCAAACTTGATAGTCTCGTCGATGTCAGTACTAAAACGTACTGCTATCGACATAACGGTCAACTCACTCATGGCACGATGTATCAGTTGCGCTTGGGTCATTTTCGCACGTCTTCGAAGCAACAAGAAAAACACGGAAATGCCCCCCACCCCAAAGGAAAATGACGTAACGAAAAGCGCGCTCATTCGGTGACCAAAATGATCGTTAAAATGTTCGTTTCATAAAATTAAATTTCAAAAATGCAAATAAAAAAAACAAAAAAAAACGCCGCTTTGATTATGAGTCCAGGTAAAAAAAAAAAAAAACGCACACGCCGTAACCTTTGAGAACGAGAACCCGAAGCGAGGCTGGCAAAACAAAGACGGTCGACGCCATGTTTTGGCAGTAAAAATCCGTGCCCAGAATTTTTTTTTTTCAATGTCTAAAAACCCATTTATCCTACGTAAAAATAAAAACAAATGGAATAGCTAACTAGGAAAATCTCCAGTCTCGACGTACGTCGCATTTATTTGTTGCATATTCATTTTTTTGACCACGTTCTACTTCTTTTTTTGAACCAGACTCGCGAGTTTGAGGGCTATTGTAAAAGATACTCAAAACTTGAATTTAACTTGAAAATCCTATCTAAGAAATAGCACGGTACGTAAACTGCAGAAGTACCTAAATTTAACGTAAAATGATCCCCCATTTCTGGCTCATTCCAGCGTTAACCCCATTTTTTTTTTGCTATGTGAGATAAATTCTGTGCGTTTTTTTAAGGATAGGGCTACTTTTTAAAGCAATTACGTGTGGTTTTACGACATTGCCAGTCGGACTTAGGGTTAGTGGTAAAAGAAATTGTTTAACAGCTCTAAAAAGTTAGAATGGCTCGGAAAGGAGGGATCATTTTATGTTAAATTTATGTACGAATATACTTCTTTTTTTTCCGCAAAGTTTTTCAGAGTTTTCCACACGTAATCGCATAAACAAAGTAGAATCTCACTTTTTAATGGAGGTAGCTGAGAATATTAGATCTGCACGCTCCTTTTCGTTGTTTTAAAATTAAAACAAAAAATCGGCGGGAGGAAAATTAATCAAAAGGTTTTTGTTTTCAAAATTTGAAAAAAAGGTGATGAAACAATAAAACCAACTTATTTGAAGAAAATTAAAATGAAGCTACAGTTAGTGCATATGGAATTTCGGGTTTTTTTTTTCGGTTTTTTTTCTTTCTTTCATTTAAATAAATTCTTACAAATGAAAACTACTAAAAATGTAGGCCAAATTTAAAAGTGAAATGTTTGAATCTAATCCAATGAAAACAGCTATAAAGAAAGCGCACTTGTTCAAAAATGTCATTCGTCATCCCCGGAGTACGTTGTTGCTGGGGGTCATGGTTGATGTACTTGAATGGATTGGCAAAGAGGAAGACATTCATTTGGGGGGTGGAGGAGGGGTAGTCAGGAATAATTTTTATACTCATTTCATATTTTACGAAACAATAAAATTAGAATTTCTTTTCTCATAATTAAGCAAACCCCATTTTCGAACTCCTGCGTCATTTACTAACCCCTGTTTGTCAAAACTTTATTTTGCAATTCTAAGTAATTTTTCTACAAAATGTGCTGCAAAGACCGCTTTGAACGAAATACAAAAGAAAAAACAACTTAAAACAGTTTCAGCGCATTAAAAGTAGACAGGTCGGTAGATATTAAATTCTACTGCGTTTGTTATAAGTCATTTTTTTTTTACGATTTCTTGATTGTTAACTATTTTGCACTTTTACCTAAATTTTAAATAAATTGAATTTTCTTTTCTCAATTCGCCGTTTGCATTATTATTTCTCCAGTTAAAATTCGAATTTGAACATAATTCTTTAAACTAGGATCAAAGTCTCAGTCGAAGGGGGAAATCCTTCTAGACTGAGGCATTAAAAAATTTTTTTGTCTCAATCCAAGCTGCCTTTTGTTTGGGAAGCTGGATTTTCTCCACCTGAAAAGCCGAATTTGTGTCCAACTTTGTTGTCGTGGGAGGTAAGTAACATTATTCTACCCGCAACAGTGTCTTATGTGAACAGTGGGGCTTTAAAGCTGAAAAGAAATCATATACGATAAATTGAAGGAAGCAGAGAAGCATGCATATGAAGATTTGGCCTTGTTTGGTTTTCTATTCCAACACGGAGAGTGGATGTGATATGAGGTTGGTTTAACGTGAGGCAAGGGAGGGAGGGAGGGAGACCATGCCCCCCCCCCCCCCCCCAAAAGGGGAGCACTCTGAATAGTTGAAAAAACTGCTTACATCGGACCCATTAGCATTCCCCAGTAGGGGCGTGCTCAGACGAATGGTAATAAACCAATCTCTTCTCAAATGAGGAGGTGATGCCTAGGAGGATAGCTTCCTGGGACCAAATAGAACGATACCCCATTTAGAGTTGAGGAATACAACGCACAGGTGTTTTTAAGAAATTTTCAATGGTGAATGAAATTGGAAAGTAAATCACAAACTTTTAATATTTTTGGAGACAACATAAAAACTTGAACATTTTTACAATTTCTCGATAAAACATTAAAATATTGTGGCATTATAAAAGTATTAGCGGAACCTTGCGGAAATTTCACGGTGCTTTCTACATCAATCTTGTCAGTTCAATATTCTTTAAATTGATAAAACGAATATTATTTCTTTATTTAAATTTAAAATTGTAGTAATTTAATTCTTTTTAAAACGGTAAATATTTTCTGTCTTCTTACCGTATAAAAATAATTGTCAGCAAATCAATAAATATTTATTCATGAATATTTGGAAAATACATACATATTATCAGCCTTCATCTAAAAAATTCCGAAGCATCTTTGATCATGTTAGAACCCCTAGTAAAGTTTCTCCTGCAATCTAAATTAGAATCCCAAACCATGTTCCAGTCTCCTGCTAGAATTATCTGATGAGACGTATTCATGAAAGGCTCGATTCGCTGAAAAAAGGGAACACGTTCAATATAGCTATTGGGCATCTTTTACGGTAATATCCAAAATGCACAGCCTGCTTTCCTGATTAACAAACAACTGGTCACACAATGCATTCAAGGTACGCTTTACTAGCCAGGAAAACCTCCTTGAGTAAGAATCAAAATATGCTGAATAGAGCTGAAAGTCTCTAGACAGTTCATTCTGATAATCATTCAAGACTTGCTAACTTGAGTGCTATTATGGTAGCTTAGAGTTGGGCACCTGAAACGAACATTAACGGTTTCAAGACACCGACAGCTTGATTCAGAGAACCATGTCCCATCTCAGTAGTGATAGGACCGTCTATGGACACGCTACCGATGTCTAAGGGGAATGTTATTAATGGTTCTATATAGGGATGGGTGCATTCTGATGGGGACCCTCCCAACACAAAGCTTTTTCAAAGTAATTAGCTCAGCGTCATTATAAAAAGCAAGAGGAGGCGATATATTAAATGAGCCCATAATCTTTTTGCCTCCTCTACTCCTCACAACTGGTAGTATCATTTTTGCATTTGCAACGTTTTCAGGATTACAACTGTTCTTCTTGTGCACGGTTTTTAAGGCCACAAGGTTCCTGATGTCCTTATTGTGTTGATTTTTAATAAGCTCCTGGTCTGGTGTTACCTTATAAACTTCTTTTCTTGTGGAAAAAAAAGGTCACTTTTTTCTAACTTTTCGTTCTATTAAGGGGCTTCTTTGTCTTTTCTGTAAAGATGTTGGAGTTGCGAAAGGAAGAGGTGAGGGAAGAGGCAGAATTTCCGTTTTCATTGGATGGAGGGGGCGTATTTTTTTTAGGTGGTGCAGAGAGTGCTGAATAGGGAAGTGTCAAGGTGAAGAGAGCTTTGCTTTAGGAGGGGATTGAAGGTGTTTCATTTTGTTTTCCCTTTTTGGCAAGGAAGTTTTACTCCATTCTTGTCTTTGGTGAGCCTCGACGGAATCCATACCCAAGGCTCTGCTATCACATTTGATCACATCATCCCAAGACAACTTGGGTCTGCCAGAGGTGGTCTTCTCTGTTGACATGTTCAACTGTCGGGCTTTAGCAATACAGCCATTGCTGGGCTCAATGTGCCCCAACCAACACAGTCTGCTATTCTGCATTACGTCCGTGAGGCTTTCCAAGTTGACCTGGATGAAATTTATTAATTAGTTTTAAATTGTATTTTTATCCCGAAATAAAATTCTAATTTAATTTTTAAAGACTTGAAAATCGAACTTTAATGCAATGCCTTAATCGTTGGCGGCTATGTTGTAATTTCCTATTTACTTTTGCGCTTGACATCAATAAAAAGAAAATACGTTTGAAAAAAATAACAAGTTAACAATGATTTCC
Source organism: Sepiola atlantica (assembly GCA_963556195.1). Taxonomy (NCBI): domain Eukaryota; kingdom Metazoa; phylum Mollusca; class Cephalopoda; order Sepiida; family Sepiolidae; genus Sepiola; species Sepiola atlantica. The sequence goes on from OY744526.1 coordinate 29,386,131, forward strand.
AAGTTAATGAATAATCCTTAGGGAGCAGTCTGCTCACCCTGATGACTTGCTGAAAATAGATGGACTCTTGCACATGCGCCTCATTGCCTTCGGCACTTCCGGTCCTAATTGATAGTGGTTCTTACTAAGCACTATTAATGACGTCACCAGAAAAACTCGACTCAATGTCTTGGTGCTTGTTCACTGTTTCGGCCAGACGGAAAAATTATTTACGTGTGAAAACAATATTATGTACTTACTCACTGGTATTTTATTGTTCAATGTTGAAAAAATTAGGAAAAATTATCCACTAGAACTTTAAGTACAAATATTTTTACATTTTCCGTATCGTACAAGTCACTTTGATGACTATGCCTCCATTTGCTACCTTTGGATAGAAGTCAAGGGCAGATAATCAACAAGCTAGGCGGTCTCTTCCACGAAATTGCGGAAAGATACCCGTTTCAATTTAATTACTTTAATTTTATTTACTTTCACATTAAATTTACTCATTACAATAAATTATGTTTTTATCAATGATTTTTTTATTATTTCTTTTGTTTTTTAAATGAGTATTACCTGCCCTTGCAAATTATCTGCCTTGACTTCTGTCCAACGGTAGCAAATGGAGGTATAGTCATCGAATGACTTGTACGATACGGAAAATGTAAAAATATTTGTACTTAAAGTTCTAGTGGATAATTTTTCCTAATTTTTTCAACATTGAACAATAAAATACCAGTGAGTAAGTACATAATATTGTTTTCACACATAAATAATTTTTCCGTCTGGCCGAAACAGTGAACAAGCACCAATGTTTTTTTTTGGGCCTTTTCATTGCTCGAAGTTAACAGTTTTAGAATTTCTTGGAAGAATCCATTTGTCAGTTAAAATTGCTTGTGGTTTTTTCTCTTTTCTTTTTTTTAAACTAAACCACGTGTTTGCATTTCTGTTTAGGTTTAGTCACAATGCGTAGGTCTCTGTTTTGTCTTTCTTTTATGGACAACAAAAAATTGCCAGAAATGTCTTCACGCCAGCACACCATCTGCTAGCGAGGTTAGTAGCCCTTGGTGAAAGATGTAAGAACATTTTACAGCATTTTCATGTGGAGCTGCAATAGGAAATCCCAGGATACCAAGGGTCGATTGTTGTGTTTCTGCTTCCATAGGCCAGTAGAACAGGTGTATATTGCCTCACACAAAGTCCATTTCTGAAACAAAATGTGCCAATTCAACTGCATGGGACAATATGTAGACTTATTTAGTGAATACTGCTTTGTGCAGGAATATCTAATATATATATATATATATATATATATATATATTATCATTATTATATAGTAGTCTCAACTTTTTGGATATTTTTAGTTGGACTTTTCTTTTTGAACATCAAGTCAATTCCCTTAACTTTAGACATTCAAGTTGTATCTTAACACTTTCGTCGGTCCTAACAGGCAAGCCTTTTGCAGACTTGGAAAAGAAATTGTCTCATCAATCTGTTTAAGCCATTTATGGTGGCTTTTTGTTATGGTTCCAAGCGTTCCAATTACAACGGGAATCTCCTCCTCCTCCTCCTCCTCCTCCTCCTCCTCCTCCTCATCATCATCATCATCATCATCATCATCATCATCATCATCATCATCATCATCATCATCATCATCATTATTATTATTATTATTATTATTACTACTACTACTACTACTACTACTAATAATATTATTATTATTATTATTATTATTATTATTATTTCCAACAAGACCAGCATGAGCATAATAGCATCAAATTCTACTTGTGCAGAGTTCAGACAAATGACATTTTACCAGTTTCGCTTTCTACTCGTATAAAATAGGATTTTTTTTTTTTACCATTAATAGGTAAACAAAAAAAAAAAAACTTGTCCCCAGCCAGTTCATTTTATCAGACTTAGAGAATTTAAGAAATGGCTTTTATTTTTAGACACTGAAAATTAATTTATATTATCGGATTGATATCCTCTATTTTATCGACAAACGGCGTAAACACAAAAACAGAAACCAACCCGAATTCACTTCAACAACAAAAGCTCAAACTGGGGCCATAAAAATCAGCTCCCAGCGACAGTCTAACAGCGACAGTCTAACAAAAAGGCGCAAAAAGTTAAAAATGTTGATCATGTGTGGTGCTCTGTACTACGTCCGCCAAACCACTATGAAACAATATAAAAGAAGACCGCGCAACAAAATCTGCCTCTCTTTTCCAGAGAATATAAGTTTGGCTACGCCTTGCCTTTGGGCGAGGGGATGCCATCGCGTCGGCTGACTACTAAACACACACAGACAGATACACAAAGGCTTATACTCCTATCATTCTTCAACGCATACAACCACACACTGCTGACAAAGACACACACACACACACACACACACACACACACACACACATACGAATGCCTAAACGACTTATCAACTCACGTGCACGCACACACATTCGTACAACCACGAAAAAAAGGCGACATGCACATTCAAACACTTCGACGTACTAACGCCAAGCCTCACACATGGCTACACACACACATACAAACATGGTCACACACACAGCTTTCTACTATTCTCGGAACTGACTTCCAACGAACATATTTTGTGTTACTTTTAAACTACGTTTTATTCTTCCTTCAACTTTTGCATGCTTTACCTTTCATTCAAGTTTCATACATGTTTTTCCATGTTTTATCTGTTTTTACTCTTTTAAACATTTCTTTACACAATCTAAATGTAAGTGCGAATCTTAGCATATTCTTTAAGACACAATATCTCACTAAGCTAAGGTCCGCGCTCCTACAATATCGAGTGGACGACATAGTTGTAGCCGACCAAGAGAAAATAGAGACATAACAAACAGTTAAACAGGATAACGCTATTGCGTGACAGAAAGGGCAAACTTTTGTCTCCTTGTTAGTTGCCTGTATTGAAGGCTGAAAACAGAGAGGATGAGGGAGAAGGGAAAATGGCCAGCAGAAACAGGAAGGAAGTCAAATCACTATTATTTTAAAGATGAGTTACATTCCACAAACAAAATAATACCCATTAGAAAAAAAATGTACAAACAACCTATTTTTTTCTGGACATTTTTAAGCGCCAAAACAATAAAACCAAAAAAAAAAAAATATATATATTTTTTAAACATTTAGTGTTTAGGCTTTAAAAAAGAAAAAGAAATAAAGTAAATATCACTTTACTTCAGAAATTACAATTGTAATTTTAATTTATCCATTTACAGTAATATTGTGGGGGTCTGTATAAAATGAAAGTATAAATACTCCCTGGCAACATAAAAATTATAAAATCTAGTTAGTCTGTCTGTATGTGTTACAAAGGCAGAAGTATTACAAATCTTTTTTTTTTTTTAATAAATGGGTTAATTAGATGAAAATAAGTTTACCATGAAGGAAAGAGTAATAACAAGTCAATGAGGTGAAAAACACCGAAGTTAACGATGCTTATATCATAGCAGTGAAACAACAATGTAATTACTAGTTGCAAAGGCAAAAGCTGTACCTACTATTATGATAGACAACTCTTTGTGAAAAATAAATATGTTAAAATAAATACCTATAAATGTTTATATAAAAGCTGACAGATAAAGAAATGGAAAAATTGCTTTCCTTATTATTGGCGTAAAATAGTAGGTAATTCGTGAAAAATGCTTCAATTTTAACAATCTTCTTAGCCAGAATAAGTTTTGTTTGAAAGAACCTTAATCGAACTAGATTTAACAACTCAAAAATCGAAAATTGCACAAAAATACAGCTAATGACTGTCACAAATCGGTCGTAAATATGATTTTCAACCGATTTGTATATTTTTATTAGCTGCATTTTTGTTTACGTTTCGATTTTTGAGTTGTTCTACGACATCGAGATTTCATTCTTAGTAAAATCTGGCGCCATTTTGAATACGTCGGGTTCACAAGACTCAGAAGACATCGAGAAAAAATGTAAATAAAAGTGCTTTAAAGTACTTGAAAACAAAAAAATTAGGCAGGTAAGTAGAAAAGTAACTTTTCTTGCCTTTGGTAACAGTTATTTGTTGACTATTTGTGTTTTTTTCACCCCCTTTTTTCTCTGTTGGAAATTGTTAACAATCGCCCTAAAAATTATTAAAATTTCAGATATTCGTTTAGACAGCTAAAACACACCAAACATATATAGAAGATTACACTATTAGGGCTTGGGCGAATGGCCATGATTCTGTGTATCTTAATCCTGTCAAGACCATAGCTTCCAACAACGCTTGCCATTTTGGCTGCATCAACTCGCATTCAAAAATTGTGCCAGAAATTTTTCCTTTTTACCAGTTACACGAGGGACCAATTTTGTTTAAATGTACGGGCAGTGTCATGCGTTAGGTTGAGTCGTGGTTTCGTTTCGACTAGACTGTTAACTGCGTTGGTGTTATGGTACATCTGTACAGAAGCAAGATTAATATGCGTAGACGTATCTTGACGCCAAAAATACGATTTAAGATCAGTTTCCGTTTTGATTGCCTCTTGATAGGATGTTATCCTGTGTTCATCTTTTCACTACAAGTGGCCGGCTAGAATGGAACTCTAGGATACAGCATTTGTTTATCGACATAAGCCAGCCTACCAAACAATACTCGTTGTCTTCCAGTGTTCCCTTGAATAAAAGTTGATACCTATTTAGTTGTGGAGATGTGGTTTTATTTATGGAAGATGGTGCCCCTTTTTCTTGTTCAATATGCTATTTCAGTCAGATGCGGCAGATACAACTAACTCTACAGAGTTACGTTCTTCATCCTGACTTTCTTCCTAACCAATCAACCACATAACCATAACCTCTCCATCAAAAACCTAAACCTTCAACCCAGTCTGTTATATCATCTGACGTGGCTTTCTTTCTCCCTTTTCCCAGCGCCGTATAAAAATGTCAACTAGTACTCAACATTTGATTATTATTCGGAACTCGTTTTCCTAGGACGTGCGACTTTCCTCTCTGTTGTAGAAATCGAAAAATCTTGCGATATTTGAATTTAAATTCTTGTATCACTAATGCCAACTTTTCAGACCAAAGATGAAAAATGTAGATTTTGTTATTTCCTCATCCGCGTCTGACTAAAAAAAGAAAACTAATTTGATGGTCAAGAAGAAGAAGATTAGGATTGCTTGTTTTACGGCCCATCAACCCTATAAGTCATTTTGTGCCATATGATGTATTTATAAAATACTCACTTAATTGTAATATCTATCAAGGAGATGAGTTGTCGTCCTTAAAGCAGAAACAATAAGCCGAAATTACCGGTCGAAACTTAGGGCTCAACTGTATGACCAGTTGAGCAGCAAGATAAGTCAGAGTGCCAAGCACATCAAAATGCCGGTTTATAATAAGGCTAGAATGTTCCATTATGCTCAGAAGGGAAAGTCCATTCTCTGTGTTCTGATTAGCTGAGATTCATAAGTGGCCATTCTAGTGTATAAATGTTCATTCATTCGAATAAGTATTCTTCTATGAGATGGATGCCAGTTGAGGCCTTTATGCCGGTAAGTGTTAGTTTGATTCTATAGTATACCAGTTTTTTATCTTGCCTAGGGGGCGCTTTTGTTTTTGTTGTTATAAATAAAGGTGGAACGTTTGCAGAACTGGCTTATTCTTAGCATAAAAAAACAGTGTTTAGTTTGTGTTTCCATTCTAATGGAGTCATAATAAATGGCGACGAGTTAGTAGAGGGCAATACGAGGAAAGGATATGGAAGCAATGAGCTGAAGGTTATGAAAAAATACACGAAATGAATGTGTTTGGAGACTCAGCATAGCGTTTTAAAAAAACAAAAAAAAACAGCAGAAATGGTGTTGATGGGCACTTTGTGGGAATGGAACGATGTAGAGGAATGTTGGAATAACTATATTGAACGTGTAAAGTTTTTTTTTTATCGTCAATAATATTGAGAATGAAGGTAAGAAAAAAGCTATTTTCTTATCGGTTATTGGGGTAAAACACTATACTGTGTTACGAGGTTTAGCTGATAATCGGCAGGAAAGGAAAACGTTTGATGAGTTAGTTGAGCTGATGCGGAGACATGTTAAACCAGCACTGAATGAAATTCATGAAAGATTTTTCTTCAAAACGAAGGATAAAAGAGAGGAAGAATCTATAAGTGATTATTTAGCCACATTAAGGAAAATGACCGAGCACGGCAAATTTTGAAGAGAGGGTTGGTGAATACATACGGGATCGCTTAGTCTCTGGAATTAAGGACGTGAAAATCCAGGAACGCCTACTAAGTGAAAGGGATCTAACTTTGAAGCAAGTTATTGAATTAGCAGTATCAATTAAATCGGCCCGGAAATATTCCAAATTAATGCAGAAAACAATTATCGATTATGAAAACCCCATACACCCCTGAAACGAGAGTGTTACAGATGTGGAAGTATTTTACACATAGCAGATAAATGTACATTTATGAATTGTGAATGCTACAGATGTCATAAAACAGGGCACACCCGCAGAAAGTGCACGCAGCAACAGGGTAGATTCTCTTAAACACCTAGAAGCAGCAATGCAATGAATGTAAACCAGACATGAAAAGGGAATTCAGCATCGAAAGATTAAGTCTGGATGAAAACAGGGTAAGCCAAGAAAAATTGAATTTATACAATATTTCCAACCTACGAACGCCACCTATAATGGTGGAGCTGTTGGTAAACAAAACAAAAAGGTTGTCATGGAGGTAGATACAGGAGCATCGTATTCAGTCATCAGTCTAAAAAAATTAAAAGAGCTGGTTCGGATCCAGGATTTAGAGAAATGCTCAGTAAAACTGACGACCTATACTGGTGAGATAGTGAGGCCTCACGGGACAACAGTTGTAAAGGTATCGCATGAAGGCAGTGAACTGTCTACCATTACTGGTTGTGAAGGGAGAGGTAGCAACACTACTGGGTAGAGATTGGATGAAGAAGTTGAAGCTAGGCCGAGAACAGTTGTTTTGTTTAACAAGTGAGACCCCATCAGACTAAAAAAAAATATTAACAGAATATGATACTTTATTCAATGGATAAAAAGAATGCCTGAAGGACTTTCAGGTGAATATACCCATTGATAAGGAAGCCAAGCCCAAATTTTGTCAAGCCATGCCTGTACCTTATGCTTTGAGGGAAGGAGTGGAGAGGAAGTTAGATCACCTGGAAAACCAAAAAAAGGGTGGAATACTCTACATGGGCTGTATCCATAGTGCCCGTTGTTAAAAGCAACAACGGGGGGGGGGGGATCTGAATATGTGGGGACTATAAGTAAACCATCAATATAGCCGCTTCATGTGTCAGCTACCCTATTCCTCGAACTGAAGATATATTTGCCACACTGAGAGGTGGTGAAAAATTCAGCAAATTGAATTTAAGCCACGCTTATCAGCATCTGGAATTGAATGAGGGTACTCAGGAAATGTTGACGATAAATACACATAGGGGTCTGTACCAACCCACAAGCTTACAGTTCGGAATGCACAGTGCTACAGGTATTTTTCAACAGGAGATGGACAAAAGGTTGAAAGATGTTCCTTTCTGCAAGGTATGAGTGGACGACATATTAATTTCAGGTCTCAATGATGATACTCACTTAAAGAGGGTATTTCATATGCTGAACAGCGTTGAGCTCAAATTAAAGAGGAGCCAGTGTGAATTCCTCCCTGAGGAAATAACCTATCGAGGATTCAAATTTAGCAATGAGGACACAGCTCATCTACCAGAGAAAGTGGCGGCGGTGACAAAAGCCCCACACCCAGGAATGTTACAGAACTGAAAGCCTATGTTGGGGCAGTGAATTATTATCAAAGCCATTTACCTAATTTGTCCATACGATCGGAGCCACTGCACAGTTTATTGAGGAAGGACGCAGTTTGGAAATGGGAAGCCTGCTAACAGAAAACCTTTGAAGAGACAAAGAAAATGCTGTGTACGAGCACCCCTTCTGACTTATTTTGACCCATCGAAGCCCACACTTGTGCAAGTGGATGCTTCACCTTATGGTTTAGGAGCTATGTTGACTCAAAGGATGGAAGATGGCAGTGAAAGGCCAGTATGTTATATTTCCTAAACGCTCTCGGATGTTGAACGGAACAATGCACACATTGAAAAGGGATTCAGCATGGAAAGATTAAGTCTGGATGAAAAAGTTCTGGAAAGTTAGGAGGGAGCGAGAGATGAAAAAGGAGAGCGATACGAGAGAGGGGAAAGAGGAGAGATGCGAGAAAGAAAGAGAGAGAGAGAGAAAGGGGGGATTATTTTTTTACAGCATATCGATCCTATAAGTCATTTTGTGACATTCAATGTATTTATAAAATAGTCATTTGATAAGTTCTGGAAAATAAGGAGGGAGGGGGACAGGTGTGTGTGTGTATGTGTGTGTGTGTGTGTGTGTGTGAGAGAGAGAGAGAGGAGGGGGATTGGGATTCTTTGTTTTACGGCATATCAACCCTAAAACTCATTTTATGCCATTAAATATTTATTGAATATTTATAAAATAGTCAATTGATATAATTTGGAAAGTTATATTATTGTATCTTTGTTTTTGTTTTTTTATAGGAGCTGGAAGTGATTTATTTAAAAAATATTTAGTATTTCTTGCGCATATTCCTATTTTTTTTGCAGTCGATTAGACTATGTTCGACTGTGAGTAGTTGATTGCAGAAGATGAGAAAAAATAGAAGTTCCTCTTTTGGGTGCTAGACATTAAACTGACCAATGCTTACTCAATTTTTTTTACAGACAAAATAACTACTCGTCTGTGGAACACAATACCGCGAGCCTGCTTCCCAGCTGACTACAACATGGTTGTATTCAAGTCCAATGTAAACAAATTGTGGTTGAGCCGGCCCCTTAAATATAAAATTCTGGCCAGTTTAGAAAAATCGTTATCAATCATCACGGTGTTGTCTCATCGTCCACCTGACAAACTCATTGACCCTTATCCTCGAGTGGCCTCTGGGCCTTGATAAGTGATGACTAATTAGTAAAAAAAAAACAAAAAAACTCCTCTTTCATCAGAACGTTTTGGGGACTCTTTGAACTTCAGTATTCTGCGAACTCTTTATCTTTCGTTGTCTTAACAAGTTGTTAATAAAGATAATTATTTTGTATGGACAGACTTTTTCATTCTTTCGTTTGATAATATCCTATCTCCTACACTACTGATTCACAAGTGCTGCTGTTGTTAATCTCTCAGTAAGAAGATTTATTCGTTTGTCCACCATGTCATTACTAGGCTAGAGTAGGATAAAAAAAAATGAAAACAATTCGTCCTTCTTCTCCTCTCCTGAACGACTCCCACCTGGCCATACCCCTTCCCACCTCCGATTTCACGAGACTTTAACATCTAACACGGCTTCTACTTACTTACAATAAACAACAACAATAGTTCCCTTGTGTTACTAGTTACTAATACAAGGCTGATTTTCTCTGTGGAATAAAAAAAAAAATGTGTGAAACGCTGTGTTGAGTGAGATTCCCCCTCCTTCTCTAGCTTTCGTTATCCCGTGGGGGAGATGGGGGGAAGAGAAAGAAATTAGCCCCCCCCCCCTCCTTTTGTGTATCAGACACATTTTCTTTTCGGACGCATTTCAATGTGAACATTTCTGCCATCCTTGATTTTGTTATTGGGCTCGGCCGTGGCCTACGTAATATAGTAAACCAAGGTCTGTCAGCTGGTAACTGACGTCATGCTGTAAAGTAACAAACGAGATCTGTCGAACAGTCAGACTATGGGCATTTTTAGCCCTCCTTTCACTTAAAAATGCATCAAAATTCAGGAAATCAACCAATTTTAATGAAAGTTTCAGTATTTATTAATAAAAGATCATGGAATATGATTAACCCATTACTTTATTAGAACTCTTAGTGCAAATGTATTATTTCTTGTAAACAAAAGGTTTATGTACAATATAGTAAAAATTTGTTATAAATTAAAACAGTCATGTTTTTTTTTTTGGGGGGGGGGGGTTGGATGAAACTTATTAATTAGTCTAAAATTGTTTTTTTTATCTTGAAATAAAATTCTAATTTATATTTTTAAAACTTGAACTTCAAACTTTAATCACGCCCGTAATATAATGCAATGCCTCAATCTTTCGCCCTTGACATCTATAAAAAAGGAAATACGTTTGAAAAAAGGAAAAAGTTAACAATGATTTCCAAGTGAATGAATAATCCTTAAGAGGGTAGCCGTGTTCTTGGTAGGGGAATAAAGTCACAATGGCAGGAACAAGTTAAATATGATTTCCAAGTGAATGAATAATCCTATGAAGTTGAGTCTCTGATTAGCGATAGACGCATGCGCATTAAGTTACGGTTCACTTCCGGTCCTGATGTGAACTCCACTCGTGTGCACGGTGGTGTCATCAACCGTACAGGTGTGACACCCTGGTCGCGGTGCCAGATTGTGACTCCCACTCGTGCCGATCGTCGTAGTGGCAATAAGAAAATATATAGATCGAAATTCCTCTAGGCCGGGATGGCGACGATGATGATGATGATGATGACGTCGCCGATCTTGTCGTCTTGTCCAGCTACAAATACACTCTCACGTTGAAACTGTTTATATCATCGAGCGATCACTGGGCGAACAGCAATCGGTTGGCTCTGTGAGGGCGAAATATCATTCAAAGCAGAACAAAACGAAAAGAACAATGTTCAACAACTCGGTTGTTTTTTTTTGTATAGAAGAGTAATTATTAATAAAATAAAAGAATTGATTTTACATTAGATTAATGTCTACCGTACTCGTAAAAGTTGTTTTCTCTAAGTTATCATGTTGGTTCTCTGTGTGCGCGAATTCTTTACACAAGTAGTTGTTTAGTCACAAGTCAACAGTCGACGGTGGGGATTTCGTCCGGTTTTCTTTTCGTCGTCGCATGCTCTTATCGGCGCGCAGTGCCGGGCGCGTCCGACTCTGTTTGTTGAGAATCCAACACTCTGACTGGCCTTCTCGTCGTCTCTACTCTTCTGCTCGTGCGTGAGAAACGCACATTCTTTTATTGAAGATGTCTATCGTCATACCCCCTTCTCTGCCATCTTTCTTCCTGCGTGTCTTCCTCTCTCAAGGAGGGTAAGAACACGCGCCTCACTCCTCCCCTTCCCTAAAATAAATGGAATTTTATTTCTGGCCTGGCGTTATCGCCAAACAAATGCTTTCTCACAGCTTTCACAGCTGACGATGATCTGTGACCGAGTTCGTGATTAACGATGACAGGCCCAATTAACTATCTGCCAAGTCCAAGCAGCCCTCACAGAATCGTAAATCCAAAACATATCATTTACCCAAACAATAATATCCTCTTATTGATATTATTAGAATTAAATTTAAGATCATGGATTTTCATAATCTTTACTTCCCATCTGGCAACTGTTTCCTCGTTTCTGGTGGTAATCGGTTCTGACTGAAAAACACGACTTCATTAGTCTGACTGACGCCTCGTTCCTGTTGTTTGAATAAGTTCGTTTCTACGTCAAATATATACTAGTTTTATATCTCCACTTCGTCTCGACGCAGGGCCTAGCATCACCACCAAGATGCATACTAGCGCATTACCAAGGTACCCGATCCCCATGGGGCCCCGGATACTTTGTCACACTGATTGATAGTGGGAGTAATGACCACTATCAATGACATCACCAGAAAATCTCGACTAAGTGCACCGGACTTATTTTACTATATGACGTAGGTCACGGCTCGGCACAAAAACAAAGTAGATAAAATCTCGATAGATTGAAAACATAACATTAGCGACTTATTTGAACAGAAATACTGTTGGGAAATTAATCAAAAACAATTTATTTTGCTTTACCTACTCATTTATGACGTAGTTGCGTTAAAAATTTAAATATTTAAAAGAAGTTTTATTTAATTTAATTCACCGTAAATAGTGACTGAGTAAAATAATGCTTTTGTTTAAAAAAAATATATTAAAAACAATAAGTTATACCAAATTTCATCGTCCACGTGAAACACCGAAATTAAAACTCGACCGGAAAAATATAGTCGCCATCTTTATAAACCAGTCCAAGTACGATACATCAACTTCATTATTTTTTAAAGGGCAGCAGGGAACCATTTTTTTTTAAAGAAAGAGTAAATGCAAAAGCAAGGTTAAACATTATTTTACCATTGCGTTTAACTGAAAAGTTAAAAATAAATAAATAAATATGACGGTCGCATTTGTCTCCACTAAAAGGTAGGTGACGTGACTGATACGCCACCGGTGCAATGGATAGGCGTGCATTTGCGATAACGGCTCACCGGTGATGACGAAAGGATGAATGCTTTAATGGAAATCACGAGCAAGAAGATTGTTCGGACTAGATGCAATAATATCATGCAACTGAGGAATTTTTGTGCCATAGCTACGGATGACAAATTGACTAACGCATTATACAAATGCAAATCGCTGCATACATCATTTCAGGAACTAAAAGAGAGGTCTGCCCAATTTTGGTCACCCCACTGCATTGCAGTCTGTCTGTTTGTACATCACGTTCATTGCTTTGTTTTTATCGCTTTATTAGTATTCTTGTATTTCAGTCGATGCCTACTGTTTGATTGTTTGTTATTTGTATAAAGACATATAAAATCTTTAAGATTCGTGCGCCCCCCCCCCGGACTTCATCAATATATTGGTGAAGGAAGTTCTCTCTTTGGAGCTGAAAGGTACCGAGATCACGTGACAAATTCCGTTAACTATTTAATCCGATAGTTTCCAAAAATGCCCCGTTAATTCATTTTTTACCATTATTTCTGAATTCATCTAATTCCAACTTAATATGTTTCTAATCTTTTTTGGCAATTTGTTCCAAAACTATATTATTCTATTAGCAAAAAAAAAAAAAAAAAGAAAAAAAAAAGATAAATAAATTGGTTAATAATTCCACTTTATGAAATCCGTCCTGGCACTAACCTTCCGGATCGAGAAGGAATATTAAAAGTTCATTCACCATAATTAGAAATACCATTAATTGTTTTAAAAATTTCAATAAAATCACATCTCATTCCTCTCTCTGAATCAAATCAAATTTGACAAAAATAGCAACAAGCCATGTAAAAAGACAGGTAGAAGATATTTGCATCCACATACTGTCTGAATCTTTGTCCAAGGTTGCTTTAAACCTGGATATGGTAGTCATCGTTACGACCTCCACTGACAAGCTGTTCCACGAAACAAACACTCTAGTAAAGTAGTTAATACTAATTTTCCCAAGCATTGTAGCTTTTTACCCTGTTTATTAGCTTTGCCACTCTTTTGTATGGCTTCCAATGTCAATACTACATTCTAATATCTAGACACTGGAGCCTCGGACTGAGTGCAACATCGGATTTTATTATAGCTTTATATATCTTTAAAATAACGGGTTGTTCGCTCTCTTGTGACAATTGCCGCTTTTTAAGAACAGTTACATGGATAATTATGTAGCACAATAAGTAATCAAGTCAGAGTAAATAACGAAAATAATTATACTATTTTCCAAATATTGTCTCCAAACCAATTAAAAGTTACGCTTGGTAAAGGTGCCAGTCAAAGAGAAGCTTTAGCCCTGTTTTGAAATAACAGATATCACGGAGTGCAGCGGGGTTTAGGTTTGGCCCCTTGCAGTTGCCGTGTTGAAAATTTCCCTAGCGAACCAGACTTGCTATGCAGGCCTTTGAAAGGTTAAAACACTCAGCATGTGTGTGTTGCGAGATGATGAATTGAGTGGAGGGTGATGTTTTTTTTTGGGGGGGGGGGCGGTTCTTTTTTTTCTTTGTGTGCAGAAATCAGTTTGATGGCTGTCTCTGACGCAGACAGACGCGTATCTAGAATTACGGACTTTGTAGAAACCGAATATAATGGAGCCGCAGAATTTGGTCTGATAAAATAGAAACAATAAAAATAAATTATATCTTTCTAAGACATACATTTCTCGTTCTATTATGTATCCAGTCATTTTCGATCAACTAGCAGACTCATCTCTTTTCCCTGGACCCAAGACAACGCTTTCTCTGACAAAAGTAGAGAAGGAATGCCGAAAGACGCTTATCCAAAAGTTTCAGATCAGCGGCGTCAATACCACAGTTTTGCGGATCTTTAAATTCACAATGTGGGCAAAGAACTATTGACAAAGCAACTGGTTAGAACTCATGCGACATTCGCGGTCTTTGAGATCAAACCAAGACTATGTTTAGTGCTGAGTCACACAGAATGAAACACTGAGTACCCCCCCCCCCCCGGACCACGATAATATCACAATTATTTTATAACAAATTGTATCAACCTTCCAATTTAAGTTTAATCTTGCTTTCATTTTGTTGTGGAGTTTTTTAATGTACAGTAAAACTCTTACGCTATGAACTCCTTAGACCATGAGCTTCCTACGCTATGAACAAAATTAAATATGAACTTCCTACACTATGAACTAAGCTTAGCAATTAAAAAAAGCAAATTATAAAGTTAATTGATATATTTCTATAAATTAATATATTTAAATATATTTTTGTCGATATACTAACGAACGTACATCATTTTTAAAGTCGTAGAACGAAATACAGAATCACTCTTAACATTCTTGAAAGAAAAGAGTTGCTTTAATAATTACAATATAGAGATTGTTCGTGCTCTACAAAGAAAAATCTTCATTAAGAAAATGGAACTGAACAAAATATCCAAATTTTAACAAAACATAAAAGACTCAATCAAATCTTTCAACGGGATTGATTTTGAAAATAATGAGGATATTCAATAATTTTAGTGCGGTGATATGCATGCAGTATCTATTAACATTTAAAAATATTTAGGCATTTAATGTCTATTTGCGTTGATCAATAGTCATTTTCCTAATACATCCATTTTGTTTACATATAGTTTATTTAATTATCCTCATAAAATATTACTATAGTTGGCCAAACCTATACTCATTTTCTATATGTTTTAATAAAGAAAAGTTTTTCAAGGTCATCTAATTTATCCTACGCTATGGCCAATCCTACGCAATGAACGGATCAAAAGTTCATAGCGTAGGGGTTTTACTGTACCAATAAAATAAGGAGGGCATCCACGCTTCCCTAATACGACCCATATGTTATTTTCTACCTCTGGTAAAGTTTAAGTTAAAACGTTTTAACACTAAATTAAAATCATTTAGAGTTCGTGTCAAAGAGCTCATTTATGCTTTTTTTTGTGGCAAATTCAGTTGAGAACATGGAAATGATAATGGATGTCTTCTTTATTGTGTTCACTGCATTTTGACTCAATGTTCAAATGTGGAACTTAGAAACGCATATGTGGAGTCTTTGTGATAGGAAAAAGACTGGAGTCGGTGAAGAGCTTTTTGCATCCCAGAAGCAAGCTTAGTAATGACGGTTTCCTTGACCCCCAAATAAATCACAGGGTTTCAAAAAGCTAGTGTTGCTTTTGATAAACTCGAGAAACATGTTAAGTCAGATCGAAGAATTACAAAGTTATGCACGTATGAATCCCCCTTTTTTAAAAAACTAATGAGTTCTCACTATTTAATGCTAAAACACTCAAGAAAAAAGGGTTAATGAGATGGATAGATTGACAGTTGAATGATGGTGAATATTATGAGAGGATTGAAAATCTCCACATACCACCTATTAAGAACAAAAGCCAACCCCCCAAAACAGCAATTTTTCCTCCTTTGTCAGAAATATCGCTCATGGAATATGAGGACTAAAGGGCAAAATAGAGGGAAGCGAGAGTTACGAGGTTGCTGAAAGTAAACAAAACGCCCACTTTCTACCCTCCATGTGTTATCACTATCTATGCAGGAATTTTGAAAGGTTAAAGCACAGGCATATGGATGTGAAAGATTGACAAACGACTAGAAAGATTTGATTTGAAGGATAGGTGTCGGCCGTTTCGCCGCGACCATGAAAGGATGGGGACTCAGGGACTCGGCTGTTTGCGACTGTGGGCACTCTGAACAGGTAGTAGACCACATCATCGAGTCATGCCTTAAATATCGACCACCCAACGGCGAAGCCGGCATAACTGCGCTAGACAACAAAACATTAACATGGCTTTTCTCAACCGAGCTGGTGATCTAACAGTGAGATGCTGTGAAGCAAACGAAAGAAGAAGAAAGATTTGATCATATATGTATTCGGCGCATCCTATACATCAATTTTAGACACATTATTCTGTGGTGCTTGAGAAGGCTGGCAATACCAGTATTGAGTAAAGGATAATCACGAAGCAGATGAGTTGGACTGACCATTGTTAAATTGAAGGTAGACGAGAAAATATGTTATGGAGAGCTGATCGGATGAAAGTGTCCACTGCATAAACCATGGAACCTAGTTAAGGATGTGTTAAAAGCAGCAGCGGCAGCGAATTTAATATTTAATAGAAAATATAAGCATGTGAAGTTTCCGTAAATATTGATTGTGAGTAAAGTAATCAGCGGTCAGCCATGATGTTATTTCCGGAAGTAAGCTATATGATCGTACCAGAAGGACTAAGATTAAATTAAAGTTAAAAATGTAGAAGCCAAGTATCTTGTCCTTTCAAAAAAAATCTTAGTCCCTTCCGGTTCCGGTCGTATACATTACTTCCGGAAATAACAACATGGCTAACCTCTGATTACTTTACTCACAACCGATATTTATGGAAATTTTACATGCTTATATTTTCTATTAAATATTAATTGTTTTAACGCAAATACGTTACAAATAAGCAGGTAAATCAAAATAAATTGTTTTGACTAATTCCCCAAAAGACTTTAAAAGATTTATGTCGCCAATGTTTACCAAAGATAGATTCTGTTGTGATTGAAGCGAAATCTTTGTTGTCTCGTAAAACAAAATCTATCACGAGACATTTTTTATGAGAATTGACTTGCTTTTCATGTTTCATTAAATTGAACGCTGAAAGCTTTTGCACTAATTTGAGGAGAAAATTTTATTTTGGGACTTTTCCCCTTTCTTCCTTTTCATTTACCCCTCCCCCTCCCACTCCGTGTTCCTTCGCGTTTCTATGGCAACTCTATTCGTCCATCAAATCTCATTCATCTTTTTTTGGCTTTTATTCGATTCGAATTAGCCGATGACGTCATCGCGTCATTTGCATGTTTCCTTGTTTAGAAGCGTCTCTGCCACCGCGACCTCTTCTTCAGGTCATCCGCGGTGGTTTAAGTTAACTCGGCCATGGATTCGAGGTGAACACACACACGCACACACGCACGCACGCACGCACGCACGCACGCACGCACGCACGCACGCACGCACGCACGCACGCACGCACGCACGCACGCACGCGCACCGTGAGAGTGGGGAGGGGGAGGGGGAGGGGGAAGGAGAGACATTGGAAAAACGACAAAAATTCTGTACAATTGGCGACGATGAGTGAAGACGGCGGCTAGGGGGGTATTAATAGCACATGTGAATGACTTGTTCAGCTGAGGAAAAATGTTCCAAAGAGAGAGAGAGAGAGAGAGAGAGAGAGAGAGAGAGAGAGAGAGAGAGGGGGGGGATACGAAAAAAAAACCGGAAAGAGCTAAAACAAAAACGTGAAATCACGCCGTTTCCATTTCTTCCTGTTTTCATCACGTTCAACTTATTGAATGAGGAATGTTTGGTCGTTGATAGAAATTAAACCTGTCCTGGGTATGACCTTAAAGTGCATTCAGTGATGAGGCTCCAATTTGGGAGCTTTGGGGAGTTTTATTTTTTCTTTTTTAACTTAGTTCACCCCAAATAAGGCAAGTTGAAACTGTAGACGTAAGGGGCTACTGAGAATTAGGGTGAAAGTTCAGGGGGGGGGGCATCCTCAAATTGGAGATATGCAGCGAAATGCTTGTTCACATTAGTTTTAAATTTTTACATGTCGGTACAGTCGGAGAAACAGGGAGCAAAGAGCAAAGGCCGGAAGTGCTAGGAAAGAAGCTATTGGAGTAGAAGGCTCTTCGGCATATGACCCCCCCCCACCACCACCACAGTGAATGGATGAGATTTAGCTAGTTGTCGGGTGGGTCGAGTGTATTTACGTCGAGGAGGCACAAGAGCAGCAAGTTCATTGAAGTACATTCCATTGAAGTACTTGTAAAACAGGCACAAGGATGCAACATTACGACGATGGGACAGGGGCTGGAGCGTGGTGGATAGTACAGGGGCTAGAGCTTGGTGGATAGTGAGGGACCTATTAGATTAGAGACACTTTTTTGGATCTTGTCTAAGAGAGAGAGAGAGAGAGAGAGAGAGAGAGAGAGAGAGAGAGAGAGAGAGAGAGAGAGAGAGAGAGAGAGAGAGACTAGTGGATGGTGCACCAGTCCAGATGTGACAACAATATTCCATGCATGAGCAGATGGTAGCTTTGTAGAAATATAGGATACTGTCAGGCGTGAAAAGTTTTCTAGCACGGTAGAGGGAGCCCAATTTCTTTGCAACAGCCTTAGCAATGTCTTCTGTGTATTTGTTCCAAGTGTGGATTCACCCCTTATTTACCATAATTCCCAGGTTCCCCCTGAATCGGAGTGGTAGAACCTGTCAGGATCCTATCTACAGATTAAATAGAGTTTGCCCCAGGCTCGACACTTGGACACTATTAGACGAGGGTTTCGTCCTTACCCCACCCCACCACACTGAAATCCATCTTCTCCAATCCGTTCTACCTTTCTTTCTGCCTACCATATTTCTCAACCATATAAATTACTTAAGCTCTCCCCACACCGTCCTGAGTATGACGCAAAACTGCATCCAGTTATTAAGCCCCAAATTGGGAACTTTAGGGAGTCTGGAGTCACCCTTTTGCTACCACTACCCCCTAAACGCACCCTGACCCGGAGTGATAGAAACTGTCAGGGTCGCATGTTTTATTAAAGTTTCTTAAGGTAGCTCTCGGTAGCAAATGATACTAAAAATCGGAAATTTAAATGTAAAGAAAATAATTTTAAATATCTTGAGAACTTCCTTAAAAATGTTTTTTTTTCAATCGCACTTTCAGAGTGTTATCTTTTTGTAAAGGCGGTCACTGAGTTTCGACTATGGGTATAATAAGATGTATTTCTTTCTTGAAATGAAGGGGCGGGAGTAAAGTAGTTTAAGTGACCTTAAAAATCTATAAATGTTTGTCTTAATTAAATAAATACATTACATTAACATTCATTTATTAATTAATAAATACTGAAATTTTCATTAAGATAAGAGAATTCTCTGATTTTTTGGTGTTTTCTTTTCAATTAGAGGTAAAATTCAGTTTTTGGTGAAAAAAAGCAAATTACGGCACATGTTCGTCTTTAACCACTGTCCGTTTTTCACAACTTTTTACTGACCATTTTTCTTTTCTTTTTTCGGTGTACACTTATCTATCAGGCTGCTAGAGAATTCCGGCGTTTTTGGAATTTTTTTTCAAATATTTTACATTTTAGGAGGGGGATCAGTTTCCAATGTTAATTCAACGTAGACTGATCCCCCTCTTTTTGACCATCTCAATTTAAAAAAAAATATTTTTCGGTGTACGATTACCTATCATGTCATTTGAGAATTCCGGGGGTTTTGGAAAGAAATTTTTTAAAATTGTGATTTTAAGACGTAGTAAAAAGTTATGAAAAACGGACAGTGGTTAAAGACGAACATGTGCCCAAATTACTTTCACTTTCATTGCTTTTCCCACGCAATTGGTGCCCTTCCCATAGCAACCAACGAATATACTGTTTATCTCTCGGGATAGAACAACGACTACCTGATACATCGAAACGGGTATACTCACACCCGAGACGACCCACCCTCTCTAAGAACATTCCCTACCCTCAATATTCTATACAACAAACAAAAACAACAA
This sequence comes from Sepiola atlantica, assembly GCA_963556195.1. Lineage (NCBI taxonomy): Eukaryota > Metazoa > Mollusca > Cephalopoda > Sepiida > Sepiolidae > Sepiola > Sepiola atlantica. Next base: position 29,405,920 of record OY744526.1, read on the forward strand.
CATATTATCACCATCGGTCTTTATTGTGCTTTCCAAGAATTCTAACGAAAGGGACAGATTTTTTAAGGCACCGGTTCAAAAAAGCAGACGGTTCTTTGACGTCAGAGCTGTCAGCTATTTTGGTTGGGAAACGACGGTTTTACCCTATTATGTCGCGCAATAATCCTGAGGACATTGCTCTTCGTGTAATCGAAACCTTGACACTCGAGGAAACCACTTGTAACGAACTCTTATCGCTTCTAATTTCATCGCTACTCGACGTCCATTTTGAAGCGAGCAAATGCAGGATAAACAATAAGACAATCCTTAAAGGAGTCACAATCGTCCGGATGTTTGACATCAAAAGAACGCCGTGATTGACATTGCGATGGACGCATGTAGAATTAGTTACGACCGGATGCACCTCCCAATCCTCCAACAAGACGCAGATTTCGTTCTCTTGCTTTCAACGTCAGGTTTTGACGTCACCCAAATTGCGAATTTTGTAGAATCTGAAGAGAACCTGTAAGGATTCTCACAGAAGAGGCGTTGCTAATCTTTCTGTATTTTATCGGTATTTCCATGGTAGGTGCTCAACTGAACCCCAATCTCTGGTTACCCCCATAACCCCCCCCCACCGTAAAACCTTCTCAACAAGAACTCGTCTTCCTACTAACACTTCAAAGAACTCCTCTTTCTTCCCCTGTGTATCTAAAATCTAACAAAACTTCCATGAACAGAGTTTATTTCCAAGAAAGTCCTATCTGTGGAACTGCTTCTCTACAGACTACAACATTGTCGTTTTCAAGTCCAATATCAACAAATATCTGTTGATTTGTTCTCTTAATTAATCAAACAACGTTCTCAACCCTTTCATAGTAGCGTTCCATCATGCAGCTGGCAACCTCATTAACCCTTATCCTTGGGTGGCCGTTGGCCTTGCTAAGTGTCGAACAATTAGTATGAAAAAATAAATATACAAGCTTGAAAGACCGGTAAAACGACCCCCCTCCCCCCAAAAAACGAAATCTATAGAGAAAAGTTATTTATAGGATGTCTCACCCATACTGAAGTCAATGGGCAGCTCATAGTAGTACTAGTAGCAGTAACACTAATAGTAGTAGTAGTAATAGTAGTAGTAGTAGTAGTATAAATATATTGTCTTTTATTTTTCATCCTATCCGAAGTTTCTGATTTTTTTGTTTTGTTTAAATAAAATGTTTATTTAGAGATTAAACAAGTAGTTTTAGAATTCCTGCTTATGGCACAAAGTAACTTCTGTTGTTGCTTCTTTTTGTTTGTTAAGCGAGTCGAAATTCTGCGTAAAGCTCACGAAGATCGTGCCTCAGGATTGTTTGGTCTGCATGAAGTCTTTCTCGTTGGTCGCAGCTATTCGCTAACCTGCAAGAATACAGGGTTTTACTCCCGAGACTGCACACAGCAAGGCTCAGCGGTTGCATGCAAAGTCGGGAAAAGGTTTGGCCCAGAACACGCAAAGGAATGACACAGAAGCAATGTTGTCATTTCACTTTATTGATTTGCGGTTCCGCGTCTGAAATGTCTTTGCTTGGCACACGCAGAGGCGAAGGCGACTAGAGGACGACGAATCCTGATACCGACTTTTCCTGGAAGTTGACCAAAGCCCTGTTGACCGAGTTGCGACCCTAATATCGCTTGTTGACAAATCTATTCTCCATGGGTGGCCCTGCCAGGAACCGGAGTTCCAGACGGCATAGCTCTGACACTACGACCGCCCCTACTAAGGCGAGGAAGGGTTGGACTTTAGGAGGGGGGGAGCTTTGGCTGCCTCATACTTAACAGATGTTCATGGCATTTAATGTAAAGCATCAGCCATTAAGGAAAGTCCCGACTGTATCGGTTGGTGAAATGGCGGATAAGGTACAGCTTTACTACGAGGCAACCCCTTTTTTTATTCTCCCGTAAATTAACTTTTAATTAAAAAAAAGTCTTAAAAACTTTTAAAGATTTGAAATTTCCATTTCATCAACTGAATAATTACAATTTACTGATATTTTTCAGATGTAAGAAGAGAAGTTGCCAGCCGAGTAGAGATCACAAAGAATATCAATGATGAACGCCATCTCCTTTATGGACGTGAACCAACGGCCCAACGACTGAAGTCAAAGAGAAGCTTCCTCAGCCATGTCGAACTCCTGACAACATCTCAGGAAGAGTCAGACTACAGCTGTGGACCAGATGACTAGAGAATGCCATCCCTCCTACTGACATGGGAATCACCGCTTTTGAGCCCCCCCCCCCCCCCCCCCCCTGGTTCAGAGTCACCTTGGCTCAAGTGAAAAAAACTGAGAACAGGAATGGGGCGATCAAAAGTTACTATGAGTATATGGGGTTACAAAAATGACCCAACCATCAGTGAATGTGGAGAGAAGGACCATACGATTCAACACTGCCTTGTCTACCCTCTACGGCTCAACCAGTTCAGCTTGAAAGATCTTGCATGGGAATTAAAACAACCCACCTACATCCTCGATTTAGCAACAGCTTCAAAGAACCAAACAAACCCCATCATATTTCAAGAGGAATATGAATATATCAAACACCAACATTCTGACTACAAATACATCTATACAGATGGATCTAAAGAATCAAATAGATTACAGCAATAATGCGAAAAGCTGCGTAAAAAAGTGCGAAACTGTCGTATGACCACATGACATTTCAAAGACACGCAAAGAAGAAGACTGAGATTTTCGAGTGGATTAAGCCGCTGGGATACGAGTTTTTATTTACTTGCCTTCTTACGAGATCGTGTTCTTCCGGTTGACACACTCATCATCGGTTTTTAATGTGGTGAAAATTCGATTCTTCAAAAGGGGTACTCTGGAAAACTACAAAGCCTTCCTTCACCGACCAAGGTAGAAAAGATGAAGCGCAGCACCAGAACAGATACTACATCTCGCTTACAGGCAAAAGGCTAAGAAAACGAGTCACCTAGCCGCTAGGCTGAGATATACCACCTAACGACTGGGCCGGAACACATCAGTCTCCCTAGATACTAGACCAGGATCCGCTAGTCCCTATCCACTAGGCCGAAGCACGCCAGTTCCCTATCCACTAGACTTCTCTACCCAAACGTCAAACTTAACCCATGCTCGCACTACTTACCAAGGCTAAAAACCACTCAAGGATATGGATTAATGAGATTGTCAGTTGGATGATGTACATTAGTATGAGAGGATTGAAAACAATAGGTGGAATGGGAATAATTTGTTTACTTAAGAGGACGCCACAAGCATTTATTGAACTTGAAGACGACAATGTTGTAGTCCGCAGGAAAGCAGTCTTGTGAAAATGTGTTCCAAAGTTGGGAATTGTCGGAAAGAAGTTCTGTTTATGGAAGTTCCGTTTGGTTTTAGGTACACAGAGGAAGAAAGGAAAATTTTTTGCAGCGGTAGTAAATAGACGAGTTCTTATTGTTGTAAACATGCACTGGGCGCCATGTTTAGTGAATTGCATGTTTAGTGGGTTGCATGTTTAGTGGGTTGCATGTTTAGTGGGTTGCATGTTTAGTGGGTTGCATGTTTAGTAGATTGCATGTTTAGTGGATTGCATGTTTAGTGGGTTGCATGTTTAGTGGGTTGCATGTTTAGTGGGTTGCATGATTAGTCGGTTGCATGTTTAGTGAGTTGCATGTTTAGTGGGTTGCATGATTAGTCGGTTGCATGTTTAGTGGGTTGCATGATTAGTCGGTTGCATGTTTAGTGAGTTGCATGTTTAGTGGGTTGCATGATTAGTCGGTTGCATGTTTAGTGGGTTGCATGTTTAGTGGGTTGCATGTTTAGTGGGTTGCATGTTTAGTGGGTTGCATGATTAGTCGGTTGCATGTTTAGTGAGTTGCATGTTTAGTGGGTTGCATGATTAGTCGGTTGCATGTTTAGTGGGTTGCATGATTAGTCGGTTGCATGTTTAGTGGATTGCATGTTTAGTGAGTTGCATGTTTAGTGGATTGCATGTTTAGTGAGTTGCATGTTTAGTGGGTTGCATGATTAGTCGGTTGCATGTTTAGTGGGTTGCATGTTTAGTGGGTTGCATGTTTAGTGGGTTGCATGTTTAGTGGGTTGCATGTTTTCGGTGCATGCGGATAACAGACTTGTTGCAGTTGGGAAATGTTTGGCTAAGAGAAAAAGAAGCCACACAAGAAATTGAAAATATCTCTGATTTCGAAGTTTGTGGTCACCCGGAATTCCATTTGTCTACTTGAGAAATAATGTTTTTCAGCTAAGAGGTTCCCTGTTGTGGTTATGACTCATTCAAGGGCTTCGAAATTTAATTCCTGTCCAAATACGGAACCCCTGGGCAGTAGATTCTTGCGTGTTTATGGATAAGACTGGCCATTATTTCTCAAGTGATCAGTTTCTGGGTGGTCGAATGGGGATGGCTAAGAAAAAGACCGGCCATCTAGGATTTCCGGTCGAAAGTACATATATTCCAACAGATGGGCAGCGGAGAGCAGTTTAGTTTTCTGGAGTCTGACAGTCAGTTGGTTTTCGGTGCTCTTCAGAAAACAGATCGTCTGTTTGTACCCGGTTGGACTTATATTTTGATTTAGTCGGGTTAAGAATTCTCATTGAATCATTGTAATCTTCAAAGGAATCAAACTTTCTTAATTGTTGTAAACGGCAGTTGCGATTTTATTTGGAGGGAGAATTCTTCTGTTGCAGCACTGACTGAGATCACACAATTGACACTGCGGCATGGGTCGGAATAAATCAACGACTTTGGACGGGCACAACAAGCGGGTGCACACAGAACACGTTCATATTGTGAATATTTTACAGAGACCAGAGATTGTAGCTCAGTCGAGCACCTAGCATAGAAATTACGATAGCGTAGATGGAGGCTAATAACGTCTCTTCTATGAGAAAGGGATGAGATCTATTAAATTCTTTACTGAGCGTTTTATTTTTTCTTCATTCAAATAAGGCGAATTATGCGGCCGAATCGAAAATGTAAATGAAATGAAGTGATTAATGCACCGATCTTAGAATTTTTTCTAACGCCCATTTCGTATGGCACCAACATGTTTCTAGAATTGGTCCCATTTCAAAATGTTCGTGAAGGTTTACAGACCCCCATCCACCATGCACTAACGAGTGTACAAACTCCTGCAATCAATGGGGACTGATGGAAGAATGACTACTTTCTGCCCCACCTCATACCACCAGATGCAACAACTACACATCACCACCACCATAACCACCACCATCACCACCACCACCACCACCACCACCACCGTTGTTCTTGTTTGGATTCGTGTCGTTCGTGATGATATTCCTTTATTCTTTTCATTCGTGTCTCTATTCATTTGCCTCCTCCCCACGAAGGCATAGTTTGACACAAGGTCGGTTTTTTAATGCGAAGAAAATCTAGCTCCCCAAGAAGGGGCCTTCTGAATTAGGAAAAAAAGTTGCCTCAATCAAGAACGATTTCTCCTTTATTGAATGAGTACAGAAAATATGTAGTGTAGTATCAGAATAGATACTGCAGATACTACCCTTTTCTCTTTTATATTTCCGTTTTTTGATCGTCTGATTTGGACGTTGGTCTCCAATTACCCCTACGGATCTAAAGTATTTGTCTCTCTCTCTCTCTCTCTCTCTCTCTCTCTCTCTCTCTCTCTCTCTCTCTCTCTCTCTCTCTCTCTCTCATCGTGTGTGTGTGTGTCAGACCTCGTGACGTCATTCGGCGGTGGCAGGAACCGGAAATCCTGCCTTATTACACGAAGCAATAACAGCAGCAGCAGCCACAACGCCAAGAAGAAAAAGAAGAAGAAGAAGAAGAAGAAGAAGAAGAAGAAACTAATCCAGTTTCGCTTTATCGTAATTCTCTAACTCTTTGACTGGCGATTATTAACTCGGTCGTTTTTCAATTTCTAAAAATATTTTCGCTTCTCCATCCCGACTCTAAAAAAAGATCTTCACTTCGATACTTTGCAGTGTCTTCAATCTGGAAAGTGTGTGTGTGTGTGTGTGTGTGTGTGTGTGTGTGTGTGTGTGTGTGTGTGTGTGTGTGTGTGTGTGTGTGTGTAAAAGCTGAGAATCTGACAAGGAGATCAGATGAGCTTGGGGGAGGGGCGATGTACAACAATTCGACTGGGAAATCTTCCTATCAATGTCAAAATTCTGACATAAAGTCCTTGTTGAAAAAAAAATGATGTGTGTGGGAAGGGAACATGAGCGACACGTATAAGTCACTGAGCGCAAATATCTCTCTCTTGGTCCCCCCTCTCTCTCTCTCTCTCTCTCTCTCTCTCTCTATATATATATATATATATATATATATATATATATATATATATAGCAAGTTATGAAAATATATTTTTTACAATTAAGCTACACAAAGACGTCCGCGTTTTATCCCCGTAGGGAATCGTCAGGTTAATATGCATAGAATTCGTGTTAATTAGTATTTTTATATATCCACGTGGTGTCTAGCTAGCTAACCAATCAGACTCATTGTTATTCCGTCCCACGGGTTAATGTTTCATTAGCCAATGTCAGGGCTTCTCTCAAACAAAGGTTCGACTGACCATTACTTGACATCTTCTTTTGTTTTGTATAGAGGTGACGCACCCCATTTTGTGAATGTGTCGAGTTAACAGGTGATCTAATTTTAGCACGTGCGTGCTTTGAATAGTTTTATTTCTATTTTTTGTTATTCGTTGCTATTTTAGGTGTTAATTTAGTCTAGATTTTTGTCTATTTAATTATTATATTTTATTTTTATTATGTAAAGTTTATTCTGTGTATACAGTTGTTTGCTATTTCACTTCTACAGTTTAATAGGTTTTGGGGATCTTTAAACTTTAGAATTTCAAACTTCTCATTCAAACATAATCTACACGGCCGTTTAAATGTCTACATGTACTGACCTGGCGTACAAGTTTCCACTTGATTATTGGCGAGCGTCCACTTTCTTTGAGTTCCCAGTAATGGGTCGCTAGTGCTGTTTCGAGTTGGTGTGTTTAGTTATTGAATGTGCTTTTATGGTCGTAATATTTGGTTTTAAAATCTAGAGAGGTTATACCTACGTAGTACTTCTTGTTATTCGGGCTTTCCTTGGCAAATATTGTGGCTTGGTAAACAATGCTTATGGTTAGGCATTTATTTTGTAGTGAACAAATTGTACGTGTTCTACAGTTACATATTTTCTATTCATTATTAACTTTCTTATTTGTATTTGGGTTTGGGTTATTACTATTTATAGTAGTTATATTTTCGTTCTTCTTGATTTTATTTTTTATTGTTGCTATATTGATAACTTTTGTACGCATTCTGTTATTATTTTTTATTTACTGCTCTTATTTAGTATTTTGTTATTGTGTACTTTACTTAGTATTTCTAAGTTTTCACAGCATCTGTAGGACAGTTTTAAGTTATTTTTATTGAATATTTTGTGCAAGGGGTTAGTTACGGGGAAGTGCTTTTCGATGAGATTTAGGAATTTCTTGCCAAATTTAGTTTTTAGCATAAGACTATAGGGCGGTGTAAGCCAGATTATATTTCTTTTTCTTCCATTTTTTAATTTATTATAATTATTGGTGTCCTGTTGCTTATATTTAATTTCGACTATTTTTAGAGCTGTGTTGTAAATGTTGCTTTACTTCTTAAATACGTTTTCGTTGCTAGAGTTATTGCTAAGCCTACGTTCGATAGAATTAGGAATATGTTTTATGATTCATGGGGGATGATTGGCTTTGGATTCACATATATTTGAGTTGGCTTAATTCTTTACATATGGCTCGTAAGTATTTTCATTTAAGTTTAAAGTGAGTTGTTACGTCTACTGTTAGGCCTAATTTTTTCATTTCCATATGTATAATTTTCTTGAAGTTTTCACTCTTAACCTTGTTGGAATCCCTTATTATAGCCAATCCATCATATCTATATAGGCCGATATCTGTATTATCATCATACATATTTTTTTCTAAAGTAAAGCTACCAACATTTATTATTTTTTTAGTTTGTTTATTATTAAATATTTTCGAATTAAAAAGAAAAGTTTTTGTTAACATTTGTTATATTTAGTGTTTAAATTTTTATGTAACACGTTTCGAGCATGTATGCTCTCTTCAGTGTTCAGTTCTTTTTATTAAACTAAGGCCCATTAATTCTGGTTGTATAAAAAACAATATTAAATATAAAATTGTTTCGAACGCCAATACGTAGTTAAAGCAAAATATATTGTTTTAGACTATCAAAATAATTCCCAACGGTATTGATAATGTTTACCCATTCAATTATTTATTTTTTATTATCGCTTATCGTTGAATTCATGCTTTGAAACATGACGTAATGACCCCACCCCCAAAGCTATAATTATTTGTTTAAGGTAATGTTTTAAACTTTTTTTATAAGAAAGTCGTAATATCTCTGTTCGTAAAATATAAGACTAAAGATCTCAAGGTTTCGGTTTCGATTTCCGCTCATGGAACCCAATTTATTTGTTTGAAATTTATTATTTACTATTAATGCAATATTCCCCATTTCTAAAAGTAGTCAAGATCTCATGTATATTTGGAAATCAGACAAATTCTGCAATGTATTTATTACGTTTAAATAATTGCAACTGACAGAAGGACAAACGGACAAAATCTCTATTTATATAAGAAGTTTGGTGTCTGTATGCGTGTGTTTTTTCCTCTTTCCTTCTCTGAGTCATTAGTACATTTTTGGCCATGTTATTTGAGTTTATTGCAATTATTTGGTTAGTATTTCTTCATAGAATTAGGAATGTCCGGGATTGGTGAATGTAATTTATGAGGGTTGTTTATTATTATTATTCATGATCCCTGTCTTTATATATATATATATATATATATATATATATATATATATATATATACATATATATATATATATATATATATATATATATATATATATATATATATATATATATAGTACGAGAGAGAGAGAGAGAGAGAGAGAGAGAGAGAGAGAGAGAGAGAGAGAGAGAGAGAGAGAATTAAAAGATGAGAATAAAAATGGCAAAAATACAAAAACTATTACGTCTTCAGTTATCCAAAACAAGACATTTTTTTGAACAACTTGAAAACGACTTTGTATTTTTGCAATTTTTATTCTCATCTTTTAATTGTCTATATAATTGCTTTATCTTGTATATCGAGCATTAATTCTTTCATTATAGGTTCTAATTTAAAGGTATAAATTATATCTTTATTTTCCTATTCTCTCTCTCTCTCTCTCTCTCTCTCTCTCTCTCTCTCTATATATATATATATATATATATATATATATATATATATATATATATGTGTGTGTGTGTGTGTGTGTGTGTGTATGTGTTTAGGTCAGTGTATCTGTTCTGGTTTATATGTGTGGGTGTGTATGCGTATGTATGTGTGTATATATGCTTTTGTATACACACACATGCGCACCAACATTCATTTATGTATGTATGTATGTATGTATGTATGTATGTATGTATGTATGTATGTATGTATGTATGTATGTATATGCTCTGTATGGTGTGTGTTGTGTTATGATTTTTCGATGCTGGCGTGAATTTAGTTCTAAAGGTTTTTTCTTGTGTAAGGAGGTATGATTAATCTTCCGAATGATAGATTGGCATGATTTTAAATCTACCTCTGCTAGTTGTGTAAATATGTCGTGAAACAAAGAAATTTCTGTTGTCTGGGAGTTTTATATTACTTTGTATAAGGCGACCCTATTGTTTAGTTTATTTGTTACGCCTATATAGGATTTGTCGCATGTTGTTCATGTTAGTATATAGACCATATTTTTGGAGGTGAAGTTTAAACCTTTTTTTATTTTGAATCATTGCATTGGGGTTTTTAATGTATATGAGTTTCCCTCTATTATTATGTCACACACCCCATATTCTTTTGGTTGCATTTTGTGACTCCTTGCGTTGTGTGTTGGTTGAGTTTGGATGATGTTAAATGTGTTTGATGTTTTTTTTGGGGGGGGGGGGGCGTTTGCCTTTTATTATTTTGATTATCTTGTTTAGTTTGTTGTTTTGGTTGAGTAAATCTAGGTTTCTTGTTATCTTTGATGTTTTTATTGACACCTAATAATAGTTTAACACTTCTACTTATAAAAAAACAACCAATTTAAATCCTAGTCTTTTAAATTTCAAGAGCAAATGCCCCCATCGCTACAAAATAGCCATTGTTATGAGACTCATTATTTACTATAAGACATTTAAGACCCAAAATCTTATAAAAAAATCAACTCTCCCCCAACCCTTAAAATATTAGAAAGAACCAATGTTCTAAGATCTGTTCTTTGTTCCGTTTTGGGGGGCTTTTCGTAGCTGCTCTAATGGTATTTTTTCTGCTTCGTGTATTAGTTGTTAAGAGTTTTCGTATTTCCTCGAATCACTCAGAGGTGTTTGTCAGTGACTATAGTGAAAATTCTGTTTGCTAGGGAATAGGGCATAGATTTTAGGCAGCTTTTGGGGTGATGGCTTTTAAAATCGACATATTGTTGGGTGTCTGTGGGATTTTGGTAGATGTCTGTGATTATATGATTGTTTCTAATTTTAACTAGTATATCAAGAAAGGGTAGTTGTTTGCGACTGTTCTAGGATTACTTTAATTTTTTGGTGTAGTTTTGAAGTATATTGTGCAATTCTTTGATGTCAACCAATGTAAGTTCCCCAAGGAAAAAAAACAATCATCTAGGTATCTCTTCTAAGATTTCATGAAAAGTGCTTTGATATGTTGTCCGTATTTCTGCTATATCTTTTCCTATAGGATTCCCTCTAGGCAAGACAGTGTTAGGGTTGCAAATGTTTATGTTATTTTCGTTCCCATTGCTGTACCTAAAGTTTGGGCCAAGCCGAAGTGTCTCGGCCTCTCCCGCTGTAATATGGAGACTGTTTAATATATTTAAGTATTTATTTATTATATTACAGAAGTTCAACGCGGCTGTTCGTTACTGCGTTAACTCAAGTCATAACTCATGTTTTTTTCAGAATTTTATTAATTCAGGTTAGTTCTTGCATTAATAAGCATTGAAAAATGAATTTCTCACAGCTGATGTAAAAAGTGAAGTAGTTCAAGTGTCTTCTGTCAGGAGGTATAATTTGGGACAAAAGAACTGAATAAATTGGGTTGATTTATATTTAAATCGAATAAAGTATTTATTTAATGCTTCATCTGTGTTTACATATTCAAACTATCTCTGTTGTTCATAATATTTCTCAGTACTAAGACTTATATTTGTGTTTTGGGGGCATACAATCAAAGAGTTAACCCAAGCATCACCAGACCTTTGCACGCCACTGCTTAATTCTAATGCGATTTCAATTCTGGGTCCGCATTTACATTGGCTCAACGTTGCACATATTTCCCCCACCACGAAGAGGCGTTCAAAGCAACAGCTTAAAACTGCGGTCTAAATTTTCTGGGAAATAGAATCGGAGTTTGAGAGATTTTGATGAGAAGGAATAAGCAGGAACAAAAGTTGATTATAGGGCACCTCTACCCACGCAGCCACCCCTAAAAAGGGTTAAACGCGGAGGAGGGTGAAGAAGAAGGAAGAAGGGTTGTCGGTGGAAATGGGTACGTCTGGAATATGCGTCAGTAATATCGAATTATAAAATCTTATCTAGAAATATTAGATTAGGTTACGTATCTATGAGTCTAACATCCTATACATTAAGTCGGGGGGAGGGGGGGGGGTTCAGCGTTGCTATAGATTAAACCTTCATCTTGGATTCGTGACTTTTACAGAAAAGAAACCGCTTTTAATTAAAAACAATTATTAATTAAAAGGGAAGTATCCGAATTAAAAAATATATATATCAGTGTTTATACATTCCTTAATGAATGCAAGTTATTTTATGTTAAAAAATGATGCTGATTTCTGCATCTGATGATCAAAGGTCACCATGCAAATCTTACTCGCTGCAAAATATGATAAATGCCTCCCCTCTTCCTCTATTTGTATTAGTCTAAAAGCTTACTCACTGGTTTCTAATCTGTTTACGATGGAGACATCTTTGAAACCTCATGAATGATTTTGGGTATGACATTAAACTACATCTGGCGGCGAGGCCCGAATCTGTGAGTTTTGTGTTGCCATTATTCCAAGGTCCACTTTTGAGTGGTAGTACCTGTCAGTGCCACATCTGTGGGGTGAATACAATCTACCGTTTACAGACCATTTGTTCACAAAATATACGCCGACAAAATAAATTAATCTACAAACCAATCGTATACAAAACGTATGAACATTTTGACCCAACGACGGTTGATATGCCGTAAAACCCAACAATCAACCAACTAATCCCGTTGAAAAAATTAAAAAAAAAACACAGAAAAAACTAGACAAAAAAAACAAAAACTACGCCGTCTGCTGTCTGTAGATGTATGTGTCTACGACTTGCTCTCCATTTCTGCATGGAGAGCCGTAGCGGGGAAGGCGAAGGTTTCAAGTTTCAAGTTTCAAGTAAAAAGTTCCTCTTAATCTCTCTACTCACACCCTAATCTCTCTCTCCCCTTCTCTCTCTCTCTCTCTCTCTCTCTCTTTATTTATTTATGTCTCTACCTCTGCCTGTCAGTCTCTCTCTTTCTCTCTCTCTCTCTCTCTCTCCCTCTCTCTCGTTGGCTTTCTGTCTCTCTCTGTCCCTGTCTGTCTGTCTGTCCCCCCTCTCTCTGTTATTGAAAACTCTTTTAGCGCCCGATAAGGGAAGAAGGGGCAAGATAAAAAAAAAAGGATCACCCCCACCACAAATGCTTTCTCATCGCTGTTTTTACTAAATGTCTGACACCACCCTTACCTGATCTATCCACACGCCTTCTCGAGATCCCTAAAGGATTTTATGTTCATATTTTAAAGGATATATCTCAGAAATATTGTCAAATACTTTCTTTTTTCTTTTTAAATGCACTCACGCATCTATAATAGCATGCATATCACGGCCTGTCCGTCGATCTGTCATACTTAATTTTTATATAGCATTTTCAGCGCTAAATGCACAGTTTGAATGAACGCATCTGAAAAATGTTTTACTTTCAAATCTCAAATCATTTTGCCTTTTGGCCAAAAGTTAAATTTTTTTTATTTCTTATTTTTTACACTAAACACATGAAAAACAAACTTTTAACTTTGAG
>OY744526.1:29424045-29574045 GCA_963556195.1 Sepiola atlantica
TGTGCATGTGTATGAACGGGGCATCAGGTGTCTCCGAATGCCGACGAGCTACTCCAACTCACCAACTGCCTGCCTTCGTCGGTATTGCTCCAGCCGATATCAGACGAGAAGGAGCTATGCTGGCCCTTGCCTGGAAGGCACAAACGAGCGAATCCAATCTTCTCCACAAAATCGTCACGGAAAGACCTCCGCGCAAGCGCCTTAAGTCCCGGCGCCACATTCGCCTTGAAAGCTCAGGAACTGCTCCGCACAACACCAGCTGACACCAACAAAGCTTCTTAGGTCAAGGCAAGATGGAGGGAACAGTGGAAGACAGTAGAATCATCCAGACTTCACCACTATATCAAGGACCCACCAGATGTCCTTGGTCAGCACCTGCCGCGAAAGCAGTGGACAACTTTTCTGTATAGCTTGGTAAACCTCATTTCCATTTCGCACGGGCATATCTCTGAGGACAATAGGAAATGGAGTCGCCTTAACCAAGAGGTAACGAGAAGGTAGGTAGGAGGAATAATGAAATATATTAACATTATGGCGTCATGCGATATTATGTCAAGGGGAAAGGAAGGCGGCGAAAAAGAAAGAAAAGGAGTTGAACTATTAGCCAACTTAAGATCGTTGCAAAACATTTTGTTTTTTTTCTTCTAATTTTTATAACACTAAAGCAATCCACTTAAACTGCTATAAAATAAGACATAAATCAACTTCTTTTGAATGCCCACAATAGAAGTTATTTTGCGTGTTTATAATTAACATGACTCATATATCATAATAGTAGATACATTTCTCATTTTGACTTAATTATTTCCGGCTTAATTACATAAAGGATTTCGAATACGGCAGCATATTATTTTTAGAGTAAACGTTGTTTTTTTTTTTTATAAAGGATAACCGTGTTTTGCGTAGGCAGATTCCGTATTAAATTAAATGATACTAATTTTCTACGAGGATAGAATTTAGAACATTTTTTCTCTTTTGTGGATTTTTACATGTTTCCAAGCTCGTAGATAATTATTACCCGTTCATATAATACGAAATCTATCTATGGAAAACAAAGGTCTCCTAAAAAAGCAACCGTCAGTCTAAAATATAGTTATTGTGATATGCGTGATACTATGGAATGTCCCCACCCTAACAACCCAGGCCAATTGGAGACATTGGCTAGGAACATATGAATGATAAACAAAAGACATTAAAAAACACATTAAAAATGAAGTTTTTTGGGGGGTTAAACAGACAAAGCGACACTTAGCCGTTAACAGCTTGGGGAGTTAAGATATAGAATTTAGAAAGATGTTGGGGAAAAAACCCGGACGTCTTTAGTTTCCGGCGAAAGTAAGCTGGGACAAAACAGATGTCTCTGATTTCCGAGGAAAAGTAAATATATTTGGTAGATGCTGGCTTGTTAGAGCAGAACGTGAACGATTACGGCACGAGACAGAGAACGGTGACAGAGCTCGACGGAGAACGAGAGATGTAGACACTAGCGACAAGACTCTAACAACACACACACACACCCGTGTCTAACAAGTTGTGTGTATATATATAATGCCTGTGTATGTGTTGTCTTTATCATGTATGTAAACTGTGGACTATGACTTTGCGTTCGACCGCAAACACTAGAATCTCGACATGACCCAGAAGAAGAAGAAGAAGAAGAAGAAGAAGAAATAGAAGAAGAAGAAGAAGAAGAAGAAGAAGAAGAAGTACCACGGCACATGCGTTTGGAGCAAGGCGGTCTGTCGGGGGTGCGGGCATAGTTGCACATATGTACATTTGTTACTGTAAATAGTTATTTGTCTGGAATCGCCTACGCGTTCATTGTGTATGTCATTTGGACATGTATGCTGAACACTTATTTACCAAACATTTGTTTACGTACATTTGTTTATGTATTTCATAGAAATGAATTATCAAAATATCATTCTTATCGTTACTCACTCCCACGTGACATAACAGGCACTCTAGGGTTTTTCTTTTTATTATGTACTAATGAGTAACCACTTACCAAGGCCAAAAGCCACTCGACGATAAAGGGTTAATGGGTGACGAACAGCACCACGAGGATTGAAAACGATGGGTGGAATGGGAAGAATTTGATTATTTAAGAAGCTGGGTTGACAAGTATTTGTTGACATTGGATTTGAAGACGACCATGTTGTAGTCTGCAGGGAAGCAGCCCATGGTAGTGTGTTCCGCAGATGGGAAAGAAACTATGGTTATGGAAGTCCCGTGTGGTTTTACGCAGAGAGAGGAAGAAAAAAATACAGTTCTTTGTGGTAGGTAGACGAGTTATTGCTGTGAATGTTTTACGGGGGCAGAGATTGAAGCTGAGTCGATGGAAACGATTATTTTTTTCAAAAATGCAAATTTCTATTTTATAGGATTGTTCATATATGACGTACAAATGGCTGATTCAAAAATTAAAATACGTTCAACAATATTGCTTTTATTATTGACCGCACGGGGGCACTACTACTACTACTACTACTACTACTACTACTACTACTACTACTAGTAGTAGTAGTAGTAGTAGTAGTGAATATGGAGATGATAAAAATCATATTTAATTAACAATGAATAGTAATTAAAACGGGTTTTGAATAAAAACTCTTTTTTTACCAATAAAATGACTAGAAGAATACACGCCCCAGGACGGAAAAGCTAGTTCCCCCGAACAGAACAGTTTTGCACTACATTTATGTCCTCTTACGAAGATCAAAATTTAGATGCAATGATACTAAACCTTATGACTAGAATCCTTATTCCAATTTTGATCAAAATCCATGACATAATTTTAATTCTTGAAAATGTCTCAAATTTAAGTCTTAAGCTTAAGAGGTCTTAAAGAGAAATTGAAATTCAAGGAATGTTGCTTAATTGGTGTCTGTTGACTATGGATAAAATTCAATGCAAATCTGATATATTTGAATTTTCAAATGGGAGGTTGCATCTCCTAAAATCCCTTTTAAATACTCCAAAGAAACTGAAATTTGGGGAATATTTATTAATTGATGTCTAATCAGGGCCGGCGGGACAGTTATAAAAGTGAGGTGGGGGCTCCCCTAAAAAGTGGGGTCCCCGGCCCACATTGCGCGCATAATGCCAAATATGGGAATAAATTCAATATCTTGACTAAAAATGATCGTCCGATAGTGGGTGAGAGCTCGTTAGAAGCTTGGTGATAGAAAAAGAAAAATTCAAAATATTTCAATTTTTTCGCGTCTCGGCTCAAATTACTTTATTTGGGCAAATTGGGGGAAAATCACTGTTTGGGGCATATTTTGGTTTAAAATGATCGTCTGGTAGTGGTTGATGGCTCGTTAGAAGCGGAATGGAATCCTCTTGGTAATAGATGAAGAAACATTTAAAAAAATCAATTTTTCGGCGTCTGGGCCCAAACTACCATATTAGGGCATTTTGGACCAAAAATACCCTTTTTGACATAATTTAGACATGAAATGATCTTCTGATAGTGGTTGAGGTCTTGTTGGAAGCATATTAGCAAGTTGCTTCTGGTGAAAAAAGAACAAACAAAAATTTCTTTTTGGACTTAATCTAGACATAAAATGATTTTCTGACACTGCTTGATGGCTCATTTGAAACATATCAGCAAGTCGCTTCTAGTAAACATGACAACATTCAAGAATCAATTGGTTTATCAAATATAGAGCATACATAAAGTTAAAAGTATTAACTGACAAGATGCATATAAAAGTATAAAAGTAAAAAGTATAAAAGTTTAAATGTATTAAGTATAAAAGTATAAATGTATGTATTGGAATTGGAATAGCTCGTTGGAAGCGTATTAACAAGTCATACTTGCATTGTTTCTCTGTTCTTCACTTCAAATTGCGTTCATTGGACTTTGCTCAAAAGATACTGTATCGGTTGTTCTGTGTACAGAAGGACTGGAAGGAGGGTGGAATGAATAACTTTGGATATTATGCGGATCCTCAACAATGTGTGCCCATCAAGGACAATATTCATGATATACTTCGACGAATGTTAATAATGTCTCACCCTGAAATCGCTTCACGACGCCCCCGACCTTACTGTAATATGGACACACAGCAAGGTCAATCAGACATACCAAGTCGACTGCTTCAACTATGAAACAAGCTCAAATAGATTCATTGTATTATTGACAAGTTTACTTTTGTTTGTTCGTTCATTGAACATTTTCTGCAAAATTTTACTTAAATACCGGAAAATTAAATTTTTCCTTGAATAATAAAGAATTTTCGAGAAAATACTGTGTTTGACTCCTTAATACCTTTTGATTGGTCTCTTTTTAATGATAATGTGTATAAAATCTATTTTGTAGTACACCAGGTCCCCACAGTGAGAAATTATGAGAACGTTTTCAAAAATTATGATTTTTCTGAAAAATTTGGGAAAAATTGACGGGAATTATGTGTTCTGAATAATTCACCTCTACCCGACTTCAAGTTAAATTTTAAAAAATTGAATGCAATCAAAGGCTTTTTCTTTCTACATATTCAGAAAAGGGATTAAAAAAATGCTTTCAGATAGATGGAAACAGAATTATTCCATCTTGTTTCTGTTGATGACTGTAAAGTGGGGGGGGGGGCCAAGTCAAAAAGTGAGGGGGCTTGAGCCCCCCCCCCCCCCGGTGACGCCGTCTATGCTAATACTTATTGTTAAAATTTCACAAGAATTGGAGGTACCTGAATTTTCACGAAACGTTTCCACACTTTTTTTTTGTTTCTGCACGAAACTAAATAAAACTAAATATATATTCATAATGATAGATTAATTAGTTTTGGAGTGAATCCTGTACATACAAATATATAAACATCAATATACCTAACTTTATGAAGATAGAGATAACTTATTTCGCATACAAAAAACGAGTTTTATTGTAATTAACTAAAGTACTTATCCGCTTCCCACTGTCGCAAGGTAAGTAATGACGTCAGTTTAATATGGGAGGCGGGTTACCCCCCCCCCCCGAGGGAGCACACTGAAAGGTCACAAACTAGCCTGGCTCGAACCTGTCGGCATTCCCCGGTAGGGGCACCTCAGGCAATCGGCAATAGGACTCCTCTCCCGAGTGTGAGGTAATGCATGGGATGATTAATTTATCTACCATTATTTATGAAACAAATAAACGTTGTGACTTTTAACAACTTGTTCAATCTTCACTGCGGTCGCCATATTTAAAGTCGCCTTCCCATGACAAACACATACATTTGTGACGTGCGCCAATGATGTCATCGTTAATGATGTTTATAGCGTGGGGAAGGTGGTCGTCTGTTTCCTGTGGCAGAAGAGGAACAAACGGCCGCGCCCACTCAAGTAATGCGAACACTGGATGATGGGAAATGCTGTAAGAGAACTCCTTTGTAGGTCGGGGCAACGAACGAGAGGAATGGTTTAGATAAACAATATTTGTTTTTATGTGTGGTGTGTGAAAGAATGTGTTGTTGTATATAACTAGAAAAATACCCGCCGCATGACGGGTAAAAATTTATTTCCCGCATAGAACAATTTTGCACTACTTTATGTCTCTTTACGAAGATTAAAATGTAGATATAATGCTACCAAACCTAATGTCCAGAATCCTCATTCCAAATTTGATCAAAATCTATTACATGATTTCAATTCTAGAAAATGTCTAAAATTAAAGTCTTAAGCTTAGGAGGTCTTAATGAAGAAATTGAAATTCAGGAAACTATGCTTAATTGGTGCCTAATGACTCTGGATTAAATTTAATGTAAATCTGAAATATTTGAATGTTCAAATAGGGCTTATGCCACCCCCTAAACCCTTTAAAATACTAAAAAGAAACTGAAATTTGGAGAATATTTAGTAATTGATTTCTATTGTAAAAAATTCCCCCAAATCGGTTGTTAACTGAATTTTCACGAAGGGCTTCCGTCTCACTTTTACTCTCTTTGCATAAACTAAATCAAACTAAATATAGTCCATATTTTGACCCATTACGCTTAGCAGTTGTGTTTCAAAATTCTATAATGATCGGTTAATTGTGAATCCTGTACACACAAATATATAAACATATAAACATATCTAACTTTATGAAGATAGAGATTTGGTTAATTACTAAGATGTCTTTGTTGAGGAAGAAGCTGAAATTCCTCCGTGGAGGATGAAGAATAAAGCATCAGAAATTGTAGAAAAGAGGTTGAAGGATTGAGTTACGTAACTGACGTCACGCGTTCAGGGCCAGGTGAAGAATATTCAATTTTGTACGTATCTTTGTATAAAGATATACTGCAATAAGCTTGTAGGATTAATTAAGCAGGTAAATTCCACATAAACAACGGAGGACAACGAAGAGTTTAACAATAAAGATCAAATTTATTAATGAGTAAATTAATAATTATATATGGATTCAAGTAATTGAATTTATAATAAGAATGTCTTGTGAATGTGATGTAATAAGAGTTCAATTATAATTAAAAACATGTAAACCGTCCTAAATAAGTTAGATAAATTTAGGTCAATAGTGATGGTTGCAATATCTAATATATAAAGAAAAGTCAGTCAGATTCTTAAAGTTAGGCTCCTATAGCATTGCATTCAACAAATCAACATTTGATTCAGCGTAGCCAATAAAATACTGAAGTTTTATGCACGTGTTCTTTACATACAAATACCAATCGATTTCATCGATTACTAATTCTACCCGGCCTGATAATTTTTTAGTAGCCAAATTCGCCGTTTATTTTCATTGAATAATCAACAGAAATTATTAGCCAATAGAAACGCTGCGTTTGTTACAAATGGAAAATTCAAAATGGCGCCTAGAGTATTTATTTACCTCCTCCCCAGGAGGTTGAGTGCGTATTTATTCATATCTTTTACTTTATTTACGTTATGACTACGTTTTAAGAATTACATTACAACATTTATTATATATAAGATTACTTACTTTATTACAATGCCTTATTATTCCCTGCTATGAATAGCAAACATATAAATAAACGCCTGTAGATTGCGAACAGTCAGCTTAATTTAATTTTTAAGACTGCTCGCAATCAAACCGTGTTTTACTATTAGAATAGTCAGACATGTTATAATTATGATTATAAATTGAATTATATATATATTTTTTTACATTTCGCTGTTTTTTCATTTTTGACCACTCGCGATTCGAAGGTCATTTTGAAAGCTTCAAACTATCGTTTTGATATCAACACCGCCATTCACACAAAAATGCGATAGCATAAAAACAATAAAACTGTCAAAATCCTATACATTCAATAATGGTAATTGCTTCGTATCAAAGCGAATTTCGAAAGTTCTTTTGATGCCGATTTGAAAATTAACATCTAATAATTTCATATACATAGATTACAACCACATTGCCGTAACATGATCAGTTAGAGTTTAATTATATTTTAGTATCATCTCATGGGATGTAACTTACAAAACGTTGATGGGTGACACAAGGAGTACTCCACAAGAAAGTTTAAAAGTTCAACAATCAGGAAAAAACAATATTCATTAAGTAACCGAGTCAATAAGGGTAAGAAAATAGATCCGGCAAGTATCAAGCACGGTAGGGGGCGGTTCTGAATAAAGAGTTGGCGCTATACAATCCTCATGTTGAGTATCAAAAGTATAATATCCGATTGATGGATAAAAATGTCAATGACACGTACAGGCTTCTGATGATCGGACAGTTCTGTTTTCACATTTTAGAGTCCAATTGTTCTCGGTAGCGATAAGATATTCAAAAATAGAATTCGGATTCGTAGCATATAGAAATCAGCGTAGGACAGGGAGATACAAATGGTGTTTTTCGTGATCGCAAATGGTGGTATAGACGTCGCATCTAAGAGATGACCAAGGGGTTGAATCTTTTGCTGATCAGGATCTAATCGATTTCTTCAAGCACCAGCTGAACATTAAGATCAGATGTGATAGAAAAAGATTACATTCCTCGGTTTTTGAAAAATAAGGTAGATACAAGTAGCAAGTTTGTGTGTATGAAAGGAAGTCTAGTATGTGTTCCCTGCCTGAGCATGGTGCACGCGGTTTCTGGTCCTATCGGACCCCAGCCCTTCGGGCAAGTTTAGCCTCTTAGCTAGTCGAGTGAATGAGTTACCCCCTCCCTGGGAATAGAAATCCTCCAAAATGCCTACTCCCCACCTTCAATTTTTTGTCCTCGGCTACTCCCAAATTGCATTTATCTTGGAAAGATACCACCCACTCTCCAAACTCCATCCTCCGTTTTCTTTTTTACTCCCACTTAGATCCTACCCCTATTTAGAGATTGACCTGCTTGTTTTCGGTTCTGAACAAACCGGAAAACAGTGGACGGTGTATAATTTAGAAAGGATTGGGAGGGTCTTACTAACCAAATTGTTTGTCTTTGTTTTTTCCCATTCCCTGTTTTATCCCAATTAAATATTTGTATACATGCATATTTATGAACAATAAAATTTCCAATCAATTTGGGGATATCTCAAGTAGGACGGCCCTTAGTGTAAATGTGGTATTGTGGTGACTGAGATGATTCTAGTTAAGAGTAGGATAAACATTGTTATCACTATAGACCAATGATGACCAACGACACCAATTTTTCCCACACTTGTGATAGCCTTGTGCCTTATTTGTTCTAAATGTAATTGTTTTAATATTTTCTGCAAATAAATAATTCAAATATTAATATCTGTTCGCCACATCTCAGCGACATTTGACGTTTTACTAATGCCGGAAGTTTTCATGCAAATTATGTCCCTTGAAAATGAAATTCTAAAAGTTTTTAAAACACTATCCCTTTTTTATAAAGTCTATTTAATTAATGATTATAATCATAGCACTACGATAAAACGATTGCGTATATAGAATAAAATTTGACAATACAAATTAGAAATGTATCTTACAGAATATTAATTTATTAGAAACTTTTTTAATATGCAAATGAGCAATATCGAGATTTGTTTGAGGGAGTTTGGAGATCACTATACGGTATTTAAAAATATCTTTGAATCATTAGAATTAAATAAGCCTAACTTGTGTTGGTGTTAATATAGTTAGGATAGATGGAAAAAAACTTTCGCGTTTCTTCATTGAGATATTAATAGTATTATTCTAAGTAGTAGCAGAAGGAAGTAGTATCATGGACACTATTTGAAGTAAAATTTTGCTTTCGGTAATATTCGGAAATAACTTAACCCTTAAATGCGTTTTTTTTGTTGGTTTGACATCGAAGATACTGATTACCTATTTAGCGGATGTGCTGATGCAACATCATACTAATACCTACTCACACTTGCCAACAGGCTCGTTGCAGTTTGACACATTTTCGTTGAATATTATATTAAATAAGCATTTTGTTGGAATGTGTCATATTTGAAACAAAAAGCATTTAAGGGTTATTCGGTGTGTCTTGTTTAAAAAAAGAAAATTAATTGTTATCTTTGTTAAACTAAATATGAAATAAAACCTTATTATTAATTTTAAATCTATCGAACTTTTTAAAAAAAGTTTTCCGTATTTAAATATTATATATTATAATGAATATGTTTTAATGGGGGTGAGTAGTATAGTGTCGGTTCTGTTGTCATAAGACCGTCCTCCCAGGAATTACCTCCTCCGTTTTTAAGGGTGTGTGGGGGAGAATCCTCTCGGGTATTATATCCTCCTTTATTGGATTATCTTTTATTGTAGATGGGTAGAGTAGTATCAGTCCTGTTGTCATAAGACCGCCCTCCTTTTTTGGGTGGGTGGGGGTGTTTGTTTTTCATAATATCATCCTCTAAGTCAAGGGGTAAGCGAAGTTGTAGCGGTCATAAACAGACCTATTTACTCCCTCCGAAAAATGTCCCCATTGAGTGAGCTGGTCACACACTGACCAATCAACCTGCAGGGCGCATGGATTCCTTCTGTCGGCTGAAGAACTACTTCAGCCCCTTTGGGAATCACAAGCGGTCGGCAACGAGGAAACACTTCTTTCACTCTCTTTCTCCTACCCCTGTCCACTGGACACTCACAACAAATACTATCTTCGCCTGAAGATAGTTGCTGACAGACCTGTAAGAACTCTTAATTTCTTCTTCCTTTCTCGGACACTGTCCAAGTTTCTTTCTACCTATACCAAACGGTGTAGGTTACCTTTGTGAATAAACCCTTTTCGTTGTTGTTAGAAAGAGGTTTTGTTAGTTACTTCCGTGTCTGAAACCTAAGATAGGGACTAACGTCCTCTTCTTTACACAGTATATGTTCGTTCACCATAATACCATCTTCTCAGGCTAGCGACCGGAGGGAGTGATTGACGAAGCACATGCTTTTATTTACGAGAGAGCAAATACTCAGAGCTCAACTTTTTTCCTGAAAAATTATAAATATGCATAGTCTGAAATAAAAACGTCTTTCACTTAAAATACAAACCAATAAAATTGATATTTCTATTTAAATTGCAAGTTTTTAGAGTGAAATAGGTTTAGGCATTACTCATAAACAAGTTTCATCGTACACGTAAAAGGCGAGAAACTAAGGAAGAACGATAAGTTAAGTACATAAACATGTCTTCTTTAACTAGAAAATTATGAATGGAAGTTATCGTTCTTCCTTAGCTAGCATATTTTACTTTGTTTTTAAAGATGGTGACTATATTTTTCCGCCCAATTTTTATTTCATTGTATCTAATGTTATCTAAAAAGATAAATGCGAAAGTTTTTTTTCACCTATCCTAACTATATTAACATAAAAGCGGTTTATGCTTATTTAATTTTATGTAGTATATTTTTATTCGTCATCATACATTACTCCCAGGCATTACATCCTCTGTTTGAGGGGGGGGGGCAGTATACGTTTGTTCCTCACGATACCATTCTCCCAGGATTACCTTCTCCTTTTTCTGTGTGTGGGGGTGTACTAACTATTATGTTGTCATGATATCATGCTCCCAGGCATTAGCTCCTACTTGGCGGGGGGGGGGGGTTCGTTCGTCGTTATATCATCTTATTTTTGTGGTCAGCAAAACACTTCCCACTCCTTCTTTGTCGATTGTTCCTTCCCACAGCGTGTGATCTCGTCCAACTCGTTCTTCTCTGTACGTCAACTTAACTCCAGGAAAAGTGCAGAGAATAACACAAACTTCTGTGCATGTTTTTTTTTATCGATCTGATGAAGGCCTTTGATTCGGCCCCTAGAGAACTGCTGTAGAAAATCCTCGCCACTTTCGGATGTCCCCATGTTTTTCGGGATTATCAATAACCTCCACGATGGCATGTATGCCGCAACCCGTTGCCCTGGCAGTGAAGGAGCGCCTTTCCAGGTCAAATCGGACGTCAAGCAAAGCTGTCTTATTGCTTCGGCACTCATCCCCATGTTCGTGGCAGCCATTACACGTATGCTCAAGGATAACCATCCTCCAGACGTAGCCATTTTTTTACAGAACAGTCGGCGGTGTTTTCAATCTGGCCAGCTTGAGATCGAAGAACAAAACTCTGACAACGTGCCTGATAGAATTTCAGTATGCCAACGACAAGTGCATGGTGTCAATATCCGAAAATTACCTGCAACAAATCCTGGACGCTTTCGACCGTGCCTACACCCGCCTCGGTCTCGCCATCAACACCAGAAAGCCTCGGTGTCAGACCAGAAGCTCCCGATCTCAACATCCACGAGGAAACTAAAAAACGTCAGCAATTTCGCATACCTTGGAAATCATCTTTCATCAGGTGCTGACATACAAGATGAGATATAATATCGACTAAAATGCGCCGGTGCCGCTAACAGCCACCCCCGGCCGCCCCCCGGCCGCCTCCAAACACGTGTCTTCCACGATGGAGGCATTCGCGCCAGCACGAAGATGACAGTATGCAAAGCTGTCGTGATCCCGACGCTTCTCTATGCCTCAGAGTCGTGGGCGACATATCGTCGCCACCTAATGGCTCTGGAGAATTTCGCTCAACATCGCCATTGGAGCATTTTTGCGCATCCACTGGTGGGACTATCGCCGCACTAGCATCGGCATCCTCCAGGAGGCCGAGACCACTAGCGTTGAAAACTTCGCCATCAAAAGTCAACTGAGATGAAGTATTGATTTACTCCTCTCCAGGAGTTAGGCACAAGGCCAGTTTTTATCTTACTCCCACAAGTAAGATGTGACCCAAGGTCGGGTCGGGAAAGTGGGGTTTAAAAAATTGCCTGGGCAGCCCCGTCGGCATTCCCCGGTAGGGGTGCCTCAGGCAGTAAGCAATAAACTTACTCCTCTCCAAAGAGGGGAGGCAAAGCCTGGGAGGGTGGACCTTCTAGAACTGCACAGGACAGACCCATAGACCGGCGTAAATCAAGCCCGAAGGCCAAGACAATACCAGTCTATGGGGTGCAGTATCCATCGGAACAGATACTACACTTTGATCTTAGCCAAAAGCCAAGAAGAAAATCATACTTCCAGCATAGGGGAGCATAGAATCTGCTGATGATTTTTTTACATTTTTTTCAGCGTAGGAAAATAATAAAAATGAGAAACTAAAAACATACGTACTTTATTTACGCCTTAAAACAACGTTCCTATGTAGTGACCAATTTTTATGCGCTAACACCCGTGTGTTTAATAAATTTAGCAAAAATCAAGTAATGGTCAGATTTTCACGAAATTTTCGATACTTATGCATTATTAGATCAATTTATCTTTAATATGCTTTTTTTATTAGGGAAAATATTTTTTCTACGTGTCCCCCCCCCCTATTTTATTTTATGAAATCTGAACAAAATATATTCTGATCGATCGAAATTTTAATGTTATATAAATAGCACATCAGATTTACCTTTTTTGTATTGTTGTATTGGTAAACACTTTTGGGTAAAATATCCGTGAATTCATAAATAAAAAGAATAAAGTTTACTGTAAACAATAGCCCTAACCCCCCGCTGTAGAACAAATCGAATTTCGTACTAAAATCTCAAGATAAAGAACGGGTTTTTTTCCCCCAGTTCGATAATTTAAATAAACTATTTTACTTTAAAACAACTTCCTATATATATATATATATATATATATATATATATATATATATATATAACTTTATTTTAGGAGATTTGAAGTAAAGATTTAAAATTAAGTATCTTATGTAAAGTACGCACATAATGATGACGTCATCGGTTTTGTGATACGCTTTGGAGGTCCCTATAGTACTCCTAAAAACAAAGTTCCATTCTAACATTTGATATTATACTTTCTTTGGTCATCTTCGTTAAACATGTAATACTTGACTATGTGACTATGTGTTAGTAATAGGTTATTAGAAGTCCATGGACCGTGACGAAGAAAATGGTATTGACAGGTCATAATAGGAGAATGTTAATTAAAAGTCGGTACGTAGGTAGTTTCTAAGACTGGCATAGTTAATATGTTATTGTTTGGAAGCAAGTCTGTGCGTCGGAACAGTATTGAGAGTAAGTCCACGTGCGGACAGGTCGCCATATTGGATAGCGAATCCTTCGTGTGGACGCCGATAGTCCGTAGATAAAGGCGGGCTTGGTTAGCGCAAAAAAGAAAAGAATTTGGTGGTTGAGCTGAGCAACGTGAGTAGGTTAAGCAGCTGGGCCTTCTTGGAACTAAAGAGAGCGAACAGTGCCGATGCACTCCCTTAAATAACCCCCGGGAACCAGTGTTCTGCATGCATAAGACATTGTTACTGATTGGTTAAATCCTAATCGAAATTAAGTGTTTGCTCTAATCAGTGCCAAGCTTTACAAGTACAGGCAGATATTTCAGACATCGTTAATTGTGGCTGCTGCTGCTGATATTGTCGTTGTAGTAAGGACTATCACTGCTAAACTCCCGAGCAAACTGTACCCATTCGACATTGCTCGGACATGGTCAAGAAATACCTTATATGAGGTAAATATTTTTAGGCACCGGGTAAGGAAGAAGTGTGACGTCACCTGATACAACAGGAGAATTGCTACTTTCCAAGGATTTGCTCATTTTTCCCACCTCCGTTTCTATATGAAAAACAAAAATGATATTACTTAAATGTTATTTATACGTAATAAATGAAAGAATGTATTTGGATTTACTATTAGTAGATAAATTTTGTGCTGAAAGCAAAAAAATGGCGTCCATTTTTACTTATATTTACTGCAAGAACAAATATAGCTTGTTTCTGGAAATAATTCCGAACAGGATAAAGTATATTTGCGAATAAATTAAATCGGATTTGCATTTTATTGTTCTGAATAACATGGTGTTACGTTCCACAAGAAAATCTGTCAATTCAGAGTTAAATATTGATTTTGTAGAAAGGAACGCATCGATGATAAAATTCGAGAAATAGACCGGCTTTATTGTATCAAATATAATATTCCAG
This sequence comes from Sepiola atlantica, assembly GCA_963556195.1. Lineage (NCBI taxonomy): Eukaryota > Metazoa > Mollusca > Cephalopoda > Sepiida > Sepiolidae > Sepiola > Sepiola atlantica. Next base: position 29,438,364 of record OY744526.1, read on the forward strand.
TTCATCAAATGACCACCTAAACACGTTGCCAGTGTATGTCCGAGATGACAGTTGATCTCACAAGTGATTCATCCACCCTTTGTCACGTTTGACTTTCTTGTTCTGCTGAGTGACTAGCCACCTTTCTCACCGGTCAAGTATGCTGAGGGAATCGGTTTAGTCACCGATAACCGACTATGTAGTAAGTATTACATAACACCGCGTGCGTGAACACACGCATACACACACACACACACACACACACACATTCATAAAACTTTTCACAGAGATTATTTCAAAAAAGCTTTTCATTAAGAGAATATTAGGTTAAAATCTGCAAAATAACAGAAGCTCGTTGTTATCCATAGAAAACAGTTATATATATATATATATATATATATATATATATATATATATATATATATATATATATATATATATATATATATATATATATATATGAGAGAGAGAGAGAGAGAGAGAGAGAGAGAGAGAGACTTTTAGCTAATGCTTTATAAATTTTCTGATGAAAAATTTAATTTGTTTTTTAATTCTGGTAAATTTTCTCATTAAGAAAACAAGACATTTTGAAATTTAAATTTATTTGTAAAAATATAAATTTAAAAAATAAATTGACATCGAAACAATTGTCAAACAAAATATTGGTATAACATTCTTTTCTGATTAACTACTCATCAGTGTGTCTTTTATCCAATCAACGTATCGACCTCGAGGCTCGAACCCCTGATGTTCAGTCATCAATGACTGCGAAAGTCCGATGTCATAGCTTTCTCTCTCTCTCTCTCTCTCTCTCTCTCTCTCTCTCTCTCTCTGTCTGTCTCTTTATATATATATATATATATATATATATATATATATATATATATATATATATATATATATATATATATATAATAATAATAATAATAATAATAATCCAGGTAAAACATCCACAGAGTAGTAATCCAAAGAATTTCAACCGGGTTTATAAAAAGTGCTCAATATCAAATAGAGCTTTTATATATGATTATTTTTATTCACACAGACATGTACAAAATCTGCGACACTGGCATGTCGATGTTATCGATCAACAGCTATTATAAACCGAGATCTCATCAGGGAGAGTTAGAATCCGATCTTAACCGTAGGTCATATATTCCAAATATTTGATATTGAGCACTTTTTATAAACCCGGTTGAAATTCTTTGGATTACTACTCTGTGGATGTTTTACCTGGATTATATATATATATATATATATATATATATATATATATATATATATATATATATACTTTCGCATGAACTTGTATCAGCTTCTAATTTTAAACTGAAACCGAGACTTCTGCCCAGGAGATTTCCCCAGCATTAAAGTAGTATTATTGCCTGTCAATTTGATACAGCGGACAGTTTTCGAGACTTTAAATTTTTAAATAGGTTTGGTTAATTAGGTGGGAAATTACTTTTCTAGAGTTTGAGTGGGAAAATAGAAAGAAAAAAACAGGAATGAATATTGTGTGCATGAATTTGTTCAAAAAAAGAAAATGGGGTCGGTCAATGGTAGTAGTAGTAGTAGTAGTAGTAGTAGTAGTGGTAGTGGTAGTAGTAGCAGTGATGACAGCTGAAAATGTCCTTGACCTTCGCCAATTCCAGAAATGAATAATAATTTTAGTTATATTTTATGAGCTTAATGTCAGTTTTCTCACTCTCTCTCTCTCTCTTTCTCTCCCTCTTTCTCTCCCTATTTCCCTCTATCTCTCTCACACGCACACACATCATCTTTCCAATTTATTTCTCATCTCTTCATCCCAAGTTTTTATTTTCTCTTTTTATCTCGTTTGTATCGCTCTCTGATTTCTCTAGTTCCACTTCATCTCTACACACTCATTACTCCCCCCTCCCCTCTCCTCCTCTCTCTCTCTCACTCAAAGTTAAAACGCAGAGGATTCGGTTCCGTCTTGAAAATTACTTAACATAAAACTAAAAAAAAAAAGACCGAACACTTATTTTCTTTCACCGTCAGGGTCGCCGTGAAAGGGAAGAAAACCATTCATTGGCGGTGGCGGTTCTGGTGACGTTTCGTCGCATCGCCACACAAACAACTCGTTTAAAAAGGGGGGAGAAAAAAAAAAGAAAACAGAAAAAAGAAAAAGAAAAGAAAAGATGTATGACTGACTGATAGCTAAAGGCGACAGAATGAGGTTGGACTGACGTGAAGGACGAAGGGAATTAGAGACGACGAGAAGAAGGAGCGTCGCTGATTCTGCTTTCTTTTTAGTCTTCGACACGTGCGTTTTTCGACTCCTCTAAATATAAGTTTATTTTATCTTCTTCATTCAGGGAATATACCTAAAGTCTAGCAACGCATGTGCCGGCGGTAGTGATGAATGGTGTGTGTGTTTGTATGAGGAGGGGTCTTTACAATACCCTGACCGTTGAAAGGCGTTGGGTACCCCCTCCACACCCCCAACATTAAACCGACCTTGTCAAATCCTACATGAATGGGAGGGGGGGGGGTAGAACTAAAAATACCTACTACTCACGTACGAGCGTGCGTTCTGCTTTCGTTCCCAAACCGATCGCAGATTGGATGATCTTAAAATTGCGCCGACAGTCGACACGACATGAAGTCAACCTACAATTTTTATTCCATCTATTTTCGTCTCTTCATCATTGCCAACCTCCTGAGTTGTTCAATTACTCATATTTTTTTTCTTAGTTAAATTAATTCATATACTTGTACAGTACACTCTGAAAATATATTCGTGTGACGTCACACAATGTGTTTTCTATGACAATTAATATTCTGTGCTAATTTCCATGCAGACGATTTTTTATTATTATTATTATTATTATTATTATTATTATTATTATTATTATTATTATTATTATTATTATTATTATTATTATTATTATTATTATTATTATTATTATTTGTATTCACACAAATATTCACAGAAGTTCTCATACAGATCATCGTCAGTGATTGCTCACCGACAACAACCAGTGGTATTTCCTGGAGCCTGAGTGACAACAAGCCTCTCCAGATCTCCAGTATTCTTCACCTCTTTTCGATAATCACCGCAAATAACCATGCGGTATCGCAACAGCCTCTTACCATTGATTTCTCGCTGGTAATGGCCATTGGTATTCTCTGGGATTTGGGTTGTAATAAGCCTTCCAATAGGTCCCAGCATTCTCCGCACTTTTCCAGTGGAGGTCTGGTTTGTGCTGTCCTCGATCTTCGCATCCTCCTCGACCCTCTACAAATATTTTGTCTGGTGTCAACCTAGGCCGGCACATTTTTTTATTTTTTATTTTATTTATTTATTTTTGGGGGGTGATGGGTGAAGCGAAGAGGGAGAGTTTATGGTGTTTCTTGTAATTTCTGTTCCTTGGTTCATTTTTATGTTGTGTTAGCTGAGGCCGGTGTAATTTATTTATTTATTTATTTATTTTTATTTGGGGGGGGGGGGAGCTTAAGAAGTGATGTTTCTTGCAGTTTCTGTTCTTTGATTCGTGTTGTGGTGTTCTTCGTATGGTTTTGTTTTCTCCCTGTTGTGAATTCCTTGTGACTGGTTACCCGTTGTAGGTTATGCAGGTTGGTTTCCGCATTCAAAGATTTTCCTTAAGATTGCAGCTGTTTTAATCATTGCTGTCCTTTGTATGGTTTCGATGGTCCCTTTGATTCCAATTTCTCCCAATCTTTTCTCCAGTTTTTTTTTTGGGGGGGGGGGGATTGTTCCTAGTGCTCCTACGATTATTGGTATTATACTAACTTTCTTCATACTCCATATTCCTTTCAGTTCTCTGGCTAGTTCTGTGTATTTTCCGTGTATTTGATCTCCACTCTGTGGTTGCTGGAACGGCGAAGTCTACCATTTTACAAGATTTTTCCTTCTTGTCGATTATAATAACATCAGGTATCCTTACTTGTATGAGTTTATCTGTTTGTATATCCATATCCCAGAGGATTTTGTGTTTTTCGTTTTCTAGTACTGTTTCTGGTTTATGTTTGTACCATTTGTCTGCGTATTCGAAATTCAATTGTTTGCACAGTTCCCAGTATATTGCTTTCCTCACATAGTCATGTCCTTTCTTGTATTCTTTTTGGGCAAGTTTGCTACATTCACTTATTATATGATTTACTGTTTCGTCTCTTTGCCCACACAGTCTGCATTTACTGTTTTCCTGGGTTTTATCTATTTTAGCTTTAATGTAGTCTGTCCTAATCGCATTGTTCTGTGCAGCCATCAGTAAAGATCTCGTTTCTCTGTTCAAGTTTCCTTTTTTTAGTCATGCCCAGCTATTTTCGTTGGTTTCTTCTCTTGTGAGTCTTATGAAGCGTCCATGTAGTTGTTTTTTTTCCCCCACTTTTCTTTTCTTGTCTGTTTGTTTCCGGTTTCGATGCTTCTTTGCGTTGTTCGTTGGGACGGTATATCTTGCTGCTGTGATCAGTCTTTCTGTGTTCTGGTTTATGTATTTCTCCAGCTCTGATGGGTCATTGGCGGTGGGAAGTGGGACAAGAACTAAAAACAAAACAAACAAAAAGCGATTAGTAAGACACTCCCAACCCTTTCTAAACAATAGACCACCCATTGTTGTTTTCCGGTTTGTTCAGAACCGAAAACAAGCAGAGCAATCTCTAAATGGGATTGGGGTCTAAGTGGGAGAAGAAAGCAAAAAAAAAAAAAAAAAAAAGGAATGCATGTTGGCTAGTGGATACTACACTTTTATTCTAGTTGTCTTTGCGCAGCACTATTCTGTTTCAACCGGTCCGTGGTTAGTCAGAGTGATCACGTGATGTAGCTTGGTTTCCAGTTACCAGTATTACCATTATTATTGAATAAAAAGTCAAACTTCAAATCAGAGAATTCTTCAGTTAACTTGAAACAAAGAATACAAATGCTGATATCATTACCGAGCAGTGGCGTGCAGAAGTCTGGTGGTTCCCCGGTGATGTCCGGGGTCAAACTCCTTGGTGGTATGCCCCTAAAGACTCAAGTATAAGTCCTAGTACTAAGACATATTATGAGAAAGGAAGATATTTTGAATATGATTGGATGCAGATTTTAGGTGCCCCCCCCCCCATCATCTGAACGCAATTGCTACCGGGTTATGTCACTTTGTAAATTAATTTCACCTGATTTAAAATGTTAAACTAGTAACACGCGCGGGAGATGGTATACAACGCGACTAATGTGGTTAGTCTCATATTGAAAAGCGAACGCCAACGGAAACAGAACAAACAAAAACAAAGTCTAAGTTGTTTGCGAAAGAATGCGATGTTATTTAGTGATGGTAGCATCGATACGATCTTTGCCACTGGTTTCACTACCTACCCACGTTACCGACGATGGTGAATCCTTACAACTTACACGTGTACAACTATTGTTTACTACTACTACTACTACTACTACTACTACTACTACTTACTATTGTCTCCTATTCTCACTACTTCTGTTGCAGTCGATATAGGATTCGCCACGTGAAAATATCGCGTGCGTCATCAATGTCGGCAAATTGTATGTGAAGTAAATCGGCCATTTTCGAAAAAAAAAGAAACATGACAATATATGTATAGATCTTTAAAATGAAGGAAATTAAATATGTGTCTCTGGTCGTTTTCAAGTCCAATGCCAACAAGTATCTGTCATGTAGACCTGCGAATTAATCATAGTTCCGTCATCCGATTGAAAATCTCGCTAACCCTTATCCTTGAGTGGCTTTTAACCATAATTATATAAAAAAAATAATTGCCTCCCTTACGAGGACAGAGTTAGGCACACGGTCGGTTTTTAACGTGAGGAAAATTCAGCCCCCCCCCCAGGGTGCACTCTAGATTAGGACAAAAATTAAAATTGCCTCAATCTAGAAGGTTTTCTCTTACTCTAGCACAGAGCAGAACAGATGCTACACTGTGATCCTAGCCCGAAGTCCGGATAAAACCGCACGGTTCGGTTGTAGCATTAGAAAATCTCATCAATTCCGCTTGGTTTTCGCACGCATTTTTGTTAAACGATTTTTCAACTGTCCCTATGCTACAATTGATTCTTTATTTTGTACTAATGTATCACTGCTTATCAAGACTCAAAGGCCACTCGAGGATAAGGGTCAATAAGGTTGTAAGGTGGACGGTGAGACAAGCGGCTTCAGGATTGGAGACGCTGGTTGAAACTGTGCAGAATTTGAGGACGGCTCAACAAGAATTTGTTAGCATTGGACTTGAAAACGGCCATGTTGTAGTCAGCTGGGAAGCAGTTCCGCGGTATGGTGTTCCACAGGGGAGTAGTTCTTGGGAAAAAAACTCTGCTCATGGAAGTTCCGTTTAGCTCCAGGTACACAAAGGAAGAAAGGAATATTATTAATTGTATATTGATGCTTCCTGTTGCAGACTTTACCCTCCTCTCTCGCTCTCCCCTCTCTCTTTCTCTCTCTCTCTTTCTCTCTCTCTCTCTCTCTTTTTCTCTCTCTCCATCATCCCACTCTCTTTCTCTCTCTCTTTCTCCCCTCTTTCTTTCTTTCTTTCTTTTTCTTTCTCTCTCTCCATCCCCCTCTCTCTACTAGCAGATATACACGGTATTGTATCAAAATAAATCAGACGTATCATATTATTAATATTATCAACCAGGGGGATCTGTTTCCCCCAGGAAAATTGAGCAAACAAAAAAATCTCAATTCCCAGAAGTAAATAAACCGGAAAGGACCGGAATGACTCTTTTAACTCAAAATGCTAAACATTTATTCACGCTATAGAAAATAATCGCACATAGAACTATGTGTTATAGTAGAATAAAAGCAACCATCGAATAAAACAACAATAAAAACCAATAGTCATTAATGAAATGTCATTTTGGCAAAGCAATATGCAAATTAGTTAACCATGGGATGTCGATCGCATTACACATGATCAGTATATTAGAAAGCCGTTCTTCTTCATTTATTAATATGAAGTTGGCGTTTTAATCTCACTGTCAGTGCGACAAATAGCCCAACCTTTTTAAATCTACAGAAGATACAGAATGCAGAAGATTGTTTTCAAAATCAAAATGTCAAATTTCTTTTTTTAATACAATGTAATACAAAAAAAAATTGGAATAGTGATTACGTCTTTAAAACGGGGGGTTCATGTTAAGAAATCAGACTACTTGAAATCCTACAGAATTAATGTCCACTCCAGATAAGAAACATCCTGGACAGTAAGTTTTTATGTCCAGTGATAAAACAACCCACCATTTTCAAGTAGGTTTGCCCTTTGACCTACCACAAATGACAGTGATATATATATATATATATATATATATATATATATATATATATATATATATATATATATATATATATATATATATATTCCAGCAAAACGGGAAGAGAGGATAAGTTTGGTCTGCTTGGTGTGAGAGACAGAGGGGCCGTTGTGTTTGGTTGAAAGAGATGTTTCTTCTGATTGCAAGTCTGTCGTTCGGTAGAGACACCAAGTATCATTGTAACTTCTAACAATAAAACTTGGTTACTTGTTTTAAAATGGAGTTTTGGTCTTATTGTTATAGCAGTGATTGACACTACGGCCAACCGAATTCGGACGAAGACAATGAGCGGACGACCACGGCTTGTGCAGTGAACGCGCATAAACACAAGTCCACACCTCATTCTCACTTACTCAGGCTTTGCGCTCGTAGAGGAGTGGACTTCCATAGTCTTCTGAGATCGAAGGATGCCTATATATATTTCGATAAAAATTTAGCAATAATATCATACAAGGGAAGAAATAATCTATCAATAAGAAATGAATGGATGCCAAAATCAACACATTACATTTTTTTAAACCATTGGACACATGGCATAATCATATTGGCGTACCGGTTCACGTTCGATCACCGAAGTTAAGCAACGCTGACCCTAGTCACTACCAGATGGGTGACGATTTGGGAATACCAGGCGCTGTATGTGGGAGAACGGCGATACCTCCCCACAAAAACTCCATCCCTGAAGATGCCTTTAGCAAGTGCTTCAGTACTGCCCGTTAAAACCACGCATGTGATGAGACAATATAAAAATCGATTTCTGGGCGGAGTTATGTTCCCGAGCGTGTGGCGAGACATGTGCATGGAGTGAAGTAGATACTGGTGTGAACTAGGCGTGCAAAGTTCGAATCCACTCGGTTCCATAGCACCGCTTCCATTATAGTTGTTGGCAAACTTCACGTTTTCTTCTGTGTAAGAATTTAATAGAAGATCACTGCCATTAATGGAAAAATGAGATTTGCATAAAACAGCCCCGCCAGTACCACGCAGTACGCGCACACGCTCTTTTACCTACCTTCATGAGCCCTGTCCAGACATGCGTCGTGTCAATGTTAGGGTTAAGGTTAGGATCCTTGTAAGGTCGATGTAACACTCATTTCTCGCGGTAAAAAAAACAGAATAAATGCCACCGTGGACGCACTGTAAAATGGACGACAGATATAAGGATTCCACGTATGCACATTAACCGAATCATATCAACAGTGAAAAATTATTTGAATAATAAAACTGGAATCTAAAACACACTTATTGATTAGTTAGTTGCTGTGTCAATTCTCCCTTTAAGGGTCTAATAAATTGGCTGACAGGTTATCAAATCATTGCTACCCTAGGGGTCACGTGAGTCAGCTTAAATAAACTCAAACGCGCGCTGCTCTGCGCTCTTTTCCACTATTTTCCTTTTACCACTAGGACATCGGTCGACTGATTAATAATATAAGCCCACAGAAGGCAGTCACTGTCCGCCAACTAACTCTGACCCCCCCCCCGGGCAAGTTTTTCTTTAATGGAAATCGCTCCAGACAAGGCATACAGCCACTTGATGTAAGGAGCTAAAAAAATGCCACTTCAAAGTAAAAACAAACAAACTAGCCAACGATAAGTGTTGGATGGATAGATTCCAACCCATAAAACAGCAATTCTTCCCCCTTTGCCAGAAACATCGCTTATGGAATGTGAGGACTAGAGGACAAAATAAGGGAAGCGATAGTTACGAGGCTGCCGAAAGTAAAATCATGGTCCACTTTCTACTCCCTTTTTGACTGCACAAGTCCACAGAAGGCAGTCGAAGGTAGCTATTTCTCTCTTTCCAGTTTTTCCACTTTGGTTGACATCGGCCTGACTGCATTTGCTAATTCGAATTTTAGATTTGCCCAAGAGGTGCTGTCCGTCAGTCGGTTTGTCACACGTCTGCTTAAGTTTGAAATAGCATTTTCATCGGTAAACGCGCCGATTAAATAAATGTCTCTCAAGAATATCTGAGTTATTTTTTGTTTTGGTGGGGGAAGGATGCTTTTCATCTGAGGGATTTTTATTTTTCGCTTTGCACTAATTCGCATTCCCTTATTTTTAATTTTGTCTTTTGGAATTATTTCTTGCATTGGGGTCACGTGTCACTGTACCTTGTCACGTGTTACGACATTTCGATTCGATCGGGAATCCAGGTTGAAATTCTGTACAGTTTCTGGAGCATAGGATCGCATAACGTTCGTTTTTGAGATGCGTCTAAGTACCTTTTTTAACACTAATGTGCCACGACTTCAAAGTTCAAAGGCCACTCGATGATAAGTGCCAAGAAGATTGTCAGTTGGATAATAAATAATACTATGCGAGGCTTGAAAACGATAAATGGGATGGAGAAAATTTGATTACGATTCGATTAGTATTTGTTGACATTGGACATGAAGACGATCATATTGTAGTCTGTAGGAAAGCAGCCTCGCGATAATGTGTTCTAAAAATAGGAAATTCTTTGAAAGAAACCCTGTTCATGGATATTCCATTTGTTTTTTTTTGTACGCAGAGGAAGAAAGGAACATTGTTTGCACTGATGGTAGAAGACGAGTGCTTGCTGCGAATGTATTACAAGGAGGAACTAGAGATTGGAGCTCAGTCGAGCACCTTCCATGAAAATAACGATAAAGCAGCACAAGCAGTAACAACGTGTCTTTTGTGAGAAAGAGCCCGTAGGAAAGTGTAGAAATAATGTTCTACTAGATTGTGAAGTCGGTTTTTGACTCTGTCAAGGCAACGAAGAATGCTCTGAGCGGCACCTCCCCAGATGTGGCAGCAGTACTCTATCTTAGGACGTATCTGACTCTTTTATAGGTAAAGGATTGCGTCAGGAGTCAAAAAAAATTCTTGAGTGGTAGAATAATCCAAGCATTTACCAAGTGACCTAGGCAACATATTTGATGTAAGTCTTCCGTTTCAGGTCTGGAGTGGAAGCCAGTTCTAGGAGCTTATCAAAGCTTATCAAAGCAAGGAGCTCCATATGTACTAAACATTTTCTTTTTAACACTTTGTTCATCTCAAACAGGGCATATTGCCACTGAGACGTAAGAGGATACTGTGATAGGGGCCAGATTTATAAGGGGCATCCTACGCAGGGAGTTATGCAGCGAGATGCTTGTTCGCGTTACATTTAAATTTATGCATGTTGGTACAGTCTTGGAAAAAGGGAGCAGGAGGGAAATTCCGTAGGCAAGCAGTCCGAGAAAAGAAGCTATTAGAGGACAGAGTTTTCCAGCATCTGAGGACCTCTACAGTGAAGGGGTGAGATTTTGCTGCTAGTCAGATTGATCGGGGATATTTACGTTGAGGAGGTCCGGGTGTAGTAAGTTCATCAGAGCACATTCCGTGGAACTACTTATAAAATAAACACAGCGATGGGACAGGGGTTGGAGCTTGGTAGACAGTTTGGGGCCTATTAGGTTAAAGACTGTTTTTTGCACTTTGTCCAAGAGGGAGAGAGAGAGAGAGGGGAGAGAGAGAGAGAGAGAGACTAGTGATTGCTGCAACAATATTTCATAGTAGCTTTGTAGAGATCTAGGATACTGGCAGGTATGAGAAAGTTTTGCAGCCTTGTAGCCGACTTTCTTTGCAGCAGACTTGGCAGTATCTTCTATATATTTATTTCAATTCATGTTGGCGGTAAATGTTAGGTCGGAGTCATTCAAGTTGCTTTGTCTGTCGGTCGGTCCGCTTGTTCGTTGGTCCGTCACACTAAAGTTTTTAAATGGCATTTCCGTCGCTAAGCGTACAGATTGACTGGACGCATCTTAGGGATATTCGTTCTTGTTCTCATTGGGATGAGGAGGAGGAGGAGGAGGAGGAGGAGGAGGAGATGGAGCATTTGGCTGCGCAATCGACACGCATTGCATTCCTTATTTCCTCTCGGGTAAAGTTTTGTTTTGAAAGCGTTACACTCATTTTTTTTCTTCTTCTTTTCTGCTTTTCACTGCTTTTTTTATAGACTGATTTAACTCTGTGGATAGCACTGCAGTTTGTAAGGTTGACAGGCCGGGTTGACAGACATTAAGCACGGGACGAGGAAGGGGGGGGGGTCACTTTTCGATCACGAGCAAGTTCCCCCAACCCCTCCCCCAACCTCTGCCTCCCTTCCCAAGGGATGCCCTCCATATTTAGTCATGTGCTTTTCTATTTGTAGACAGTTACACAAGTTTTTTGTTGTTGTTGTTTTCCTGTCTTTTTTTTTGTATATATTTATCGAGACACTTACCCTGGGAAGACATTACCAAAGAGCCACATCTCCCACTCCCCGACCCAGGGATCAGAGTTATTCCTCGCTGAGCGGCGACCAATTATTTCGAAATCACAGGGTTATATGCTTTGTATCATGTTATTGTTTGGTTTGCTATATTCAGAGATTACACCCCACCGTCACTTGACGCGTTGGCTTGATACTTATGTATGGGAGCGACCGAGACTGTGGTTTCGGTGAGCCGTGTTCGAGTTTCGTCGAAGACTATTGTCTCACTTTTCACGAGGTGACAGATTTTTTTTTTTTTTCGTTTTCATTGCGTGCATAGCACAGGGGCGTTTCCGAGCCTCTCCGGCAAAATGGTTTATCGTTAGCATCGACAGGGTGCAGTTGCGGCAAAGGCGAGCACAATTCTGGAGCCATCTTTGTTCAATCTCAACGAATGCGTAAAAAGTTGTTTTAACGCGAATTGTAACAAGCAGACGATTACTTATGCGGTCATTTTATCTCTATCTACCTAAAGTTAGGTATGTGTATATGTTTATATATTTGTATGTCGAGGATTCATTACTAAACTAATTAACCGATCATTATGAATGAGGCATTTCCCTTCTCCTTTCAGAGAAGGGGAGTATTGCCTGTTGCCTGATTTTCTCTCATTCGCGATGGAGTTCTGACAGGACTATATATATTCATCCAGACATCCATCTTTACCTGTACATGTCTAAAGGGCTATACCGTGTATTAATATCTCTAAACTACGCGTCATCTTATTACACAGCTAATAACCTGATACCTATAAAGTAGATGTAATCATAATAATAATAACTAGCGAGACCTGTGGAAATTCCACAGTTTTATCCTTCATCTGTTATATATTGCTACTGTGCTTAAAAATAGTTTCATTCATATGGACGTCCGGTGCGAACACAGACCTCACGATATTATTGTACTATCTTCGGACAGAACAGAGACTACATTTTGATCTTAGCCCAAAGGCCACGTAAGTGTATTTTAGTTTCACGTTCGACACAACAGCAGCATCAGATGACATTATTATTATTTTTTTTGCATTTCATCTTTGACGATCGGGCGATCCCATCTTTAAAAAAGGGTGTGGAAGGTGATAACGAACGTACGGACACGAAATTGCCTTAGCATATTATTATATAGATAGCACAAATTATGTATTATTTATCACATTAGTCGTATTACTATTAGTTGGTGAATGAACATGATATAGTTTAATGCTGTAATGGATGTCTTAGATAAAATGTTTATAAAATTTAGTTTGTCTAATATTATTTTTTTGTTATTTTAATTTTAAATAACGAGTTCTTAACTGTGCTTATAGATTCATTATCTTGAATTTATTCCTGTGTCTGCACCGAGAGATTATCTCACTCGTGTTATTTAATATGTTTTTGTATGTCACTAAAAATCTGTTTTGTAGTAAATCAATAGGATGCTTTACAAAATGTTAAAATTTAAATTACATGAATACTTTCGAGTTTTTTTAACGACGAAATAGATATGGTACTAAAAAAACAGATGTTGCATGCCGATCGCTTTTCCATTTATTTTAAATGGGATTTTTGTGAAGTTTAATAGAATTGCTTACGACATCGTTTAGTCATTACATTAATTGAATAAAATTGATTAAAATTATAACGCACTTTAAAAAAATCATCTAAAAAGTTATGTTTTAACGTGAATGGTAGTAAATAAACGATTAAGGGTGGGTAATGTGAGCTATATTTAGTTTTTACTTGTATTTCACATACCTCCGATTTCTTTGAAATTAAAAAAATAGGTATTAGACGTCAATTCAAAAGAACTTTCTTCAAATTTAAATTTCTTTGGAGAATTTTAAAGGGATTTTAGGGGGCATAATGTGGACACAACCTCCCATTTGAAAATTCAAATATTTCAAATTTGCATTGAATTTGATCTAATTAAGCAAAATTCATCGAATTTCAATTTCTTCTTAATACACCTTAAAACTTAAGCACTATATTTTAGACATTTTTTTAGAATCAAAATCATGTAATGGACTAGGATCAAAATTGGAATAAGTATTCTAGACATAAGGTTTAGTATCATTATATATTGATTTTATTCTTTGTAAGAGGACATAAAAGTGATGCAAAACTGTTTTCTTCGAAGGATTAATTTTACCCGTTCTTGGATGGGTATTCTTCTAGTTAAATACAAGATTGAATTGTCTTCCTCTTTTTCTTTATGTATGAATCTGGTTCAGCGACCAGTCCGAGAGAAAAGCATCCAAGAGACATCAGCACCGGCTCCACCCCCAACCATGAGAGGTGAATAATATCCCAACCCCAACCCACATTGTGGCGTTATACAATAGTTTTGGGAATAGACAAGTCACACCCAGATTTCCGGAGAGATTAATTTTTCTAATTTTACAGACCCCCCCCCCCCCCAAAAAAAAAACGACAGGAGACGAACGAAGGAGAAATTGGTAATCGAATCGATATTTATCGATTAGTAATTCTATCGTTTCGGGAATTGGAGGTAAAAATGGCGCCGATTAATACGCTAGAATTTGTGTCGATCGATATATTTTGTATCGATCGACACAAATTCTTCTTTGGTTTCTGACACTCACTCCATAAACAACAGGAATAACAGTATTTCGCTTGCAATACACACACAATATTACTCTTCTATATAGAACAGAGTTCCCGAGATAACCGCCAGTTTGAATGTAAACAAAAAGACATAAGCGTTTTAATCTCTCTTGATTTCAGAGCGAGCTCTGTAGCGTAGAAGGAAAGTTCCTAACTGCTGATCCTAGTTACATGTGATCTGGTAGTCGGGTTTCGAAGCTTAGCATGAAAGCACTTGTCGCGTGGAGTTATACGGAAGAGCCGTCATACAGCGAAAAAGTTGTTTGTGAATGACTAGGTTCCTTACTTATGGGTTGAACTTTATAGGGAACATAACGGTTTACAATTAGCGTAAAGCATTACTCTTCTGCATAAACTAGAGTTCTCTATGTAATCGACAGCGTGAAGGTAAACAAAAAGACATAAACTTGGGGTGAGCTCGGTAGTATAGAATTAAGATTCTTGACTGCTGATTACAGTTGCAAGTTATTAAATGTTCGGATTTTGAATATAAATGTGAAAATACATGCCTTGCTGTTTGTGGATGCCATTTGTTACGACCCGACTGTGACGTGTCGCATAAAGAGACGTATTATTGGCAACTATGAATAAATAATTTTCCGTATTCAAATTATAATTATAAAAGAATTTAAAATGTGGTTATCCATTCCCGTACTCCGTTTTAAGTGACAGAGAAAATATCAATAAACACAACACGCCGAACAAACAACAATGACACAGAAGACTGTATAAAATATATAATTTATTGACATGGTTATTAAGAAAACAGGTACGACAAGAACAGGGTAGAATAAACAAGATATTGTTGGGGAAAAGGGGTAAGATTCTAACTTGGGGTAAATACGGTTTTGGGAACAAAGCAGATTTGGAATGACCAAAATCTCTGTTAATGAAAAACAATTCTAAAGGGTCCTTGCATTTTGGGAGGAGATGAGCGCCGGTCGCTGAGAAATTAATGAATCTTTAGTCAGGAAGAAGCTGAAATGTTTCATTTTGTGGTTGAGATGATCGCCGACAGAGTTCGAAGTTTAAAGAGCAATATCTTCGTTTATTTTCAAGAGAGAGAGAGAGAGAGAGAGAGAGAGAGAGAGAGAGAGAGGTTTCGTTCGATGCTTCCAATATCCTCTGAGAAGGTCTTAACTCCACAATAATTCACACCGTTCTAAGCCCATATGGTTTCTATATTTTCATACGCCATTCGCCGTATCAATATGATGTTGATGTCTGACACTTTCGCCCGATTAAATGGTATAAAAATACCTGTGAATATTATGATCCCTTTCTTGAAAGACTATTTCAACCAGTATCTATGATGTAAATATGGTGTCTCGCTCTGTCTGACTCTGTCTGTCTGTCTGTCTGTCTGTCTCTCTCTCTCTCTCTTTCTCTCTCTCTCTCTCCCTTGAAAATAAAGCTCTACACCAAGATTGAATATACATTTTCTTAAATAAGGTTTTACGAGGAATGCAATGGTGGCGTTAATTTCGCATCAGGGAGTTCTATAGTAATATCATGGCCGTTTCGTTCGTGCCGCACATGCATCAAAAACAAAAATGGATGTGTTACTTTATTTTAGAAATTAGTAAACTCGGAATAAAAATGGTAATAGGAGTAGGGATGCACTTGGGCTTTTCATTCATTAACGTGCAACGCCGGGGGCGCCTGCTTTTATATGGAAATAAATTAAATCAATGTCGATATAGAATTACATTTTCGTGCGATGAACGTAACCAGCGTTTTATATCCAATTTAATTGTTCTATTAAATGAAATTAAGGAGGGGGATATGTGTGTGTGTGGAGGAGGAGGGGAGCGAATTTTTTCTGATAAGGATTGATTTAATTTCCACCTATTTTTTCTACAGGTCTGATGTTTCGGTTTGTTACTCGAAACCAAACTCTTAATTTCGAGAACCGTCCCCCCCCCCCCGGCCCATTTCGGTGCGCGTTTCTTGAGAAAGTTGGAAAGAGCAAATGAATTGCCATGACAACCAGACAAAGCAACAAACGTATTTCGTTTTTTTTTTTTTTAAATCTCACCGGATAAAATGAAATGAGGATAAGTTGGCTGATCTATGCGTTGCGGTCGTGACATACAGATATGTATGTAATTGCTTATTTCTATTGATATAAGGTTAGGTATGCCTATATGTTTATATATTTGTATGTACAAGATTCACTCCTAAACTAATTAACTGATCGTTATGAATGTTGGAACGTTAGGGTGGTTATTTTGGACTGTATTTAGTTTAATTTACTTTTATGCAAAGTGGGAAAAGAAAAGAAAAGAAAGGATACCTTCGACTTTTGTGAAATTTTTAAAAGGTGTTTAGGGGACATAATATGAATACAACCTTCTATTTAATAATTCAAGCATATCAGGTTTGATCCATAGTCATAAGTCTAAGCCTTTGATACACGTGCAGTTTGGACTCAACATCCTTTATAACTGTTTCCTTTTTCCAGGGTGTTCGGTCTCACACCAATACCGTCCAGTTGTTTCCATCGATACGAACAATGTTCAAGTCACGACTTTCAAATGAAGCGAATATAAGGGCGTCCCGCCAACCGAACACCGGCTGCGAGGTCTCCATCTTCGGTAAACTTCCCATCTGTGAAATACAATACCGCTGGGTTGCTTCCCAACTGAGTACAACATGGTCGTTTTTAAGTACAATGTTAAATTCTAGCCGAGTCGCCCACTTAAATAATAAATTTCTGACCATTTGAGCCATCGTTTTCAATCCTCTCAAATATGTTGTTCATCGGCAACTGACAATCTAATTGACTCTTATCCCCGAGTGGTCTTCGGGTCTTAATAAGCGGTGAGTAAAAACAAATCATATCCTTTATTCGGTGTACATAGCCAAGCCGACATAAAGGACGTCTCTGTTGCAGCAAGGCATAGATGGTGTATAGAGATCTGTGCGATAAAGGACCCCTACCCACGTCACGTGATCTTGCCGTAGTAGACATTGAGCTATTTCTCCTGTCTGACCAACGGTGTCCAAATCTCGCTGCTATGGTATGGTAATGGTATTGTGCTATGGACACGTGCAACGATAGATGATGACATTCATGCGTAATAGCAACCTGTTATTCTCCCAACCCTCGATACTTGCTTCCAGAATGTAGGGGAGTGCTGTACGGCAAATCCAGCTGTTGATTTGCGTATCGAAGCTGATGTCGTTAGACCAGTGTCTAGCCTAGATAGGTGAAATTGTGGACCCCCTCCAGTGCATAGCCAGAAAAAAAGGTAAAAGGTGACCTCTCCACATGTAATTCGCTGCATGCCGAGAAGAGCTAATATGAAGATTATCTGAACGCGGCACCTTCATTTTGGTCCTTAAACAATTATAATTGGACATCGTTTCATGTTAGTTTTAACAACCTACTCTTCCCTGCTGGCTTAGGACAAAGTGGAAGAGTGTGTTTTTGTCTAGACATCATCCTTAGAGAGGTTCCTAAACAGCTATAGATCCCTGCCTACCCTTGAAGTACTTTAGTCGCTAAGTATTGAATAGAGACAGAACATACTCTAAAAAGTAAATAGATGCCAGTGGTCGCGACTCCTACCAGATAGATGCAGCTGTTCATTCAACCATTGATTCTTGCTGTTGACTCTAGGAAGTTCTTCCACCCAGTATCAAGTAAAGCAAACCATTGAACTTTGATTATTCCTTCGCCGCCCTCTACCATCTACCATGCTGCAATTATATGACTTTGGCATTTTGAAAATCAGAGTTAGCTCTCTTCTAGGCAGACTACCAATCAAGACTAAAGAGCTCTGCCTACCCTAAGGAAACTGGTTTGGGCGCGTTATGCAAAATATGCGTTAAAGGCATAATACAAGGAAGCGGTCGAAAGGCAGACAAAAGAAAAGATGGATAGACAACGTTTGTGAATGGACTAACATGAACATAAACCAAGCGAACATCTTGGTCCAAGATCGTAGGGCTTGGAGCACAGTCAGCTATGTTAGTGCATATTCTGCAGCTAGCGGAGAAAACGTTTAATAAATAAATCATGATTAAGGAGATTTTCAGCAGATCAAGCAAAAGCTCTTATCTGCACAATAGCAAAAGCAGTTACAAAGAATTGGGGGGGGGTATGGTACATCTCTGTCTCACACCGCATTGTATAATGAAATTGTCCGATAAGACACCATCGAAATAGATCAAGCCTGGCATGACGATATCATTGTAAAAGGAATCAATCAGATTGCGAAGCTTTCGTCCCGTAGTTACCTTACAATCTAGTGTGGCGAACCGAATCAAAGGTCTTAGAGTAGTCTTTGAAGGCCGCATACAGCTGACCATCCTTTGTCTCAGGATTTTTTCTGACAGTTTTCAAGAGGGAATCATGTTATTTTTTGAGGGGGGGGGTAAATGTAGATGTGAGAAATTTATGTATTTATAAGTTAAATATAATCAAATTGGTAAATAATGAAAAAAAAATCAGTTTATGTTTTACGATACAGAACTAATAAAATACCAACATCTGGTCTCGACAGTTGCACCCAGCTAGTCTAGTTAAGACCACTGCATTCGCACCTATGATATCCTGACGTCTCTACGAATCAATTCTGTATCTCAGTCAAATGTTGCGGATATATTTCATCAACTAGTTAGGCCTGATTTCTCAAGCGATGACTTGGCAAATTAATCCACCGTATTAATTTGTTGTCGGATTTCTTTTCTTTTTTTCATTAAATTTTTATTTTGTAAATATTAATTCGTTTTCTGATTTTTGCAGATTATTTGGCAAATACTGATTTGTTTTCTGATTTTTGCAGATTGTTTGGCAAATACTGATTTGTTTTCTGATTTTTGCAGATTATTTGGCAAATACTGATTTGTTTTCTGATTTTTGCAGATTATTTGGCAAATACTGATTTGTTTTCTGATTTTTGCAGATTATTTGGCAAATACTGATTTGTTTTCTGATTTTTGCAGATTATTTGGCAAATACTGATTTGTTTTTTGATTTTTGTGGATTAAATTGTATTTGTGCGGATTATTTTTGCAAAAAATAATTTGTCTTTCTGATTTTTGCGGATTTCTTTTATTTTATTTATATTTTTCAAAATATTAATTATTTTACAAATAATAAAATCAAACTCTGTTTATTAAAAATTATTATTATTGCCACCGGACTTAGAGTTAGTGGTAGGGTTAAGAGAGAGTATTTTTTGTTTTGTAAGAAACAAATAATAAAACTAAATATTTTATTAAAAAGAAATTCGCCCAAACCAGACAAATTAATACGGTGAATTAATTTGCTTTGTCATCGATTGGTATTGTATTTCAATCATGTGCCTTACATAAAGAAAACCAAGTTGTCATTATTATTACAAAAATGCATGAAAGTTCATGAATTGCATTCCTATTTTGGTCACTTGGTCACTTGTTTTCCTTGGACGTGCTCCTGCATGATCTTCCCAACCGAGGGGACGCCACCTGCAAATAAGTTTTTACATAGCTCGAAAAAGAACTAAGTAAATACAAAACTGTTGAAGACAGAAGAGGTTTATTCGCCTTGATCTTCGTTCCAAGTCACTGACCGGTGGGGTGGGCGGGGGACAGAGATATAGGTCGATACTCACTATTTAATCATATCTTGTCAGTGTATTTTAACATGTTCACGCGTGACGTGATTCAAAGGAACTGATAAACTTCTCTCTTAAGTCATGTGATGTCACATCCGTTTCTATCAATTCACACAGTCTAGTCATCCTAACATCGAGTTCAGAAAATTTACCCCGACTGAACTTTTCTTTTTCTTTTCAACTAACCAATTTATTACTATTGGGTTTACTCGTCCAATATTTAACATTGGGAAGTCAGACATAGCTAGTCGATAAAATTTGGCAGTCATTTGGGGAGCTAACTGCTTCAACATGTCCATGCTACAGAACAGCTTCTTTTCATCTCCCCCCCCCTCTGTCAGCCTAACGCAATGGAAGAAAGGGGAGAAAGACCTCTTTTCCCCAATGTATATTTAACTATTTGTCTGCTGGAAAATTAGTATCCAGTGTTTGGGTAGCAGTATAGGGACTTACAATTGTGTGGGTTAAAACTTCTCCGACTTTATTTATGACTAATAAAAAAGTTAAATAATTATCAGAACTTGATATAAGAATCGATGAAATCGATTAAAAATAAAAATAAAATATTTATAATAACACGGACCAATATTTGCCCTATCTGAATAACGAAAGAGATTTTTTTTAAATTTACTTTTTGTTAATAAAGCTATTAATCACAAATATAGGAGATCTTCTTAACTTTATATATAAGATTTATAAATGATAGAAATGACAAAGATAAGAATAGAAATGTTAGTAAAGGGTTCAGGGCTTGGAGCAAGACTCTACAGAGGTCCTCATTGGTTCCCAGGAAAAGCCGAGTGTGCCACACGGGAGGTAAAAGATGATTAATTCACCGTAATTTATTTCAATTAATGTCATTCGACATACATTCCCTCCAACCGAATCAATTCTGACTACATCCTTGGGTCCCACCGCAAAAATTTGAATACCATACAATATATAAAAATTAAGAATAGAATATAGTGTTATAGGTTGGGCGCTAAAGGACATAGGGTTTCTTATATATATATATATATATATATATATATATATATATATATATATATATATATATATATATATATATATATATATATAGTGTAAGACAAAATGAAAAAAAAAATTAAATACAGAAAAAATAAAAACATTTGTTTTTAAAATTTTGTCTTTCATTACATTCTGTCTCCACATTTCATTTTATGAGTATCGTGTATGTATATAAGGTAGGTAAAATAAACTGAAAACCTAAGAGTAGATAAGGAACAAGAATCTCAGGGATAATGAGATACTAAACATGGACGAGATCATATACAGCATAAATAGAGGCAGCAGCATAGGTTAAACAAATCATATGCATAAGCAATGGACGGAAGGGTAGATCATAAGTAAGATAGGGGGGGGGCATCCGAGGTTGGTCTCTAGTAGAAGTGAAATAGGGTATAGTCGGAAATTAAGATAACTAAGGGATGTTTTTTATGAACCAAGAAACAGCTAGCGTCTAATATGAACGCTACTTAAATGTTGAATGTAGATAGGGAGGTATAAGGCTATAAATTGAATACACTCTAATATAGATATATACATGCACTTGCTGTATTAAAACTATAAGGATATGGGTAAGATGGGAGAACGCTTCTTTTACTGATTAATCGAGGTATCTCCTAATCGCGACTGTAAATATCAATAAAATAAAACTAATTTTGTAAATTTTTAACTAAAAAAAATATATAAAACTTCTACAAATATATTTCTGGAGGTCACTGTTCTAACAGTGGGGAGGGGAGTACTCTCTATCAGTTTTTCATTTCTAGGCCTGAAACATATAGCGGAATAAAACACTAACCAATTTAATAGTATCTATGAATACATAATAATAGAGTGTTTTAGAGCGGCTGAAATCCGATAGTGTAGGTAGGGATGGGGGTCGGATATTTAATCCAAACTATATTTTCCAATTTATAAATCACCTAGACATTCTCACGAAAATAGCCCAAATAATTTCCCCCAATAGTGATACATGCAAAAATTGTTGATCTTACATTGATGGGCATATGCAAGTTTTTTACTTAGATCATCTACTATAAAATTGAAAATAAGACTACAACACAAAGAAAATTAATGTGACGCTATAATTATGAATCCAGAAAATAAAAACTTATCTACACGTAATATTGATTATAGTATAATTTCAAAGAGAAGCTGAGATGTTCAGAATAAATAGGGGAGCCAAAATGTAATGGTTTATGTAGTTTTTAGAAGTAATAAAATAAATATGCTTTATTGAAAAATATTCACCCGACGCCTAAACGTTACATATTAGTAGGTGACGGCATCCAACAGGGAGAATATCCAAAATAGATTGGTTGCGTAATAATTATCATAAACACCATAACAAATTTAGATGACATTCGTAAGTTTAGAATCTTGATATTTTAAAATGATACCCCATTGTGAAGAGCGTAAATTATAAAGGAATTTTTACATAAAGGTTAGTAAAAATAGCTTATTTTAAATAGGAACCATTATGGTATATTTTAACCAACTTAAATGTTAGGGAATAAAAAAAACATGGAATGGAATAGATCATTTTTATTAACTCTACACTTAGTTTCGTATTCAAATGATGTAAATGGATACTCACAATATTAATGAAGTAAATTATGCAATGAGAATTATTTTTTAGTTAATTTTAGTATTTTACAGATAAGCAATAAGCATCACTTGCTAAAATAGAAGTACAAAACTAAATTTAAATTGCTAGAATAGGTTACGTGATTTATGTTGTTAACTCTAAATTGTGGTTTAAAGATGGCGGACTTCCGAGGGTCGCACGTGAGTTCAAATTTTTATTTTTGAACGTTCGTCTATCATGTCACACTACGTTGTATAATTTGTTCAACTTAAGAACTATTTATGTACTTTCTTACGAGCTTGAGGTGGGCAGATCCAATATTGGCATAATAATGTTGGTTGGTTTATTTTAAGCGAAACGATTCGTAAAATAATTTGCACTAAAATGTATCTGTTTTGGGAAATGTTTTGTAAGAAAAATAAACAAGTGGAGCTTAAATTGAAAGAGGTTGGTAAACATAAAGTATTGAAACTATATGGTAAACATATATTTTCACAATCATATATATATATATATATATATATATATATATATATATATAAATAAATGTGATACTTAGAAGGCAATACAATGCAGAGGTGTGACGGATAGACACAAGTTGGAGCAAATAAGACATATAATGGTGGAACAACTTAAATAGTTTTACTCTTAATACAATATATACATACACACACACATCACACACACACACACACACACACACATATATATATATATATATATATATATATATATATATATATATTGTTTCACACATATATCTGTTTATCTACACAATGTTACAATGTCATGTAATATCTGTATCAAGATAGTCTGGTGGAAACTCCGTATGATATAATATTTCGGGAACTATTTGCTTCTTCAGAACCGTGCTCAACTCAAGTTCAAGCGTGCATATGAAATGCAGTAGGGATGCAGTCTCGCAGAAAATACTGGTTAAATTTGAATTCTAACCAGATTTAAATTGTTGTAATTAACTTAGACAGATACGAGCGATAAACGAACAGATAATACTAGCTTGAATTAAATTAATTGATAAAATATACATATTTAAAAGAATAAATAAATAAACTAAATATCAATATACACAATAATTTAAAACGAACAGATAATGCAATGTTTAATGGCAGTATTAACCGACATATTAATTTACACGAATAGACTTGGTTTAAATTTAGATTTAAAATTTAATAAAAAAAAGAAAAGATTATAAAAAACAAAATAAATTAAGTAAACATAGCTAAATAAAATATAAAAAACTAAAGTTCATTTATTTTGTTTTGTTCGTTTATTTATTTATTAAAAAAATCTGGTTAGAATTCAAATTTAACCAGTATTTTCTGCGAGACTGCATCCCCACTGCTACCTCCATATGCATGCTTGAACTTTAGTTGAGCACGGTTCTGAAGAAATAAGAGTCCCGAAATATTATATCATACGGAGTTTCCACCAGACAATCTTGATACAGGTATTACATAACATTGTAACATTGTGTAGATAAACAGATATACGTGTGTTTGTGAATATATATATATATATATATATATATATATATATATATATATATATTATTATTATTATTATTATTATTATTATTTCATGTATACACATATATTATAAGGAACTTAGCTTGACGATTCCCTGCGTCTCTGTGTAGCTTAATTGTCATAATATGTTTTCATTCAACAAAAAAAATAATAAATAAATATATATATATATATATATGTATGTGTTTGTACACATTGTATTAAGGTTGAAACTAATTCATTTGTTCCACCATTATATGTTTTATTTGCTCCAACCTGTGTCTACCCGTCACACCTCTGCATTGTATTGCCTTCTAAATATCACATTTCTCTTTCTCTCTCTCTCTCTCTCTCTCTCTCTCTCTCTCTCTCTCTCTCTCTCTCTATATATATATATATATATATATATATATATATATATATATATATATATATATATATATATATATCTCGAAACTTTGACACCGAAAGAGACTGGACTACTTTTTCCTTTTTCCTGGTACCGAACCTTCTCTCCATCTGCTCATCCCGGCATTTCAATCTCAGCCTTGTGATATATTTGCTATTGTTTCCTCTCGGTGGGAAGGTTAATGCATACAACATTTTTTACACTTAACTAATTTCCATTAAATAAAAAAGAGTTGTGACTTAATTTTAAACGACATTGATAAATCATTCATTTTACAAGTCACCGTTGCTGTTTTATAAATGTTGTCTTTGCTCGAACGAAATCCTATCAACAAAATCCACCACAAAAAAATAGAACCTCGCGTCATGCTGCCCGCGGCCAAATGCTCTAATCCTTTACTCATTTTTCTAATCTTTTTTTCCTTTTTTAACTAACCAATTTACATTGTGAGTGAATGGATAATCCGATTTTTATAAGCTTAAATCATCTGTTAAAACTTCGTCCAATCAGAGCCGCTGCGAAAAGATTTGGCGCCTGAGACAAGCTTTTGAAAGTTTTGATAAGCTAACGTGCGCGTGTGTGTGGCAGCGCAGGGGGGAGGGGAGGCACTTTTTTTTATAATTAGTTAAAATTAAATTTCTTGATAGATTTTAATTAACGCAAAAAAATCATCGAGGCTTAACTTGTTTAAAAATGCGATTATGTCTTTGTTCTTCTGTCGTACTATGTAAACGATTCAGATTCTGACTTCGGCATTTCGCAAGTTAGAGAGTGTGTGATAGATAGATAGATAGATAGATAGATAGATAGATAGATAGATAGATAGATAGTGGGAAAGGGGGGATTTAGGTCAGAAAAACAGACTCAGCTTTTGCCGAGAGCAACGAGAATAAATACATTTTTGTGAGTCATATACTATCAGTAATGCATGACGAACGACATATTTTCATAGAAGCGACATCAGATGATCACAGCAACAGAAATTTTGATGTTACTGATGGATTTAAAAAAATAAAAAATAAAAGACATTATTTAAAAAAAATGTTTTTGTTCACCCCAATCAAGGCATATTGCCACTGAAGCGTAAGAAGTTACTGTGATAAGGGACAGATTTATAGGAGGCAACCTAGGTGGAGAACTGGACAACATTACATTAAAATTCTGCATGTCGGTAGGGTCGACGAAACAGTGAGCATGAAGGGAATTCCAAAAGGCAAGCGACCCGAGGAAATAACTATCAGAGTAGAAACTCTTCCGGCATCTACGGACCTCTACAGTGAAAGGATGGGGTTTTGCTGCTAGTCGAGTGGTTGGGAGGTATTTATGTTAAGGGGGGGGGCTTACTGTGTAGTAAGTTCATTTGAGCATATTTCGTGGGAGTACTTGTAAAACAAGCGCAGGGATGCAACACTGCGGTGATGCATCAGAGGATTGAGCTAGGCAGGCAGTTCGCGGCCTATTCGGTCAGCAATTCTGTTTTGCACTCTGTTCAAGATGAAGAAGCTAGTGGTTGGTGCACCAGCCCAGATGTAGCAACAATACTCCACGAGTAGACTACTCCGTGTAAACTTTAAATTATTGTAGAGGAGTCTTCGGGGGAGGGGGGTTGTCTTCAAATAGATTACAACGGAGACGTACATCATCTGAAAATATAAAACTGAGTTGAACAGGGAGCATTTTAAGGACTTTTGGCTAGGATCAAATGTGATATTTGTTTGGTCTCAATCTATCCTCCCAGGCATTGGCGCCTTATCCTTTTGGAGGGGCGGTTATTGTATGACGTCTGATGCGTCCCCATTCGTCGTCGTCGTCGTCGTCGTCGTCGTCGTCGTCGTCATCATCATCATCATCATCATCTCCTTCTTTTTTTATACAAGAGATCAATCTGGTTTCTTTAATGATGATCAGGTTTTTCAATTAAATAAATCAAAACACATTATCTTAAAAACAAACAAACAAACAAACAAACAAACTCACACACAACAGACCACCCAATAACCATTAATCTAACCAAGTTCAACCTCTTTATCCGTTTTTTTTTTGTTTTTTTTGCTTTCACCTATTCTATAGTCTGGCTGACGGTAGGGAAGCGTCAGAGATGACAAAAGCTCTCTTTATATCTGTTCCCGGCTTCCTCAGAATGTCACTTAACTTTAGGCCTGTCCATTTCGATGGTATGTCCTCTCATTCTATTCGCTGGCAGCCCCCTTCCCCTTCCTGCCATATACTTATCTTGGCAAGCCCTGTCAATCGTGTGAAGTGTTCGTATCACTTCTGTCTGCGTCTTTCCACTGTGGCCAAAAGGTGTTCCTCAGGCCTAATTGCTTGCAAGATCTATTTACACGGTTGAGATGCCGAGGAGTTTACGAAAGCAACATGTCTCTGTAGCCTCTATCCACCCTTCCAGGTCTACTGTGAGGGTCTACGATTTACATGCAAATAAATCATATGGCAATGACCAGGGAACTGATTGCGATGTTTTTGTCGTTCAAGATGGTCTCGTGCCCTGTAAGCACTGCCGTCAATGAGTTTTCCTGAACATTATTTTACAGGATTAAAAGAACGACCCAACCACAAGCTATTTTTTTAATAAAGTAAAGTCATGTAAATACCCAATTTCGTCGACTCTAATCTCAAAATTAAATAATTGTATTGGCAACTAAGTTCCCGCAGTTTTTTTTAAATTTAAATTTAAAAGATTTGATTAAAAAAATAACAAATAAAGAATATATTCTCCCTTGTGTACAATTTTTTCTCAACGCTCAACAAGACTTTCAATACTTCGTTGGTAGAAATAAAAAAATTTTTTAAAAAAGCAAAAAGGTGTCGAAAATGTTAATTTTTCTTGACTTGACGTTCCATTTTAATGATCAGAAATTAACTTAAATTAACTAGAAAAAAAATACCTAAATTAAAAAAAAACGGACAACCCAATATATAAAGTTAGGTACGTTCACATGTTTATATATTTGTATGTACAATTCACGCCTAAACTGATTAAACGATCATTATAGAATTTTGGAACACAGCTGCT
The DNA here is from genome assembly GCA_963556195.1 of Sepiola atlantica. Taxonomy (NCBI): domain Eukaryota; kingdom Metazoa; phylum Mollusca; class Cephalopoda; order Sepiida; family Sepiolidae; genus Sepiola; species Sepiola atlantica. The sequence goes on from OY744526.1 coordinate 29,465,711, forward strand.
AAGCGTAAGGAGTTCAAATGTGGGCTATATTTAGTTTCATTTGGTTTTATGCAAAGAAGGTAAAAAGTGAACGGAAGCCCTTCGTGAAATTCAGATACATCCGATTCTTGTAAAATTTTAACAATAGGTATTAGACGTCAATTAATAAATATTCTTTAAATTTCAATTTCTTTGTAGTATTTTAAAGGTGTTTTAGGGTTAATAATATGGGCCAATTCCCATTTGAAAATTCAAATATATCAGATTTGCATTAAATTTGACCCATAGTCATTTGGCAACAATTAAGCAAGAATCCCTGAATTTCAATTTCTTCTTAAGATCCCTTAAATTTAAGACCTCTAGAATCAAAATCATGTAATAGATTTTGATCAAAATTAGAATAAGGATTCTAGACACAAGGTTTAGTATTATTATATCTTGATCTTCGTAAAGGGACATAAAAGCGGTGCAAAACTGTTCTGGAAATAGATTTTCTCCGTCCTGGGACGGATATTCTTCTTGTAATTTATATAGTGTATTTATGATTGGCAAGAAAAATCATTTTTCTTTCGAAGTTTACTATTGATTTGAAAACTATTTAAAAACTTTGTAAACGTAAATCTCTTCTTTCAAACAAAAATCTAGTTTCCTTATTCGTTCATACCAAGTTGGAATACCTGACACAAGACGGAGTAAAAATAATGAAGGCTCCTTAATAATTAAATTTCTTCTTTGGTTAAAATTAATTTATTTTATTTTATTTGAATATAATTATAGTTATTTGAAAAGTTAAAAAAAACAGGGTTACATTTAGTAAATTATCTTCTAAGAAGATGCCCTTTCACTAACAACAAACGTTAATCACGTCGGGGTAAGCAAAAAAGAAGGAATTACGTAGAACAATTGTTTACAACTACGTCCGCAAAACCAAGTAATAATTAAAAAGTAATCTCGTGATATTTAGCTAATTAGAACTCTTCCTCCGCGATTTATCAAAACAAGTCTAGGAGCCTCTCGGATTAGAAAAAAGAAACAGCTCGCTACTCAAAAGTTAAGTTCCAAGGAGTTGCTGGCAAACGACCTAAGAGACATGTCGTGAGATATATCGGACCGATATACTGTCATTACCAGGGGTAGTGTTACAAATTGAGGGTGGTTGAATCGAAATTAGTAGAGAAATAACATGTATTTCATAAATATTAAATCAAGGCAAGCCAAATCTATACTATCCAGTGTCATTTATGTTTGTCCTTTGAACCCAAGCAAGTCATAACGGAAGAAATGTTGTATATGGTTGGACCGATGCCGTCAACCCATCCCCTACCATTGCACTCACGAGAAGCGAATCGTATGTCCAATTAGCGACACCCTGCCCCGTCCCAAACCTAATCAAGAGGAACTCAGACCACACAGTTGGTTGGCTACCGTATCTTAAAACATTTACGAACGTAAAGACCTGACATCAACGGGCCAAGTATCGTCTCCTTTTAACTCTTATTTCCGGTTAGTGACACCCTCTCCCCATCCTAAATCTTTAGCCAAGGGAAATCAAACGTCTGCCAAACATCTGGTGCCATCTCTTAACGTCCACGAGTGCTGTAGCTCCCAAATCAGTGCGAAGTGTCGTCACTTGCTTACTTAAAGAAACTTTCAACACATCCTCTCCACCTACACATATCGGTGGAGAAGATATATAAAGCGAGTTGGCAAATCGAGAAGAGAGTTCCAGTCAGTCGAAGAGCGAGCTGCCAGTCGAGTAAACCGTCACCACCAGCGTATACGCTGTGAGCTATGAAAATGAAGAAGAAAAAGACGAAGAAGAGAAAGGAAAGCATGAAGCTTAGAAAGCGGTCTGATTGTCCCGAGATTTTCTTTTACGCCGAATGTTCATTTGACTAAAACAAAGGCTTTCGAGATTATTTCATCAAATCTGCGGTTGACTATGAGCATGTTACATCGTCGTTGAGTAACGAATACAATCCCTGCGAGATGATTATATAGCGCCAAGTCAGGTTTCCATGATTGGGTGTAATCATATACATGATTCTAAATACTTGTATTTTGAATTCTGCTGATGACTTTTCCATCCAAAGATCAGTGTGGATCTTGGGTGAGTGTGACATTCCTGGATCATTAAACTTTTCAACTCTGTGGGAAGTCTTGTAACAACTTTACACATTCTGTGAGTGAGTAATCCTTTTCTTCCGTGATTTTTTTGGGACACTTTTTTGTTCATAGGTTTTTGCCTGTCCATTAGTTACCGTTAAACATTATCCCTCTCCCCTAAAATATTACTTTTTTTTCTTGTTGTTTTTTCTATATATGTGTACCTCTTTTCTTACTATTTTATAAATAAATATTGTTGAATCTTAACTTTGTGTTTGAGTCGTGTTTTACCGGCTCGTTATTCTTCCTTGTTTTCTATGTGATGTCTTGAATTGGAAAATCCCCTTTCCCCTGTATTTTGTTGATAATATTGGGACCTACGAGCCCCTTCGGGACACTTTTACTTTTTTTAAAAAAATATATTTATCATGATCCCGACGAAGACTGTGTGTGACAGTAAAGACAACTTTATCGCTTCTGAACAATGCAAACAAATACACAATGAAGAGTAAAGAAAATGGTAAGTTTAACTATTGGTGACTTAAGATATTTTAAAAGATATACAGTCTGGAAATTTGTCCCAAACAATTTAGTTTCATTTAACTTCTCATGTGTGATGTATCTGCGTTAAAAACAATTTAATATTTAATAGAAAATATGAGCATATAAAACACACGACGGCGCCTAACTACTACGAACAGTAATTTCACACGCTTATATTTTCTATTAAATATTAAATTGGTTGTAATGCAAATACATCACACATGAGTAGGTAAACCCAAATAAATTATTTAAAACTAATTTCCCAACTATGTTTCCTATAAAATATTTGATGTCGCCAATAGCTACGTTTGCCTAATATATATATATATATATATATATATATATATATATATATATATATATATATATATATGGAAGTCGCTCCAGACAAGGCATGAAGCCACTTGATGCAAGGAGCTAAAGAAAAAAAAAACTACTTCAACTAGTCAACATTAAGTGTTAGATGGATATATTCAGATCCAGAAAACATCAATTCTTTCCCCTTTGTCAGAAACATCGTTCATGGAATGTGAGGACTAGTCAACAAAATAAGGGAAGCGAGAGTTACGAGGCTGCCGTAAGTAAACCCAAGGTCCACTTTCTACTCTCCTATTAACAATTGGATCATTCTCTGCCATTAAAAAAAATGTTTTACATATAAACGTTCTGTTTTCTTTAAAGGTCACGAAGCCAAAGTCAAGGTTTCAGTCATAGCCACAACAAGTGTTATTTTACTCAAACAGTTCTCCTCGTTTCTCATCATCGACAATCAAATCTAACATTTTTCCCGTTGCGGTTTTAAGAGATGCTTTTCCCTCGAATTGACAAGCAAGAGAAGTGAGTCAGCTGCTGTCGTCGGCTTCGAGGAATAAATGACTAAAATGTTGCGGTCGGGAGGTTGGGACGATGGCGTCTGTGCCTCACTACGCATGTGCGAAAGCAAATATTTGTCACCCGACATTGATGTAAGCCCCACCATGGGAGAAGGTCGCGAGGAATGGGAGTTTGTCACAGGTCGAGGGAGACGCAATTGTATCTATATGTACAGGGGACTGCGCTTTCTACGAAAGAAGAAGCACAATAAGCACCCTTTAGTTGACTCTTGCACGTCTCGGCCTTCTGACTTGGATAAAAGTGTAGTATCTGTTCTGTCCTATAAAGTTATTGAGATCAATACAAGTTAAACATTGTTCTAAGAATTCAAACTAACTATTATTAGGCGTACGATCGTTTTCAAGACTTATATATATATATATATATATATATATATATATATATATATATGTATATATATATATGTATGTGTATATATATATGTATGTATATATATATATGTATGTATATATATATGTATATATATATATATGTATATATATATGAATATATATTTGTATGTATATATATATGTATATACATGTATGTATATATATATGTATGTATATATATATGTATGTATATATATGTATGTATATATATATATATATATATATATATATATATATATATATATATATATATATATATATATTTGTTTATCTACATACGTATACGTTACATCAATCCGGAATCGTCAGTGTACAGATTATTATTCAAGCCGGTCGCAGGATCCGAAGCCCCGGAACCAGTCATGTTTATAACTTAAATTCCCACGTCTTAACCCTCACGGCCACCATGAACAACTACATAAACGGTGATAGTTTTAAACCTATTATAGGCCGTCGATGTCAAGAGTGTTCAATTTATGAAGAAGCATGCATTAAAGCTATGATTTTGACGCCTGTATTAATACTACTTATTACAGTGCCCAGCCTAGATTGAGCATATGTGATTGCCAAGTTGGCTGCAAAGAAGGTGGTCTCCATCTACAGGGCAAGAAACCTTCTCAAACCTGATAGTATTCTATATCTCTACAAAGCCACTATTCCCCTATGCCTGGAGTATTGTTGTCACATCTGGACTAGTGCACCATCCATTAGTCTCCTATTGGACAGTCCCAAAAAGAGTCTTTATACCAAGCTCCAGCTCCTGTCCTATCGTCGTAATGTTGCATCTATGTGCTTGTTTTACAAGTATTTCAACAGAATGTTCTCCGACGAACCTACTGCACTTGTTCCTCTTCAACGTAAATATTCCTGACCAACCGACAAGCAGCAAAATCACACCTCTTCATCGTAGAGGTCCCCATATGCTTCTTACTCTAATAGCTTATTTATTCGAACCGCTTGCCTTTAGAATTCCCTTCCTGCCCCCTGTTTCCTCGACTAAACAAATATGCAGAAAATTAAATGTAAGGTGTATAAGCATCTCGCTGCACAACTCCCTACTTAGGATGCTCCCTATAAATCTAATTTACAGTAGCCCTTACTTCTCAATGGCAGGGTGCCTTGTTTTGGGTAAATTGAAGAATTAAAAAAATCGGTAGGTTATCAAATTTATGACATAGTTAATAAAAAATTGTAAATATTATAATCCAAAAATCAACACTTAACAATAATTATGTGTTAGTTTTTGGAGCTTGATCATAATATTTAAAATTTTAATTAATTATGTCATAAATTTTATAATAAACGCAATTATAATCTGAAAGCTCTGTTTGACATAATCTGTTGACCGTTGAGCTTATCTTAATCTGCAATATTTAAATATACCCTGGGATATTCATAAGATCAAAGCAAAAAAACGTATTAATCCTGAATTATTTTGGTTCTTTAAGGAAAATATTTCTTTATATATATATATATATATATATATATATATATATATATATATATATATATATATAGTTGCATTTCCATGACCATAGGAAAAATCGATTCGAAACCATAATTTTTATTTATTGTTTCAATTTTTTATTTTCCTATTTCAGCGAATACCTGTATTTCTTCTTCGTCTCACAAAACAAATTTTTGTATTTATTGTTTTCAAATGTAATAGTTTTTCTTACGCGTGTTTCACAGCAAAGTCAACAGAAATACAGTCTTCAGTTTAACTTTGCTGATCATCAGAGCAGATGGTCCCAGTTTCGAATCTCGCTAGGTTTAGCTACTGATGAGTAGTATGAAAATATATTTATGGCTATTACGTTACACAGAGGCGTCCGCGTTTATTCCCCGTGGGGAATCGTCAGACTAAGTGCATGAGATTCTTGTTGCTGATTGGTTTTTTTTTCTACCTACATCAGATTCGTTGTTATTCTCTTCCACGGGTCAATGTTTTCATTAGCCAATGGCTGAGCTTCTCAGAACGAAAGGTCCGGCTGACCTATACTTGATATCTTTTTGTTTTGTTTTGTTTTGTATGGGCATGGCGCATCCATTTTGTGAATGTGTCGAGTTAACCTTATTTTAACACGTGCGTGATTGGAATAGTTTATTTTCTATTTATTTTGTTATTCGTTGCTGCTTTAGGTGTTTTTTAATTTATTTATTTATCATTTTTATTTGTTTGTTATGTATTGTTATCCTAAAGTATACTTTATACTGCTTATACAGTTGTTTGCTATTTCACTTCTACAGTTTAGTATGTTTTGGGGATATTTAAAGTTTAGAATTTCAAACTTCTCATTCAAACCTAATATACACGGGTTGTCTAAAGATCTGGCCCATCGTAGTATTTTCTACTCGATTATTAGTGAGCGCCCGCTTTCTGTGAGTTCCCAGTAATGGGTCACTAGTGCTGTTTTTAGCCGGCGTTTATGTTATTGAATGTGCTTTTATTGTTATTATACCTGGTTTTAAAATCTAGGAAGGTCATACACACGTAGTACTTCTTGTTATTCGGGCTTTCCTTGGCAAATATTGTGGCTTGGTAAACAGTGCTTTTGGTTAGGCATTTATTATTAGTGAACAAACTGCACGAGTTCTACAGTTACAGCTTTTCTCTTCATCACTAACTTTCTTATTTCTTTTTTGGTCATTGCTATTTGGGTTTGAGTTATTACTATTTCTAGTGGTTATATTATTGTTCTTCTTAGTGTTATTTTTATTGTTGCTATATTGGTCACTTTTTATACATTTTGCTATTATTTTTTCTCTACTACTCTCGTTTAGTATTTTGTTATTATGTGCTTTGATTATAATTTCTAAGTTTTTGCAGCAGCTGTAGGACAGTTATTTTTATTGAATATTTTGTACAAGGGATTAGTTAAGGGGAAGTGCTTTTTGATGAGATTTAGAAATTTCTTGCCAAGTTTTTTTTTAAACATAGTTCACCCCCAAACAAGGCAGGCCGCCACTGTAGACGTAAGGGGCTACTGAGAAAAAAGAAAAAGGGAGAAGTTTGGGGTGGGGTCAACCTAAATTGGGATCTGTGCAGCGAGATGTCTGTTTACATTAGTTTTAAACTTCTGCATGTCTGTACTGTCGGTGAAACAGGGGCAGGGAGGGAGTTCCAGAGGCCAGCAGCACGAGGAAAGCAGCTATTTGAGTAGAAGGTTCTCTGACATCTGGGGACTTCCACAGTGAATGAATGAGATTTAGTTGATTGTCGAGTTAGTCTAGTGAATTTACGTCGAGGGGGCACCAGAGTAGCCAATTCATCGGAGCATAATATATTGAAGTATTTGTAAAACAAGTACAAGGATGCTACATTGCGGCGATGAGACAGGGGCTGGAGCTTGGTTGACAGTGAGGGACCTATTAGGTTGGCGATTCTTTTTTGGACCTTGTCAAGGAGGGAGAGACTAGTAGATGATGCACCAGCCCAGATGTGACAACAATACTCCATGCATGGGCGAATGGTGGCTTTGTAGAGATACAGGATAATGTCAGGTGTGAGGAGTTTACTAGCACGGTAGAGGGAGCCCACTTTCTTTGCGGCAGCCTTGGCAATGTCTTCAATAGCACTTGATTATAGATCGGCTAAACCAGATTACATTTATGTTTCTTCTATTTTTATTTTTATTATAATTATTGGTTGCTTATATTTCATTTCGATATCATTATACACACTTTTTAAAGCTGTGATGTAAATGTTGCATGACTTTTTAAATACATTTTCATTGCTAGAGTTATTGCTAAGCCTACGTTCGATAGAACTAGGAATATTTTTTAGGATTGATGGGGGTGATTGGACTTTGGGTTCACATATATTGGATTGGCGGTATTCTTTAAATATGGCCTGTATGTATTTTTATTTAAATTCAAAGTGACATCTAAAAAGTGACTTATTTTGATGTTTGCTAGTACGTCTACTCTTAGGCCCAATCTTTTCATTTCTATATGTATAATTCTCTTGAAGTTTTCACCCTTAACCTTTTTGGAATCCCTTATTATATCGAGCATCTCTCTATATAGGCTGCTATCTGTATTATCAAATATATTAGTGGGGGTATATGAAATAAATAAACCCACAAGAACCGATACCTCTACAGAGTCTAGGGCACCTATGGCCAAATCAAAGGAGTTTTTCACTTTAGTTTTTATCCATTGGTCATTATTATTGATTAAAACTGATCTTCTACATTTATGTTGCTAACGATGTTGTGTAATTGTCTGGGAAAATTATTATGTTGTTTTTGGAACTCTAAATCTTTAATTATATTTAAAAGGTCATTTTCTAAGTTAATCATTAGTTCTATTAGTTTTGTGTTTTTTTTTTAGATATTTGAATCCGTAGGATTCCTTTTCATTTAGGTGTTCATGTTTATTACGGATGAAGTGTGCTCGCTAACGCATTCGGCGTATTAGTTCGTCCGTTTTTCCAATTAATTTACTCATGTATCCATTTTTGCTAGGTGTTGGGATGTTTTTAAGTGATGTTTCTAGGTTAACTTTTCCCATTTTTATGTTTTTCAGGTGGTACAATAAATTTTTATGAAACTGCTAAACTACTTTCGGAGATATGTACTCACGTAAACTGTTGAAGTAAATACTGAAAATCTATACATAATATATTATATCTCCTCATAATATTATATGATTATACATGAAATAATAATAAATTATATATATATATATATACATGTGTGTGTATGCGTGTGTGTGTTACTGGAATGCCTAGGTTGGTATCTGTCGTCGCGGTAAAAGCATCGGAAGAGATGTCTCCTTCAGATTTTGTAAAGACGATATTACTTATATTTGTAACGGCTATCACCCTTGTCGAGTTGAGCCGGCTTCCTCTCGAGCAAGTGCAGCATCTTTTACCATCACAGCCCACTTTTGCAGATCCTGAGCTAGGGCACACGATATGGCTAGCCATGGTTGGTATCTGAGACGCGGAGAGTTGTTCGCTTCAGCCATCGTAAATGTGATACTTAGAAGGACAACTCTAATCTAACAACTGCAACGACTGTTGTTTCCAACGATGTAGACTTGCTCTTCTATTTCGGGTCAGAGAGACAGTCGCCCAGAGAATGGGATTGCTTCACGCACTGGTACTGCCTGGAAAGCTTTTAATACTCAAGCAAAGGCAATGCTGGAACATGAGTTTGCAGCCGTTATAATCTGTTCCAACAACATTTATAGAGACAAAGAATAAGACTAAAGAAACTTCCAGAGCACTACGGAACTTCCCTTATTCGACTTCTTATGGAAAATTCCATTTTCTTCTTGATTTTAACCTTACATGGAAATTTCCGATTGTAACCTTTATTTTTACAGTCCTGCACTTAAATATTGCTACAGAACGAGAAAGCTCACAAACCAAATAATATTTCCTTTGAGGTTTCTAATAAAACGAATCTAATCAATTTATTAATGAATATGTGCTGAATATCACATGATGTTGGAAAAATATTAAAAAATAGAAGTAACGTTTTTGTTTTTGTCATCATCTAAAACATGTGTATTTATTTGGCGATATCTATTAACAGCTTACGTCACCGAACCATCAGAAACACCTTTTTTCTCATATATTCAACCATCAGAAACACCTATTTTCTCATATATTCAACCATCAGAAACACCTATTTTCTCATATATTCAACCATCAGAAACACCTATTTTCTCATATATTCAACCATCAGGAACACCTATTTTCTCATATATTCAACCATCAAAAAACACCTATTTTCTCATATATTCAACCATCAGAAACACCTATTTTCTCATATATTCAACCATCAGAAACACCTATTTTCTCATATATTCAACCATCAGAAACACCTATTTTCTCATATATTCAACCATCAGAAACACCTATTTTCTCATATATTCAACCATCAAAAAACACCTATTTTCTCATATATTCAATCATCAGAAACACCTATTTTCTCATATATTCAACCATCAGAAACACCTATTTTCTCATATATTAAACCATCAGAAACACCTATTTTCTCATATATTCAACCATCAGAAACACCTATTTTCTCATATATTCAACCATCAGAAACACCTATTTTCTCATATATTTAATCATCAGAAACACCTATTTTCTCATATATTCAACCATCAGAAACACCTATTTTCTCATATATTCAACCATCAGAAACACCTATTTTCTCATATATTCAACCATCAGAAACACCTATTTTCTCATATATTCAACCATCAAAAAACACCTATTTTCTCATATATTCAACCATCAGAAACACCTATTTTCTCATATATTCAACCATCAGAAACACCTATTTTCTCATATATTCAACCATCAGAAACACCTATTTTCTCATATATTCAACCATCAGAAACACCTATTTTCTCATATATTCAACCATCAGAAACACCTATTTTCTCATATATTCAACCATCAGAAACACCTATTTTCTCATATATTCAACCATCAGAAACACCTATTTTCTCATATATTCAACCATCAAAAAACACCTATTTTCTCATATATTCAATCATCAGAAACACCTATTTTCTCATATATTCAACCATCAGAAACACCTATTTTCTCATATATTAAACCATCAGAAACACCTATTTTCTCATATATTCAACCATCAGAAACACCTATTTTCTCATATATTCAACCATCAGAAACACCTATTTTCTCATATATTCAATCATCAGAAACACCTATTTTCTCATATATTCAACCATCAGAAACACCTATTTTCTCATATATTCAACCATCAGAAACACCTATTTTCTCATATATTCAATCATCAGAAACACCTATTTTCTCATATATTCAACCATCAGAAACACCTATTTTCTCATATATTCAACCATCAAAAAACACCTATTTTCTCATATATTCAACCATCAGAAACACCTATTTTCTCATATATTCAACCATCAAAAAACACCTATTTTCTCATATATTCAACCATCAGAAACACCTATTTTCTCATATATTCAACCATCAGGAACACCTATTTTCTCATATATTCAACCATCAAAAAACACCTATTTTCTCATATATTCAACCATCAGAAACACCTATTTTCTCATATATTCAACCATAAGAAACACCTATTTTCTCATATATTCAACCATCAGAAACACCTATTTTCTCATATATTCAACCATCAGAAACACCTATTTTCTCATATATTCAACCATCAGAAACACCTATTTTCTCACATATTCAACCATCAGAAACACCTATTTTCTCACATATTCAACCATCAGAAACACCTATTTTCTCACATATTCAACCATCAGAAACACCTATTTTCTCACATGTTCAACCATCAGAAACACCTATTTTCTCATATATTCAACCATCAGAAACACCTATTTTCTCATATATTCAACCATCAGAAACACCTATTTTCTCATATATTCAACCATCAGAAACACCTATTTTCTCATATATTCAACCATCAGAAACACCTATTTTCTCATATATTCAATCATCAGAAACACCTATTTTCTCATATATTCAACCATCAGAAACACCTATTTTCTCATATATTCAACCATCAGAAACACCTATTTTCTCATATATTCAAGCATCAGAAACACCTATTTTCTCATATATTCAACCATCAGAAACACCTATTTTCTCATATATTCAACCATCAAAAAACACCTATTTTCTCATATATTCAACCATCAGAAACACCTATTTTCTCATATATTCAACCATCAAAAAACACCTATTTTCTCATATATTCAACCATCAGAAACACCTATTTTCTCATATATTCAACCATCAGGAACACCTATTTTCTCATATATTCAACCATCAAAAAACACCTATTTTCTCATATATTCAACCATCAGAAACACCTATTTTCTCATATATTCAACCATAAGAAACACCTATTTTCTCATATATTCAACCATCAGAAACACCTATTTTCTCATATATTCAACCATCAGAAACACCTATTTTCTCATATATTCAACCATCAGAAACACCTATTTTCTCACATATTCAACCATCAGAAACACCTATTTTCTCACATATTCAACCATCAGAAACACCTATTTTCTCACATATTCAACCATCAGAAACACCTATTTTCTCACATGTTCAACCATCAGAAACACCTATTTTCTCACATGTTCAACCATCAGAAACACCTATTTTCTCACATATTCAACCATCAGAAACACCTATTTTCTCACATATTCAACCATCAGAAACACCTATTTTCTCATATATTCAACCATCAGAAACACCTATTTTCTCACATATTCAAGCATTAGCCAGAAATGTCTTCAGTTTTATCCGGCCGTCACTATCTATTTTACCCACCATCAACCCACATCCGCTGTACATCGTCTTAAAAAAAATCATCAGTGAAAGCCGATTTTCACCGATAGAAAACATTTACCGCTAACCTTTTTCATCCGGAAAATCCCATGACTATAATACCCGACGCATTTCCTCCATAAAAATAAAACAGTTATATACAACGGCATCATTTATTAAAAATCGGCGAGGCAAAATATTAATTTCCCGCCGAACACAAAAATATCGGCTGTTCTTTTGAAACTCATTTTTTTTCTTTAAAGAAGAAAAATGATGCAACAGTTTTCAGTGGAAGCTAAAATCAATCGCCATTTTACTTCCGGTCGTTTATTATTTTAGGAGACGGACTTTGATTTAAATTTAGTGTGGATACCATTATATTAATTTCCAAGTATGATATCAAACGGAAGGGGCTTGAATTCCAATGTGCGGTTGAGGATCCATTTTTGGTCAGATTGAAAACATTTTTTTTTCTCAAAAATGCTCAAAATGAGTAAATTTATACTTCAATGAAGGTAACAAAATCAGTACTTAAAAAAGGGTGGATATTCAAGCAGAGATATTTAAAAAAAAAAAGAAAAAACAAGAAGAAAACATATATACCAAAGTTACTGTGGACTATACTGTTATGAGACTGCAAGAAACAGAACCAATCAAGATGAAAATAGGGCTGGCAAAAACAAAAGCAACAACAATATTAGAGAACAATTTCATTAGTCAGCAGCTTGCGTGACAGAAGGCTGACTGCTCCAAACACCATTGCACATTTTTGGTCCACTGGAAGAAATTCAAAACAGAATCGTCATTTCATGCAGATAGGTTTTGTGCGAATAACTTTTGAAAACTATTATTTAAACATTACAGAAAATCTGGTTGAGTCAAAACAGCTAGAATTTTAACTATAAAATAATATTTTTTTTTTTAAAGTCGGAATAAAATGACATTTTAAAATGTTTAATAAAAAAGAAAGGCACAAACAAAATTTGCCTTCAAACTGCGATAAAAATCGACATAAAAAATAACAAAAAATAAATTCAAATAGACATTTTGTTTTGCGTTGGAAAATTTGCAGCGTAAACAAGTCGATTCGAATTAAGGATCGACAGGAAATGAAAATTTTCGAAGATTCTCTAAAACTCTCAAAGCCGTATTTCAACTTGATCACACCCACCTCGGAACTTCATTAAAACATGGCTATGCATCGAAAGACCAATAAAATATTTGGCGGAAATGAAAATACGTTTGACGTCAATCTTTTAGTTTGTGGATTCAACATATATTTCCTTTTTTACGCAGGATCGACCTCAGTTTTTATACGAAAATGATACAAAATAGGAAGATTATAAAAGTGATTAGAATCCGAATTTGGTTTTGTCTGATGCATGTCTATCCATATTGATCCACTGTAACGTAGGACGGATTTTTATTTAAAAACATTTTTTCCGTTAGTTTAAATTAAGTTTTTCCTCGGCTCAGAAATATATCTACTTTTCGCTTCATAAAAATATTGAATTTTTTCTCGTCTATAAATATTTAAAATATCCATATCCTCTCCTCCCCACTCCCTCCCTTAACTCGGCAAAATAAAGTGTTAATAGCTCGACCAGAGGGCAGTATTTTGGGGGAAGACGTGTGAAATTCTCATGTTCCCAAAATCTCTGTTCACAACTACACACAAGAAACTAACCTTAAATTTGAGACATTGCCTAGTTTTTGTGTCATTATATATTGATTTTAATCTTCGTAAAAAGACCTTAAAGTGGCGCAAACCTGTTCTGTTCGAGGAATAAATTTTACCCCTTCTGGGACAGGTATTCTTCTTGTATATATATATATATATATATATATATATATATATATATATATATATATATATATATATATATATATATATATATATATAAAGTAATCCAACAAAAGATATAAGCGTCAACTAATATCTTATAATTAGTGAAACATCCGGATAAAAACTGAAGCTCAATATACTGGATAGAGCATTAATATATATATATATATATATATATATATATATATATATATATATATATATATATATATATATATATATATATATATATATATATATATATATATATATTAATAATAATAATTATTACACTATAAATTGGCCACGTTGCATAGTCTCCCCTTAGGAGATAGAACTCTCTTTAGAATCACAGTACTTGTGTTTACATCGAAAGAATACAAGGCGTATTTCTCTTGCATTAAAAACGTGATCGTATCGTTGGTCGACTGGTTACGAGACCAGGGTTCATAATACGTGGATCCGGGTTCGAATTGTTCGACCGGCGATACTGGTATGTAATTCCATACTGACGAGCGTAAAATAAAAATGCGAAACATATATGGCTATGGATATAAAAATATTTACTTATATATATATATATATATATATATATATATATATATATATATATATATATATACTGACTGTTTCGCTGTATCACATCTCTTCAGTGCGGCTAGACCAACTGGTGCCTCAAGCTGGGAGTGAAACTTGTTTATATATATATATATATATATATATATATATATATATATATATATATATATATATATATATATATATATATATATATATACGAGGCCTGTCTAATATGTATCCGACCTTAGGCCAGAAAAAATATTTCAAGTACATGACGGGATTGGGATCCCAATCTCCTTCAAAGTATGCCCCTAGCATTTTGAGGATGGGCGTATCTTAAGAATTTCCTTTTTTTTTATCTGTTTTTTTGTTGTTGACGATGCTGTTCTTCTTCAAATGGATCAAAAGGAGGCAAATGTGTCATCCATATTTGAACTGTTGGTCGCCACTGTTTGAACTCTTGTCAAAATCTGAGAGCCAGAGAAAAATCGCATTGCCTTCAAAAAAGTAAATACATTATTAAATAACGGATGGGAATCGCTGTTCTGGTTTGTTGTCAACTAACATTTTTATTCAAAACGCTTGGCTGACAATTTTGATACTTTTATCAACTTTTTATACAAAACTGTATCTAAACGACAAAAAGGAGGGGGTGTTCTCGATTTCTGTAAACTTTGAAAGGATTAAAACGACCCTTTCTTCCCCGCCATTGTTAAAACTGAATTGACATTCAATCGTTGCATCTGTTGTATTTCGATTGTTTGTTCTTTGTGAATTTTGATGGCCGCCATGGTTAGAGTAACATCGCGACGACCATTAATCTTTTGTGAAGTGTTCAGTTACAACAACTTCTGATTCTGTTCGTATTCATCGCACGATCGCCATTGCTCACACAATAAGCGGATCGCCCGTCTTTAACACTTCCGGTAGAGCATGTGCAGTGCATGACCTAATTAGTAGTCTCGTTGTTGTTGCGAGCAGCGATGAATTGTAAAATGGATGGGAGACTTATAAACATCAGTCTTAGCGAATGCACGCCAGATCATATGAACCTGTGATAAAGAGAAGATTTACATAACATATAAAGTTAACTTGTCAAATTTTCAAAATCAGACCCAAATAGGATTTAAGCTGACAATTCAAAATTTGCTTCTGACTAGCCAATTTTCAGTTGTAATTGTTGTACCATGTTATTAAAATATAATAACGTACTCCGCTACAATTTATTTAAAAAATTACTTAGTCTGGACCAGACGACTGGTAATAATTTTAAATAATCACCTAAAAATAACAATCATCAAAAGAGATAGCTCATATTTTACATTGAGGAATACAATAGGGGTTGTCTATCTTACATCTAAAATTTGATTTTTTTCTGTATAAGCTTTAAAATGTGCAAAGAAATAACAATTAAACACTAAAATGACTTCACTGCACCCCGGGCAACGCCGGGTAAGTACAGCTAGTTGGTTATAAAAAGAGAGAAGGGACTGGAATGGAAGAGAAAAATGGCTAGCGCCATCGACTAGGTGAACTTGGCGGTAGCATAGGGAATCGACAATTGGGTGCGTCACAAAATAAGAATAAACTTTGATAAAAATGAAATAAAAAAGGAAACATTGATGAACAGTTGGAAGAGGATGTTAGAAATGTATTGGAGGGAAACAAAGGTAACCGATTCTGTTATGATACTTTGATGTTCAAGACCACACTAACATTCAAACAAACACATATTTACGAAAAATGATGTTTCATTGATCTTTACACGAAGCATGTATGAATGGATGACATAATAACTCGATCAACATGAAAATTATCTTATCAGTGATGACTCAAATGTAAGAAACAATGTATTTGTTACACGATCATTGGTAAGATCTCATTCTCAGTTATAAAATTTATCTCTTACAAAACAGACAACGCGTTACTGGTAGAACCTGTTCCGTGTGAAGAAGAAGAAGAAGAAGAAGAAGAAGAAGAAGAAGAAGAAGAAGAAGAACAACAGTCGCATCGGCAGTAGCAAAAAAATGATTTCAGTAAAATACACGATTTTGATTGGTTAAATACTTAATTCTGATTGGTTACCGAAACTAGACTTCAACCAATCAGCAAGGGTGGCCTTGGAAGCCGAAGACCTGTTAGCTATTGACTACATACGCAAGAGCCCAAGCACAAACAATTAGAGACACTCAACCTTCCACGCGAACGCGGAATATTTCTTTACAGCTGCAGGCGATCATTTTCTTCCACTATTATCAGAGAAACGAACGACTGATAAAAGTCGAGGCACCACTACTATTACTACTGCTATACTAAAAAAGCCGTGAGACCAAACAAAACTTTCGTTAAAAAAGTAGAAACCATTCTCCTAGTAAACTCCCGGATATTCTAGCACTAAGTGAAACAAACCTCCAATCCTAAATCTCCTCACACCATTTTGACATGACTAAATACCCCCTCCCCCACTTTACCGTAAAGACTCTGACAAACATATGCACGGGCTAATAGATTATGTTCGGAACACCCTCCCCTTAAAGAACATATGCTAGAATCAGATGATCAAGCCAACATGTGCTTTAAATTAACCTTACAGCACAGCGTTAGTTACTTAAATTTCATATACCGTTCTACTTCGACCCAGGACTGTACCCTGCTTAACTTTGTCTCGGAAAGCATAGATACAGCACTTTCGCTTGACCCGAGTGCCCAAATACATGTATTTGGGGATTTTGATGTACATCATCGTGATTCTGCAGCTATACAGACACAGCTGGTAACTCCACGTATAGTTTATCCATAGAATTTCACTTTCCCGACCCGCCTCCCTGATCGTGTGAACCAGCAAGCTTCACTCCCCGACCTGTTCTTGACCTCACTGCTCAAGGCTTGTGCAATGAATGTCCATAGTCCGCTCGGGAACCCTAAAATCTCGTTCCAAAGCCGATGAGCCGTTGCTCAAAATGACATTATACTACAAGCAGGCTGATTGAGAATCCATCAGAAATCACATCAGAGACGCCCCATGGAGTGAAACCTTTTCTCTCCCTGTTGATCAGTGCGCAAATGAGTTAACCGAATGGGTCAAAGCAGGCATTGAAACACATGCACCCAGTCAAAAAAATCTACAGCAAGCCACACTCTCCTCAATGGTTCACCTCGAATATATATATATATATATATATATATATATATATATATATATATATATATATATATATATATATATATATATGTATGTATATATATGTATGTATATATATATGTATATATATATGTATGTATATATATGTATGTATATATATATATGTATGTATATATGCGTATATATATATATATGTATATATATATATATATATATATATATATATATATATATATATATATATATATATATATCCCTTCGTCATTTAGAAGACGGCCATTTTCTTTTTTTATTATTATTAAAATAATAAATGATTGAATGTTGCAATCTGTTTAAAGTTCATATTCTTGCCACCACACGCTTATTATTAATGGGTTACTATACTTAAAATAGCTCATAAAAACTTTCAAGTGGGCACACATTTAAGGGATTTTCAAGGGGAGGTGTCAGAAATAGAATGAAAGAAAAAAGGTGTTCAATGAGCCGATCCATGGAAGTCGGTCTTACCACTTTTTAGACGCAAACACAATACGGTAATAAACAAAGAAAAGTGATAGACAGGAATTTAGTTAAATATAAGAAAATAACCAGTTTATCTGGGCATAAACAAATACAACTGCGAACAGTTACAGTCTGTTGCCGGCGTTGTAGGGACATTGGTTTTATTTACTCCTCCCCAGGAGTTAGGCACAAGGCCAGTTTTATCTTACTCCCACAAGTAAGATGTGACCCAAGATCGGGTCGAGAAAGTGGGGTTTGAAAAGCCAGCGCTCGAGAGGTGAGCACTCTGGCCATTTAAAAATTGCCTGGGCAGCCCCGTCGGCATTCCCCGGTAGGGGCGCCTCAGACAGTAAGCAATAAACTTACTCCTCCCCAAAGAGGGGAGGCAAAGCATGGGAGGGTGGACCTCCTAGAACTGCACAGGACATTGGTGCTTAATGTATGATTTGCTCGCTTCTCTAAAGATGAAGGCCGGGTTTTGACGTCGGTTGAAAAACAGCTTGGCAGACTGAAAGAGAAATTCTCCTGAAAAGGATAGGTCTTTTTCCTGGGAAGGACAGAGGTATTCGCAAGTGAAAGGAAAGAGCGTGCATTGATAAGGATAGCATACTCCAAAGAGATTAGTCGATACAGTGGCTGGACAAGGAGACTTAGTTAATAGCCGGACGAAGTTGCGGTAGTTATGACCGTAACTGCTGACCATTTGAACTAGTGTAATTAGTCAAACTGCGACAAAAATAAATGGTAATTTTATAGAATCACTCCCATCTCCAATCGGGGTTTTTTAATGGCAGTAACAAAGAAAATAGGCGGAAAAATGTAAATATTTTGCAAACTGATAGTTTGCGGTGGATTTAAATGATATCTTCGTTTTCAACGGCTCAAAATTCGTAGGAAACCCCAGTTTAAAGCCTGGTTTGGAGATGGGAGTGATTCTATAACAATACCAAACAAATTAAGCGTAAGGACATTAGGTACAAGATACTCTAGCTTGATCTTGACAATCAGTGTTGTGTGGTTGGCATGAGGCGAGTTATTTATCTACCTCCCATAGTGGTAAGATGTGACACAAGGTCGGAAAGTGGGATTTGAAAAGCCAGCGCCCGAGAAGTGAGCACTGTGGCCTACAAAAAATGCCTGGGCAGCCCCGTCGGCATTCCCCGATAGGGGCGCCTCAGGCAGTAAGCAATAAACTTACTCTTCCCCAAAGAGGGCAGACAAAGCCTTGGATGGTGGGCCTCCTAGAACTGCATAGGACAAACCTACAAACCGGAATCATATATAGGGTGTAGTATCCATCGGAACAGATACTACAGTTTGATCTTGGTCAAAAGTGAGGCGATTTTCTGTTCGCCGGCTGCTGAGTTCATGCTTAACAGGCTGATGACATCGATGGACCCAAAATGAATTGAACATCCGTTTATTTACAACTTGGAAAGGCAGGTGACAGTGTTGTTAACTGGACACGAAAATGGACGAATGAAAAGAAAGAAGAAATGAAAAGCAAAATTACAGAAATCGACACAGAAGTGGTTGGAGAAAAAAATGAAAAGCGAATGTTTTTGAAGTTATTTTGAATTCTGTTTTTGTCATCTAGCATAGAACCCCCTCACCCAATCAATAACCCTTAAAGACTCCCTACCCCCATCTTATCCTTATCCCATCTCGAGAAAGACAGTAACCATCGAAAGAGAATAATAATTATAGAAAAATAAAAAGATTCAGACGTGTAAAAGTGTATGTAAATTAGTTTCGTTATTTTTATTTTCATTAAATTCTTTGTATAAATTATTGGAATGCAAAACAATAAAGAAAAATCGAAAATCTCAAGTCAGTGCGACAGGGAGCGTTGGAGCGGAAGTTGTCTTTTGAGTCGTCCAGTGAATTGGAATGATTGGAACATGAGGCCTGAAACGAGAGAAACAATCAGTAATAAAATACAGAATAACGAGAGAGAGAGAGAGAGAGAGAGAGAGAGAGACGGAGGGAGGGAGGGAGGGAGGGAGGGGACTAGAGAGTAATGAGAGAGTAGCATACAAAATAAAGTGAGAGGGAATGCAGAGCAAAAAAATAACGGAGAAGTGGAAAAGAAAAGAAAGAAAAACAGAATTAAGAAAGAGATAAGAAATAAAGAAAAGAGAAAAATGAAGAGAAGTCGAAGTGATAAGAGCGAATGATAAGGAAATGGGAAGAAAAAGAAGAAAAAGAAGAAGAAGAAGAAATATTCATAAGATATATCTATTCTATCTGTGAATTTAACGATGAAAATGCTATTTCAAACTAGAGGGTGACAGACAAACGAACATGCTAATGCAAACTTAAGACCGACGAGAATACTATTCCAAAGGTAAACGTCACCGACCTACTGATCAAACGAACAGACAGAACTTCTTATAGAGATACGTGGACGCATCTCAATTACTTTTTTAAAAATTTAAGCCTTACAGACCAACAGAAATCTTGAGTCAATCGCACCGAATCTCGACACAGCAATGTTGATAAAGCTGTAATTGTAAAAAGTGTAATTGTAAAAATGTTCAGATTTATTGAAACCAGTGTGATAAAATGACAGATAAAAAAAAAATCCCTATCATGATGATGATAAAAAAAAAACGGTGTGTGTGATGGTGGAGTGTGGGGGTGGAGTGTGGGTGGAGTGTGGTAAAATGTTGGCCTTGATTCATTCAGGTATCAAAACTGTTAAAATTTGGGAAGAAGGGTGTTCGGTTTGGTTAGACCCCCCCACGCCCTCCACACACACGCACACGCACCGCAGGCCCTTCCCACCCCGGACATCAAACCGATGAAGATTCCTTCATATGGGAAGAAACGCAAAACTGTAAAATTGTGAGTAGAGAAAGATACGCGGTTATTTGCCAAATGTAAAAACAAATCCGTGTTTGTAGGCCGCAAAACAGAAGAAGAAGAAGAAGAAGAAGAAGAAGAAGAAGAAGAAGAAGAAGAAGAAGAAGAAGGAGGAGGAGGAGAGGAGGAGGAGGAGGAGGGGAGAAATTCCAGACAAAATGGCGATACTACGATTCTGACCGAAAATCTTACAAGGCTGGAAATAAAACGTAGACATTCCAGTGCGTCTATCTCACAGTATCACGCGTGAAAAAGGGTGCGAAATATCGACGTGTTGTCATGTGACCTTGTAATGGCGATGGATTGCAATCATAAAAAGAAAGAAAGAAAAAAGAATATTCTTAAGATGCGTCCGTTCAATCTGCGCGTTGAACATTGAAAATGCTATTTTTCAAACTTAAACGTGACAGACAGGCGGATCCATTAATGTACGGACAGAGCCTAGTATAGAGTTACGTGGACATGTATAAAAAGGCTATTTTAAACTTGGACGTGATATACTGACCGACGGAGATGGAGATTCTGCAAAAATTAAAATATTGGGTTTCTTTACTTTACTCAGCAGACTAAAAACGCTCAAAAAACAAATATACAACAAATAAAAGTAACTGTAGGCGATAAAAGTTATTTTCAAACTTACCTGGGGCATTTGTTTGTATTTTTAACCCGTTCGAAGTACTAAATTGTTCGTCACACCAACATCGCACAATTCCAAGATGGCGGTCGTGGGGGGTATGTAAGAGAATGAGGAATGGCGCCATTTTCTTTTTGTGCAAAAAAAAGCAAGAATTTTTTTTTTACATCTAATAAAAACCCATGTATACTACGTAAAAATACAAACAAATGTCATAGCTACGTAGGAAAATATCTATCCTCGGCGTAGGTCGCCTTTACTTGTTGCATATTTACTTTCTCGTTCGTTTTTTTGACCCCGTTCACGACTCTGCGGAGTAAAGTAAAATATACCCAAAATATTTAGTAAACGTTACTATTGGCAACATAAATTATTTTAAAGGAAATATGGTGCTTATCCGTAACTCGACTGACATGAAAGAAACAACCCCAGAAATATCGTACCCGTGATAAAAAGCATATATTGTATAAAAATAATCACGTAAATTGATCAAGCAGTTCTATTTTTACAAAAGTAAATAATTTTTATGCGATTAATGGGAATTTGTAGGGATTACAACTATGTACAAGGCTGATTTTAAACTCTATTTTTGAAGAGTTCGCAAAAGTTGGAATTTTTGGAGTTATCTCCCTTAGTTTTCAAACATGGTGACGAGAGATCAACGCTCGTCTTTTAGCAAGAAAATTTGATTTTTTTTTCGTAAAAAAAAAACGACTCGATCAATTTACGCGATTTTCTTTGTACGACATATGCTTTCCGTCACGAGTACGTACATCATAAAATATATATATATATTTTTTTTTTCATGTCGGTCGAGTTATGGATAAGCACGGGAAACTGTTAATAAATTAGTCCCAAACAAAATATTTTGGTTCATCTTCTCATATGTGACGTCTCTGCGTTAAAAATAATTTAATATTTAATAGAAATATATAAGCATGTGAAGTTACGTTAATATTGTAAGTAATCATCCGTCGGTTATGTTTTTTTTCTTCTGGAAGTTGGGTCACGACCATAACAGGAGGGTTTCATTTTAAGATAAATAAAGGGCTCCTGTCATATCAAAGAAACCACTTTTGATTTAATTTTTCTTCTAATTAATGACTTGAATTAAAGTTTTAGATGCAGAAGCCAAGTATTCGGCCCCTATTTATCTTAAAATTAAACCCTTCCGTTATGGTCGTGACCCTACTTCTGGAAGAAGAAGAAGAAGAAGAAGAAGAAGAAGAAGAATGAGGAGGAGGGGAGTTTTTCGGTGCTTATCCAGAAGTATGGCGACATTCGAAAAAAATAAATAAAAATATCTGAGCAATATGTTTGATGTACGTACCTGTCACGGGCTGAATATATCCTATACCAAAAATCACGAAAATTAATAAAGTAGTTTTCCCTTTATAAAAGAAAAAAAACAATTTCATCGATAAACGAATAAGAGTGAAATATCGCCGCGATTTGGGCATGTTCAAGGGAGATAATACCAACGTTTATACTATATATAATACGCACTTAGGAAGTTCACAAAAGTTCGTATTGTCTCCCTTAAATATCTCGCTTCAATATGCCCAAATGGCGGCGATATTTCCCTCTTATTCGTTTATCAATGAAATTAATTTTTCTCTTATAAAAGAAAAACTATTTTATTAATTTACGAGATTTTTGGTAGAAGATATATTCAGTCCGTGACAAGTACATACATCAAACATATTTCTCAGTTTTTTTTATTTATTTTTTCGAATGTCTCCGTACTTCTGGATTAGCACCAGTTTTTTAAATTTTATTTGGCACCCCCCTCCTTCTTTTAAAACTATATATTTTTGTAAATGGGATTTGGAAAAGTTAAATGTAATTATTACGGTTTCGTTTGGTTATTAGATTATTAATTGAACCAAATTGTTATAAGACTATAACACATTTTGTTAATCTAATGTTTTAATTTAATGTCTATCTTATATAAATAGAGATTTTGTTTGTCTGTACGTCAGTCACAATTTTTTTAAACGTAATAAATACATTGTAGAATTCGTCTCATTTCGAAATATCAGAGATCTTAACTACTTTTAGAAATAGAGAATATTGCATTAATAGTAAATAAATTCCCAACAAATAAAGCGGATGCCATGACCGGAAATCGAAACTGAAATCTTGAGATCTTCAGTCTGAGGTTCTATCAATTAACCTATTTGGACTTTCTTATAAATAGAGCTTAACACATTACCGTAACAAAATAACTATAGCTTTGACGTAATTTCATAAATACTTTCGAGTTTTTAAACTCTTAAACTTATAAATAACTGGCTGTACATACAACAACAAGAAGAAAACGAAGAATACACGAATTCAAAAATAAATGAATGGATAAACATTATTAATAGCGTTGGAAATTATTTTAATAGTCCCCCCCCCCCCAAAAAAAATTATTTTGCTTAAACTTCGTATTGTATGTAGTTCTTTCATCATGATATAATCCTCTCGGTCTAGCAAAAATATGCGATCGGAGGGAGTTTATAAAATTATGGGATGTAAACAGCTTATAAAACTGTCAATCGCTTAATACATGAGGACTGCTAAGAATCTCTAAATGCGAATTCGACAGTTTAAATACTTCCAATTTTTTTAAAAATTTGAAGGTAACGAACTAAGTCATTCTTTTTTCAACTATTAACAAAAGATTAAAATAGCTGACTTGTTTACGAAGAAATCAAAATGCATTGTGTTGAAGTTAATTTCGCAATTAATATAAAAAGATGTTAAAAATCTATATTTGATACACTACGTTATTGCATTTTTGATTTTAATAAATAAACGATTAATCTTACATATACAGCGAATGCCCCCCCCCCCCGGACTTTTGTGATTTATAGCATTTTTATTACAAGCTTAATAAAGCAAATCTGTTTCGTCAGTGATTTACGGCAAATCTTGATCAATCTTATGATACAAGCAAAAACAAAGATATTTTCAATCTATTTCATTACTTTTAATATTTAATCCTGATCAATGTTTTTTAATTAGACATAAATAAAGGAAAGCGGAGGAATTCTCACCTTTACAGTCCGAAGTCCTAACACTGCTACCCAAATCACCGAGTACTAATTTGATTAGCAGAGAATTATTTTCGATATTTATCGGTAAAAAAGAGGAAAAGAAAGGCGTCCATGTTTCTTTTTTGCGCTTTCTTTCTCTCCTTTCTTTGGTTGTCTTTGGCTTACCGACATTCGATTTGATTCGATTCGAACGAAAGAGAGAGAGAGAGAGAGAGAGAGAGAGAGAGAAAGAAAGAGAGAGAGAGAGAGAGAGAGAGAGAGAGAGACGGGGGAAACATTTGATCCCGTAAGTTAATCGGTTAGTGCGCCGTACTTAAAGACAGACGCTGTGAGTTCGAACCTCGCCCGGAGCATAATTAATTTTACTTTGATTTTGTTTCAAAACATTTCATATGATTAAGCAGATTGTTTAGGTCTAGTTTTATTTTTATTTTCTGTAATCTGCGTAATTTATGAAAATTAGAACCCCGGGGGACGCCGGGTAGTCCTGCTAGAAATAAAAATTGTAAAATGTCTAAGTTATGAATAGGCAGAAACACATACACGGATACACGAGAAGTGGTAACATATTTTTATTAATACGTAGATCAAAAGAATTGACCGTAAAAAAAGATTTAGGAATCGCTTTTTTTCTTCTTCAGTATATTTTCATGTCGTTTGAATTATCGTCTGCGTTGAAAACGAAGAAGGCCGACAGGTTTTACGATCGGTTTGTTAATAATGCGAAACTGGAATGTTAGGAGTGTAACGAAGCAGCCGTGCATTGCGTCCTTGTCAGTTTTTTGTCGGCTGGAGGAAAAGACAAATGACAATAATTATAGCCGAATTGGAGAGGGCGGAGATTGAGTTGCTAATACAAATAAGACATGGGTTAAAAAGAAGAAAATAATTTTGTCCAAACTTAAAGCGTCAGGAATTAATAGACTGGCTTGCTAAGAGAGAGAGAGAGAGAGAGAGAGAGAGAGAGAGAGAGAGAGAGAGAGAGAGGGGGGGGCCTTTTACAGGACTTTTTACATATGTGTTAATGATATATATATATTAAAGAATGTCAGATATACATCTACATTATATATGTGTATATATCTAACATTCTTTAATATATATATATATATATATATCATTAACAGATTTATATATATATATATATATATATATATATATATATATATATATATAATTTATTTTATACGTACATAAAAGTAATCCATGGCTAACTTAGACAGAGATCGAACCTTCGATATTGATGTCTGTAGTCCAGCGTTCTACTACTCTCCGTCTAGAAATATGTACGATTTTTATCACCTAAATATTTAATGTATTTTTATGTAATTATTTTTATTAGTGAGTTAGCCATGCTGATGACGGCTGTGAGGCCAGAAACACGTGTCCATGGATTACTTTTATGTACGTATAAAATAAATAAAAATATATATTAACGTAAAAAAATACGTCCTATGAAGTTAAGGGCGACTAATAATGCAATTTTCTGCATCTTAATCATTTAGGAAAGTGAGACAATCGAAATAATAGTAAGCAAAATAACATCGAACGCTACAATCACCAATAAAAATAATTACATAAAAATACATTATATATATATATATATATATATATATATATATATATATATATATATATATATATATATTAACATAGTTCACCCCAAACAAGGCAGGACGCCACTGTAGACGCAAGGGGCTACTGAGAAAAAAGAGGAGAGACGGTTGGGGTAGGGGTGGGGGTCATCCTAAATTGTGATCTGCGCAGCGAGATGTCTGTTTACATTAGTTTTAAACTTCTGCATGTCTGTACTGTCGGGGAAACAGGGGGCAGGGAGGGAGTTCCAGGGACCAGCAGCACGAGGAAAGAAGCTATTTGAGTAGAAGGCTCTCCGACATCTGGGGACCTCCACAGTGAATGAATGAGATCTAGTTGATTGTCGAGTTTGTCTAGTGAATTTACGTCGAAGGGGCACCAGGGTAGCCAATTCATCGGAGCATAATCCATTGAAGTATTTGTAAAACAAGCACAAGGATGCTACATTGCGGCGAAGAGACATGGGCTGGAGCTTGGTTGACAGTGAGGGACCTATTAGGTTGTCGATTCTTTTCTGAACCTTGTCAAGGAGGGAGAGACTAGTAGATGATGCACCAGCCCAGATGTGACAACAATACTCCATGCATGGGCGGATGGTGGCTTTGTAGAGATACAGGATAATGTCAGGTGTGAGGAGTTTACTAGAACGGTAGAGGGATCCAACCTTCTTTGCGGTAGCCTTGGCAATGTCTTCAATGTATTTGTTCCAATTCATGTTACATGTGAAGGTTAGGCCAAGCAGTTTGAATGATGAACTCTAAGGTAGGGGGTTATTAGCCATGACAATCGGTGGTTGGAGAGGTTCCTTGTAGTTATTGAAGGAAAGGAGCATGTTTTAGCAGCATTAAAAGTTACCAACCACTTATGACCCCAATCAGCTACAGCCTGGAGGTCATTTTCTAAAGATTCAGCCAATGCCTCAGATATGATCGCGTCGGTTTTGCCAACATGGCGAGAGTAAAGCGTGGTGTCGTCAGCAAATAAACCAATCTCAGACACTATGTCATCAGGGAGATCATTTATATAGATCAGGAAAAACAAAGGTCCAAGGATAGATCCCTGGGGTACACCAGCATTTATGCTATGTTGCTTAGATGAATGGCCATCGAGGACAACCTGGATTTTTCTTTTGTCTAGGAAGGATCTAATTATATTAAGTAATTTCCCAGTAATACCGTATGAGCGTATTTTCAGGAGAAGCCCTTTATGCCATACCTTATCAAAGGCCTTGAATATATCAAGCGCTACTGCCCTTGCTTCTCCTGCCTTGTCGAGTGTATGATACATGCGTTCAGAGATGCCCTTTAGGATGTCTGCAGTAGATCGTGCTTGTCTAAATCCATACAGGCGGTCAGATAGAAGTTTAGCATTATCTAAGTGCCGTACTATCGCTAGATTGATTAAGGATTCAAAGATTTTAGCAAAGATCGGCAGCAGACTGATTGGGCGATAGTTGTGAGGATCGGTTCTATTCCCAGAACTCTTGTAGACTGGTACTACAGAGGCAATTCTCCAGCTATATATATATATATATATATATATATATATATATATATATATATATATATATATATATACATCCAAATTTAGTTCAAATAGAAAACTCCCTTGTTAAAATTTCACTTGGAGGTATCTGAATT
The DNA here is from genome assembly GCA_963556195.1 of Sepiola atlantica. Taxonomy (NCBI): domain Eukaryota; kingdom Metazoa; phylum Mollusca; class Cephalopoda; order Sepiida; family Sepiolidae; genus Sepiola; species Sepiola atlantica. The sequence continues at coordinate 29,493,741 of OY744526.1, forward strand.
TTTACGAAGGGCTTCCAACCCGCTTTGTTCCCTTTGCGTAAAAATAAATTAATATGAATATAGCCCACATTACCTACCCTTATGCATAGCAGCTGTGTTCCAAATTCCATAATTATCGTCGGGGCATTTGCTGCCTTTTTTTCTTTACTTCACTCCTGAGATTACGCACATACGATGAAAAGATCACATAAATGTTGATTTTATCTGGATTTCACATCATCTGGAGGCGAGGTGGTATGAACGAATAAAATGTTCATTAGAATTAATCTGAGAATGAAAATGTCGAGAGTTATATTTATTTCGTGTTTAGTGAATTATTCGGGTGAAAATCGTACACCAATTAGCCGATGGCCATACCACTGTGGTTGTTATTGTTCTAAGGTTTCAGAAATGACACTGACGTCGACCAACAAAAATGTGAAAGTCGCGCATAAATTCTTCCATGAAACATTAAGCCGAACACAAATATGGAAAATTGGTGAATCGACAAATCGTTTTAGAGTGAAGTGGCGTTTTCAGTAATTAGCAAGTCGCAAAGAAAGCGAGAAATCAAAGTGTGAACTTGTGTTTGTGTGTGTTCATTGCACAGGTCGTGGTCGCCCGCGCGTTGTCTTCGTCTGAATTTGGCACTGGTTTATTGTCAATCATGCGGTCTCAGTCAGTTTTGTAAGAAAGGGATCTCCCTTCCAAATAAAATTACAACTGCATTTTAAAACAAATAACAATATTTTATTTTGTGAAGTTACAGTTATAGTTGGTTTTTCTACCGAACGACAGACTTACAGTGAGAACGACAGTCACCAACAGACCGGTGCGTTTAAATTCTTGACTGTACCCAGAGCCTAGCCGCCCCCCCCCCCCCTTGCGACGGTAGTTGACCAGATCTTTGAACCGTAGATCAAGGCTGGCAACACACTGCTGTTGAACAGGTTGATCATGATGTTGGAGTCAGTCGTTTATTTGCTGGCCACCTCTGTTCCTCTGCTCTGTTGTGAGTTCCTGGTCGAGATAGACGAAGTTGTTGACATGTTTGATCTGACACAAGTCAACGCTGATGATGATGTTGTTGAAGATGTGGGCGTTGCGCATGCACTTGATCTTGGCCATGATGATCTTCAGTTCGACAAAACTGCCCACCGACCGAGTTTCACCAGGCGTCATTGCCAGTCTGCCAACAAGTGGCCAACCAACACGATGTTGTCGGCGAAATGCAGATGGTTGAACCAGCGGGCGTTGATCTTAATGCCCGTCCTGTCTTAGTCTGTTAACGGAAGATGCGTTCTAGGCAGAAGATGACCAGCATGGGGAAGACAGAGCCGCCCTGTTGGACCCCGTGGCCGACCGCGACGAGCAGTGTCCGATCGAACAAGGTGATTTCTTCCTGCTGTTGTTCCTGTACATTTCCTGCAATAATGCTATGTGCTTATTGTTGTTGCCGGTCGAACAGCACCGCATTAATCTCGAAAGTTTCAAAAACATTCTCATAATCGACGAAGCTCATCACCAGGTTGTCTTGTACTCGCGTCTCTTCTCCAGTAGTTGGTTCAGATCAGGATGTGGTCCATGATGCTGTAGCCGAATCTAAAGCCAAACAGTTCGAATGGTTGTTACTTATCCAACTGCTTGTTGAGTATGTTTAGCAGTACCTTGGTAAAGATATTGTAGCTTGCTGACAGCAGCATGATTGTTCTTGCTCGCCCTTTTTGGATAGTGGCATTATTTTGGCCGTTTACCACTGATCAGGGATATCTTGCTGGTTCCTATAAAGGCTGAAACGGTCTGCGATGGCAAACAAAGCTTGTTTCTGTCAGCCTTAAGCAGTTGAACCTCTATGTTATCAAGGCCAGGCGTTCGGTCTTTCTGTGCTTGTTTAACCGCATGATGAACGTCACTGCCCAGCACTGGTAGAATTGTCGACGGTTGGTCATGTTGAAGAATAGGCACGGAGGTGGTACCTTGCTAGCAAACAGATTGTTACAGAAGTGTTGACATTCAGTCTCGAAGACGGTCCGGGCCCTGATCATCTTTAAAGATCTTTAAAGCGGGGTGAGACGTCTCGTTGGTGGAAGACGTCTTTTTAAAAGAAACGCCTAATCCAGAGGAAGGTTTAATTGATAAAAAGCGTTCGCAAAAAGTCATTCACTTCTTGTGAATGTTACGTTTCGTTTTGCTGTTAATGAATGGAATCCGGTATAGAAAAAAAAACAGGAATTTGAGATAAGATTGTGGCGGTAGGGAGTGGAGGGAGAGGCCACAACACCCGGTGAATTAACGAAGGAAAATAAGGGGAGGAGAAAGATGAGTTTGACGGCAGTGAATAAGAGTTTGCAAGGAGTTGAGCTACACTCATCTTGGATCCTAAGCCCCCCCCCCCATCCCTACCCTCATCTTATTCGTCTCTGTCTGGTGAGGTAAAAAAAAATATGAACATTTTTTTACCTGAAGAAGAAGAAGAAGAAGAAGAAGAAGAAGAAGAAGAAGGAGCTCATTTTAGACATTTACATCCTTTTTTTTTGTTGTTTGTAACATTCAACTTACCAAAGAAACAAGAACGGATATTCTTAAGATGCGTCCATTCAATCTGCGCGTTTCGCGATTAAAATGCTATTTCAAACTTATACAAGACAAGCCAGCTTGACGCATCTAAAGATTACATTTCAAACTTGAGTGTGACAGATCGACATACAGATTTTATAATGATGCGAGGACGCATCTAAAGAGAGGTGAATAATATCATTAACAAATACCCCCCTCTCTCTCTCTCTCTCTCTCTGTCTCTCTCTCTCTCTCTCTCTACCCACTCTATCTACCATCTCTCTTTACCCACTCTTTCTCTACCCCCTCTTTCTAATTTAAAAACAGGTGAATATCATTAACTAATCATTCTCCACCCTCCCCTTCTCTCTATTCGCCGACAGCTACCCTCCTCCTCCTCCTCTCTCTCTCTCTCTCTCTCTCTCTCTCTCTCTCTCTCTCTGGAATGTTTAAACCCCGCTTCTTTTTCTGTTGGTTCTTTTCAATATATAGAACCAGGCCTTTCGCCGTGGGAGTCAGCCATCATCACCTTTTGCGAAATGGGAAAGAAATTGTTTCGTTGTTGCTTTGTTTTTTTAATGTTAAAAGTACACAAAAAATATCTCCGAAATATTTACAGTAAGAAAGAAACGTTTCTGCTTATCGAATGAAATAAGTTGATTTATGATATATTTTTTTGCTTCTTTTTACAAAGACATTGTAATATTTCTTTTAAGTGAGCATCAACAGACCGCTGTATTAATAAAACTACCAGACAAGATCTTGTGTGTCTGTGTTTCTCGCCTATACGTAACTTTATTTTTACTTACTATTTACCGGTTTTTTTTAATTGAAATAAAAGATAATAGAAGGGAAAACTAAAACGATTTTTTAAAAATCCTATTAATTTTTTTATTTATTAACATGACTATATTTTGAATTATTTTTCTCTAAGCAGTCTAGTATTCCTGAAACTGAAAATTTTTTGATCGAAAATCTTTTTCAATTATAAAAGAGAAAACTGTTTATGTCGGCAATTTCGACATCAGAATTTTGTCAGTTAATGGAAAAACATTTTTTTTAAAAAGGGGGGGGGGGAGCATTAACGATTGTAATGAGGGGAACGAACATTTTATTTTGTGTGTTGGGGGAGGAGTTGAATGTCGCACTTTTTACGACTGCCCTATTATTTATTGAAAAAAAAAACCCAACAAAATATGCTTTCCTCCCCAATCCTCTTAAGGGCCAGACAGGCAGAAAACAAACAAACAAACAAACAAACAAAAAAGATCCAACCCTTCTCTTCTTTCATGATTGTTTTAATCCAATATAGAAGTTCATTTAACAAACGCTTTTCGATAGCCACCGCAAATAGACTTGAAGTATCGCAACAGCCGTTTACCATTGATTTCTCGCTGGTAAGGATCATTGGTCTTCTCTGGGATTTGGGTGGCAATAAGCCTTCCCAAAGTCCCAGCACTCTCTGCACTTCCATTGGAGGTCTGGTTTGTGCTGTCCCTCCTCGGTCTTCTCATCCTCATTGACCCTATGCAAATATTTTGTGTGGTGTCAGCCTAGGCTGGTACCATTTTTTCTTCGAGGGGGGGGCGGGGGAGCTGATAGTGTTTCTTGCTATTTCTGTTCATTGGTTCATTTTTGTGTCGTGTCAGTTGAGGCCGGTGTAATTTATTGGTGGGGAGAGCGTATACAGTGATGTTTCTTGCATTTTCTGTTCCTTTGTTTGTGATGTGTCCTTTCTGTGGTTTTGTTTTATTCCTGTAGTAGATTCCATGTGACCTTTCGTAGTTGGTTTTCGGGTTGGTTTCCGCATTCAATGATTTTTCTTAAGATTGTAGCTTTTTTGATCATTGCCGTCCTTTGTATAGTTCCAATGATGCCTTTGATTCCAATTTCTACCAGTCTTTTTTCCAGTTTTTTTTTTTGGAATTGTTCCTAGTGCTCCTACGATTATTGGTATTATACTGACTTTCTTCATGCTCCATATTCCTTTCAGTTCTCTGGCTAGTTCCGTGTATTTGCTTCATTGTTACCGAAATCCACCAGAGTCGTAGAGGGGCGATCGTGATGAGCATGTGGAGAGGGGAGTGATGGTCGCCCATCTGTCTGGGACCAGTAGAAAAAAACGGCCATTTTCCACTTAAACGAATGCTAAAGATATTTTAGAGGCATAGAAGAGTACCTGAAAGATAAATCTTTCCGCAGACAGAAGTGATGAAACGATTAAGCATTATTAACATTAACAACCTTTATTTTCTTTGTTATGTTCGAGAGAAGATGCTGTATATGTGTATAAAGAATTGAAAGAGTGTGTTACACGCGTTTAGGTTTTGGATAGTTGTTAAGAAGTAAGAGAGAAGGTGTATACATGCGAATAAAGAAATGGTGCAATATGGAGTGTCGATAAAATGGGTAAAAATACACCTTTCTCTCCAGGACGTGTGAATGTCAATTCTGTCAGGTCGAAAGAACCTCAGAAAATAGGAGGATGTCAAATACACGTCTTTTTTGTGTCAAAACGTGAGAAAGATAGTCACACGACTCAAATCATACCGTTCAAAGCTAGATGTGAAGTATTCAAACGTGCGCATATGCTTCGTATTTGCCCGCTATAGTTCTGGCGGTTGTGGCAAAACTTTTTCTACTCCATTCGGCAATGTCGTCGGACCAACTCTTCCCTGGTCTGCACCGCCATCTCATGAACTGTTCTTTGTGGAATGATCTTGGAGTGCCCACCAGATCTTGTTACGCGTTCGTATCATCCCAGTTTCCTTCTCATTACAAAAAGGGTTATCCCCCCCTTTTTTCTCTTAAGTAATTCTCCCTTTCTATCATCATGACGATGAATTAGCTCCCTTGATTTCTCAAATATTCTAATTTGATTGACAAAGGCAATGCTCCTTGACCAATCAACAGACACCTAATGGTGGCGGGCTGGATGCAAAAATCCTTTGTCATATCTCTTTTTGTAAATTGTATTAACGGGAGAAGACGTTGAGAAACGCCGCCCCCTCCTTTTGAATGTGATCGCCAACCTGTCTGCATCCAAGGACCTTCACTTCATTTGTATCCGACACACATACAAAAGAGACGTTTAAACCGGCGTTAAACAGACATATTTTCATAGTTGGAGTTGTTTCAAACCGCAAAATACAATTAGTTTTGCAAGACATTTCCTGTATTTGTTTAATACGTATATTATCTTTTTATCTGAGTCTGGTGTGCTTTCTACTATTTGCTTTGTTTCAGTATCTTACCAACTTCGTCAAGCGACCATTTAACCGTTCTCTGCGAGAATCTATTTATCATCACTATGTCAGGAGATGTTCGTACTGACGCACATGCTGCTCATGGTGTTATGGACATCTTCATTGATGCTATGGTCTCCATGGGAAATTCCAAGGGGTCTCCTGCAGCATCTCAGTTCAGAGTCCATTACTCACATGCATAAAAGAAGATGGGGAATGCCAATGCGAGCAGCAGCTTCAGTTTGAACTTCAGTCTGGTGTTTTTTTCTTGACAAATTGATTTCAGTTTTACGAATGTTTTTACGAATGTTTTTACGAATGTTTTACGAATGTTTTACTGCTCTTACTAACATCTTAATCTTATACCCCCCCCCCCTTTATTCATGATCACCCAAAAGTATTTTGTGACGAGATTACCCCAGGCGATCGAAGAGAGATGGATAGTAAATAATAATTATAACCTAGATGGTAAGGAGATGTAGGGCACGGGTGTGGGTAGACATCACGTTTGGGGTGCGACTGTAATTGTTTTGATACATTTAGGGTTAAGGCAAAAGTATAAACATGATTGTTTGTATTTTAAGGAATGTATTAAAAACAATTGCAGAATTACGTTCCCGATCGAGAGAGAATCGGGAAAAACATCAGAGCGAGATTTTCAGTGGAAATGGGCGGACGTTCTGCATTTTTCTCCCTCCAGCTGGGGGTTGGGGAGTTGACTTCATCTATAAGGCAGAAGTGTATCGAGCGATTTCTTTTCTTCTTCTGTGTACCTAAAACGAAACGGAATTTCCATGAACAAACTTTTTGTTACCTGTCTGTGGAACAAAATACTACGGGACTGCTTCCTAACTGACTACAACAGGGTCGTTTTCAACTCATATGTTAACAAATAATGATCGAGCCGTCCTCTTAAATAATCAAATTCTGACCATCTTCACTCATCGTCTCTCAAGGTGTCTTCATCGTCCACCTGACAAACTCATTAACCTTCATCCTCGAGTGGCCTTTCGGCCTTCATAAGTGGAGACTCATTAGTATAAAAAAGTAAAAGAATTTTTTTTTTACAGTTTTGATTTTTTGTCCGTTCACTGTGATTTTCTTTTGAATTAATTTACAGCCGTTTGTCATCCGATTTGTTGTTTCTGCATTGATCTCCATAACAATTTCCGTTTAGATTGATAAACCCTGGAACGTGAAATTTGATAGAAATACTCCCATATCTATACAGCATTGTCTCATGTTTTGTGCTATTTAAAATAAATAAATTTAGCGCTGAGGGATCATAGTATCCCAACTTATATTTTAGTTCCGATTTCAATTAGATTTTTCCAATAGATTAAACGTATTCTTAAAATATGAACATATTCCAATAATTTTAAATTCAGCAAAAGTTCTAGTGTTAACTAAATAGAGTGCGGCCCATGTCGATTCTATCCCTCTTTTTTTTCTCTCTTTCTCTTTCTGATGAAGTAACTCACATCTCTCTCTCTCTCTCTCTCTCTCAATATATATATATATATATATATATATATATATATATATATTAAATTATATTTTAATATTTTACTTACATACGACGTCGTTTCGATCTTTCGGCTCTCTTCGGTTTAAGGAAATGACAATCAAAGACGGTCACGTAGCGATATATAAATATATATATATATATATATATATATGTATATATATATATATATATATATATATATATATATATATAAATATATATATATATATATATATAAATATATATATATATGTATATATATATATAAGTTAATTTATATAAACATTAGAACAGCCATATATATATATATATATATATATATATATATATAGAGAGAGAGAGAGGGAGAGAGAGAGAGAGAGAGAGAGAGAGAGAGAGTAAAAGAAAAAGAAGGGCGAGAGTAAATTGAAATATATATATAATATATTATTTATATCAGTTCCATGAATTCAACATCAACAAAATCTTCTAGTGTACGATCGTTTCTAAGACGAAATAATTTTTTTAATTAATTCTAGTCGGGTCGATATGGGTCCTCTCCTGTGATAAGTACCCAAAAATTGAACAAATATAATAAAAATCTAACATGGCAGCTGTCTTGTTTTGTATAAAACTAGGAACGATTTTTATCATATTCATTTTTTAACGGCGAGAAGACTCCGGTAGAAATAATGTTTTTAAGTGTTTGATTTTCACTTTGCTTTTAATTTTACTTGTTATTTTTAGTAATCAACGTAGATTGGGCAAAAAAAAAAGTTAATGGCGACTGTGGAAGACATGTAATTCCCCAATCGCCCCTGCCCCTCTCATGTCTGAACTCAGACTAAATAAAATAAATAGAAATTGCAAACGTTTGCCGACTGAATTGGGTTTCATTAGCAAATTTCCTAGGTCAAAGGTCAATGGAACATGAACGAGATTTGAGCAGCCAAACGCAGTCGTAATTAGTCGGCGATAATTAAAAGCGCTCATAAATGAATTTCAGAAATAATTTTGTTGAAAGGCAAAGTGATTACAATTCAGTTTCATAGTAAATGATAAAAGGCAGATAATTAACAACGAATTCTTCTTCTTCCTCCTCTTCTTCTTCTTTTTATTATTATTATTATTATTATTATTATTATTATTATTATTATTATTATTATTAATAATAATAATAATAATTAATTTATAATTACTAGAAATACATTTTGCTAGTAAATAATATAAGTGTTGAATTTGCTAATGAACAGTCGATTGTGAACAATTTGCTGACGTATGCTGCTCCCTCTTAAAAGAAGGAAGTAATTCCTGGAAGAATGGTCTACTTTAAACAGAACAGATACTACACCGCCCCCTCAAAGAAGAAGGTAATGCCGATTAGGATGGTATAATGACAGCAGAACATATACTACACTACCACCCCTCCAAAAAGTAATATCTTGGAGGATGGTATCATAACAACAAAACAGATACTACACTACACCCCCTTTATAAAAAAAAACAGAAGGTATTGCCTGGGAGGATGTTCTCATGGCAACAGAACAGATATTACACTACCCCACCCCCAGAATTGAGCATTGAAAGATAATACAATAATACATTAATAGAATAGGATATTTTCGGATGCAGATAAATAGATACTAAATCTCCATTAGTAATAGATTATTATCATTATCATTATTATTATTATTAGTAGTAGTAGTAGTAGTAGTAGTAGCAGCGGAAGCAGCAGTAGTAGTAGTAGTAGTAGTAGTAGTAGTAGTAATAATAGTAGTGCAACCATTAGTAGCAGTAGTGCCATACATTAACTCACTTCATAATTCAAACCGTGTGAGATAGCCTTGAGAAAAAAGTTTCAAATCTCAGCTTAAACTTGGAAATCATTCACCGTACGGTAATGAAAAACAGCCTTTTTTTGGATCCCCCTCAACTACGCACACCAACGGGACCGGAGAGGGGAGGAGTAATCACTTTCATGGAATTTTCACAGGATCGACCTATCCGCGTTTATTAAAAAGCATTCTTTTAGACTCAATAAACTTTTAACATCCCCAACACATTTTGAGACTTTGCCCCATTGCTTAATCTTTATCGCATAATAAAACGAAAGGACTAAAGAAGGTATTTGGTCGGTTGATTAAAAGGTTAACAATCTGCTTCAGCGACCAACAAAATCTTCTATCTATCTATATAATAAAGTAAAGTCGATTTTCCCCGGCATCATCAGTCATTATAGGCCTGTAAACATAAACGATATATATAATTCCAACTATGGTCATGCTTTATGCGTGTTTTCGGAAAATATTCGTCCGTTCCGTTCGCTGTGAGTAATTTCTACATTTTTTCCGGCTTGCCTGTCGCATATAAAATAGTCATACATACAGGGAATCGAAGTAACTTTTACTTCCACGCAAAAATCTACTGCCACTACCACCTCACACTGGGAAATAATTTTCATATGATACTTTTTCTTGAGATCACCGTCATTTTTCATTTTTTCTGACTTACTATTGACTCTTTCCTACTATACCTTTACGACCTAAATACAGGACGCTCCCTTCTACTTTTGGGGTTATTTGATTGGCTATTCCAGAGATATTTTTTTTACATTCCAGAATTGCCGAACGGCCTGCTTGTTTCTTACCGGATGCATTCGTTACTGTTCGAATACATTTTCTTACTTTATTTCCTATTTTTTCTCCCCATAGAATTTCTGTAGCAACATAACCGGGGACATTTGGTTATTTACGTTTGTGTTTTCATATCCACATTTGCGATTATTTACACCTTCCCCTGTTATATACACTTTCCTACTGTAGAATAGAAACATATAAATGAGTAGATCGTACATGGCGGCTACATATTTACTTTTTTTGTCCGTCTATTTCTCCTTTTTTCCATTCTTTTTCTTATTTTTTACAACAAACGCCACCTTTGCCTTTTAGTATTAGTTCTGTTAGGATCGAGAGTCGTGTTCCCCCGATTATAAACGTGTTCAGTAAATCAAGCAATTGTTGCATGCAAAGACAGAGTAATAATTAACAAACAAAAATGAAGTAGTTCAAATAAGGTTTATTGAACGTGTGTGTACGTGGAATGGTGAAGTGTGTGATGTATGCATGTGTGTCGATGGAAAAACAGTTCTTGAAAAGGTATAAGAAGAAATGAATCCGGCGTAGGAAAAGTCTTTGAAAAGCCGTACACAAAGAAAACGAGTTGAGAAACTCTTACCGTTGTTTGCCCACGTGTTGACGGAAGAAACGTGTGTTGGTAGTTGTTTTGCTGAGACAAGTTCAAAAGAAAAGCGTGAGACGAAGCGCTAGTGTATTAGCGTCGTTCTGCCGAGCAGAGAAGAGTGAAACGGAACGCTAGTGTCAGCGTCTGTCTGCCGAGGCAGGTCGGTGAGGAAGAGACGGATTTCCGTTTTGCACCGGCTCTTATAGTCCGAAGGGCAGATAACTCTGGTGTCGCTTTACGGCGCCACCTGTCGGTGAAAAAGTGCCACCTAACGGCCAACCGGTGTAGTTATGTTTTGAAAGGAGGAGGTAACTGCTACAAGGACTCCCCCCCAGATTGAAAAATATTGAAGATATTATTCAATATGTACAGTTGTAGATGAGAAGCATTCTTTGTGGGTATGTCTGTTTTGCTGTTGAAGATTAGAAAAAAGTAGTGTGCACGCTACTTATTTCTGTTTCTGCATCTGTATTGAATGATTGATCGCAAGTGCATCTGCGGAATTGAGTGTTTGTAACGCATGTGGATCTGTGTGTTGTTTGGGTCTGCATCAAGTTTGAGTGCAAGTGAGTTTGCGGTCAAAAAATGTGTAGTGCAAGTGAATTTGCACTTGTTGGTGGCGTTGTTCATGTTGATTAGTCTGCATGATGCGGAGCTGATGAACGAACGTTGAATTGTCAGTGAATGTTTGGTGCTTGGGTCTGCGCGGTTGTTGATGAGTGAGCACAAGTGGGTTTGTGTGGTGTTGATGAGCGAGCACAAGTGAATCTGTGCAGTGTTGATGAGTGAGCACAAGTGAGTCTGTGCAGTTGTTGATGAATGAGCACAAGTGAGTCTGTGCAGGTGTTGATGAATGAGCACAAGTGAGTCTGTGCAGTTGTTGATGAATGAGCACAAGTGAGTCTGTGCGGTGTTGATGAATGAGCACAAGTGAGTCTGTGCAGGTGTTGATGAATGAGCACAAGTGAGTTTGTGCAGGTGTTGATGAATGAGCACAAGTGAGTCTGTGCAGTTGTTGATGAATGAGCACAAGTGAGTCTGTGCAGTTGTTGATGAATGAGCACAAGTGAGTCTGTGCAATTGTTGATGAATGAGCACAAGTGAGTCTGTGCAATTGTTGATGAATGAGCACAAGTGAGTCTGTGCAGTGTTGATGAATGAGCACAAGTGAGTCTGTGCAGTTGTTGATGTTGTTCATGTTAATTAGTCCGTGTTGTGGAACTGATGAACAAACATCTAGTTGTTGAGATTGGTGGTACACTATGGTCAAAATCAGATGCACAAATGTCTGCAAGTGAGTTAGCAGGTCCAGGTACAAGTGGGTCTGTACTGGTGTTGGTGCGCGTCGTTCGAGTTGATGTGTCCCCAGTTGATCAACGAACGTCCAGTTGTTGAGTATTTAGTCGTGCTTGTGCAGTTGTACTCATTTTGAACTGGTGTGATTTCTTCCATAGTGTCGTCAGTGATGTCCGGAAATGATTGGTGCTTGATGAATGTCCGGGAAGATGTGGTTGTTCAAGTTGATGTGTCCTTCTGTTTATCAACGAACGTCCAGTTGTTGAAGAGGGTTGGTAGGCCTTGAAGGGTGATGTTGGTGCTTGCTGAGCCTGACATTTTACAACCAGTATTAAGTCTTGAGGCTTGGTGATGTTCGACATCGTGTGTTGTCTATTTTGTAGTTTTCTTTTCTTTTATATATATATTTCCAACACGTGGGTGGAAGGGAAAAGAAAAAAAAAATAGAGCCGTAATTTGTTTCACACACGGAATGACGTTTTTTGTTTTCGTTTTAGTTTGTTTGAATGTTCGTTTCCACGTAGAGAAAGAATGGTGGCTTCTCTTTCCTTTGTTGTTGAAAAGAAAGAAAAAAAAATTCGTATTTTCTTCTTTTTTTTTTTTGTTTGAATTTTCATTTCCACGTGGTCCGAGAGATAAAAAATGGCGTTATTTTAAAAAAATTTTTATCAACACGTTGTCCGGAAAAAGATGGCGGCATTTTTGAATTTATTTTATCAACACGTGGTCCGGAAAGAGATGACGGCATTTTTGAATTTTTTTTTATCAACACGTGGTCACGAAAAAGATGGGCAGCGTGAGCGTTTGTTTTCTTTTTATCCCCACGTGTTCAAAACAAAGGAAGTGGCGTCTTGTAAGGTCCTTTTGTTCGTCGAAAAAGAAAAAAAAAGGATTGGCAAAAGTTTGTCTTTTTCTTTGTATATATTTTTCCGACATGTGGAGAAAGAGAAGAAAAAATGAAATTGTAATTTGTTTTATACTCGGAGAAGCCGAGAAATGTTTTTGTTTTTCTTGTTTGGGTATTTCCGCGTGGCCAGGAAAAATGGAGACGGTGGCTTCTTTTCTTTTGTTTGTTTGTATATTTCTACCTCGTGGGTAGAAAAAAAAAAGGAAAAAGATGGATGCGTAATTCGTTTCACCACGAAAGAAAAAATGAGAAATGATATGTATTTTTTTGTTTTTTTGTTCTAGTACGAAATTAATTACTTCGTCAGATACAACAAAGCTTGCACGTCGGGTCACCAATTGTTAGGTATCGAGAGGTTGTGTTCCCCCGATTATAAACGTGTTCAGTAAATCAAGCAATTGTTGCATGCAAAGACAGAGTAATAATTAACAAACAAAAATGAAGTAGTTCAAATAAGGTTTATTGAACGTGTGTGTACGTGGAATGGTGAAGTGTGTGATGTATGCATGTGTGTCGATGGAAAAACAGTTCTTGAAAAGGTATAAGAAGAAATGAATCCGGCGTAGGAAAAGTCTTTGAAAAGCCGTACACAAAGAAAACGAGTTGAGAAACTCTTACCGTTGTTTGCCCACGTGTTGACGGAAGAAACGTGTGTTGGTAGTTGTTTTGCTGAGACAAGTTCAAAAGAAAAGCGTGAGACGAAGCGCTAGTGTATTAGCGTCGTTCTGCCGAGCAGAGAAGAGTGAAACGGAACGCTAGTGTCAGCGTCTGTCTGCCGAGGCAGGTCGGTGAGGAAGAGACGGATTTCCGTTTTGCACCGGCTCTTATAGTCCGAAGGGCAGATAACTCTGGTGTCGCTTTACGGCGCCACCTGTCGGTGAAAAAGTGCCACCTAACGGCCAACCGGTGTAGTTATGTTTTGAAAGGAGGAGGTAACTGCTACAGTTCTGTTACACCTAAACATATCTTTCTCGGCGAATTCTATTTAGAACAGATGCAAAAGACAAACACTTTTACTTCTACCATGGCGACGAAGACTCTTTGTTATTTTCTTTTCTCTGTGAAGATCTACCTGGTGTGATGGGAGACAGAGCGAGACGGCATGAGAGAGTCAAGGAGATCCGTGACACTGGCACGACTGGATGATGATGATGATGATGATGATGATGATGATGATGATGATGATGATGATGATGATGATGATGATGATGATGATGATGATGATGATGATGATGATGATGATGATGATGATGATGATGATGGAAAAAAAAAAGGTCTAATAAAAGATTTAGTTTTCGAAATGTATGAATCATTTAATCTAGCACCTTTCTCTCTTGTCGCGGGCAATACGAAAATACACATGTTCTTAAAATACACACGTTCTGGTTCTTCTTCTTCTTCTTCTTCTTCTTCTTCTTCTTCTTCTTCTTCTTCTTCTTCTGTCTCTCTCTCTCTATCTCTATCTCTCTCTGGTTCAGTGCTTTGAACGGTGTGACGCTAGTCAAGTTACTATATCGTTTTCTCTCTTTTCACACAAACGCTCGAGGTGGCTGAATATTGGTTCGGCACTCCCCTTTTTCACCGGGTTCTTTCGACCTGATAGGATGTGACATTCTCACGCCCTAAAGAGCTGCGTACTGTCACCTATCCTATCAGCACTGTATGTATCCTATGTATCATTACACATATAGAAATCTGTCATATTTCTTAGCAATAAACCAAACACCAATATATAGGTAACATGCTCTCTCTCTCTCTCTCTCTCTCTCTCTCTCTCTCTCTCTCTCTCTCTCTCTCTCTTTCAATTCTTCGTACATATGGGTACAACATCTCCTCTCTCATTTCAAACACAAAATAAATAGTCTTATTGTTAATCATGTTTCATTATTTCATCACTTCGGTCTTCGGTCTTCGGAGAAATTTCCCTTTTGTTTCTTTTAATCCACTACCTCTTTAGGTTAGGGTCAGGGTTAGGGTTACTCTCTCTTATACACATAATTCCCCCCCTCTCTCTCCCTTTCTCTGTATTCCTTCGTCCATCACTCACCATCTCCAATGTAATAATCGATGCTTGACACACGATTAGGCTTAAGGTTATATATCGTTTGTATCTACCTAAGTAGAAAATAGTCATTTGTTTCTCTTCAGATCTCAGGTATATAGACGATCATCAAGAATTCCATACTCGTTCTTACACACACAATTTCTCTCTCGCTCTCTCTCTCTCTTTCTCTCTCTCTCGCTCGCTCTCTCTCTTTCTCTCTCTCTCTCTCTCTCTCTCTCTCTCTCTCTGTAATCCTTCCTTCGCCACTCACCGTCTCGAATGTAATAAGCGACGCTTGACACACTGTTAAGTTTTCGGTAATGCTGACACCGGTAGTGATGATTAACGTGTGTTTCCAGCTGTTAGTCGACTAATAATTAGCTTTGTTAACCAAACGAAACGATTACAGAAGATTAATTGAACGGATGACTCAAGGCGACCGAGAGACAACAAAAACAAAATGGCCGCCGTGTATCGTCTGCTTGGATTGAAACTGTCGATGACCTTCAATAATCGAGGAGGAGGAGAGCGCGACCGACAGATTGTGTACTTTTATATCGCCGTTCAAGATGACCTAAGAGTCAGAGCTGAAAGGAAAAGGGGACGGGTGGTTAAGGAGATTAAAAGCTTCTCACTGTCTGGCATATAGACTTATGGTGTGTGGTTTGATACACAACCTTTCCCGGTTAATTCATAAAATAAAAAAAGGATTAGCAATGATTAAGTTTCGTTTTTATCTGCTCCCGATCAGCTATGATAATCGGGGATATTCGGGGTTCACAATGGCTTTAGAGTAGGATTTCTTAACCTATTTTGAATCATGGACCTCTTTGAAAATCTGATGAAAGTGTTAGACCACAAGAAACACACATAAACACACATAAATATAATATTGCATGTAATGTACTTATTAAGAATCCATTGCCTCATATCGTGTATGACGTACACAAAGTATAAATAAAATAATTCTCACTGTATTCATGCAAAAATTGATGACCACGTCACACAAATCTGCAATACAAACATCCTATGCCATTCCAAGAAAAATAATTTTGATCAAAAGTTTATTTCAATGAAATTGCTACTGTTTCTTCGACGTTGCCAATTTTATCTAAATTTAACTAATTATATATATATATATATATATATATGTATATATATATATATATATATATATATATATATATAAGATTAAAATTAAGATATAATGCTACTAAACATTATGTCTAGAATCCTTATTCTAATTTTGATCAAAATACATTACATTATTTTGATTCAAGAGAATGTCTAAAATTTTAAGGCTTAAGCTTAAGATTAAGGGGTCTTAAAAAAAGGTGAAATTCAATGAAGCTTGCCTAATTGGTGTCCAATAACTATTTTCAAATATCAAATTTAATGCAAATCTGAAATATTTAAATTTACAAATGGGAAGTTGCCTCCATATTATGCCCCCACCCCACCAAAATAAAGGACCCCAAAGAAACTGAAATTTGAGAATTATTTATTAATTGACGCCTAATATTTATTGTTAAAATTTCCCCAAAATCGGAGGTATCTGAATTTTCACGAAGGGCTTCCACCACTCCCTTTGCATGAAACTAAATAAAACTAAATATAGCCTACATTTGGACCCCTTACGCCTAGCATCTGTGTTCCAAAATTCATAATGATCGGTTAATTAGTTTAGGATTGAATCCTGTGCATAAACATATATAAACATATACACATACCTAACTTTATATAAAGAGATTCATTGCCTCATACACATTGTGTATGCCATACACAAAGTATGAATAAAAGAATCCTCACTGTTTTAATGCAAAAATTGATGGCCACGACGCACAAAACTGAAACTTATCATCAATTCAAGAAAAAGAAAATTAATTCTGCCCGGAAGTTTCAATGAGAAGATTGTTGATGTTATCGTTTGGCTCGAATAAGTCTTTGACAATGTTACATTGACACCATCTTTGATTTCAATTCTTCGTTTTTATAGATGTTGTTTGTTGGTGTTTAACAACCTTTCAAGGTCATCTCAGATCAAAATAACCTTTTTTTTGGGGGGGGGGGGGTAAGTTTTTACAATGTTTCTTCTTTCTATCCTTTTGGCTAAGAGCAAAGTGTAGTATCTGTTCCGATGGATGCTGCACCCTATAGGCCGGTGTCGTCTTGGCCTTCGGGTCTTGATTTCCGCCGGTTTGTAGGTTTGTCCTGTGTAGTTCTAGGAGGTCCACCCTCCCAGGCTTTGCCTCCCCTCTTTGGGGAGGAGTAAGTTTATTGCTTACTGCCTGAGGCGCCCCTACCGGGAAATGCCGACGGGGCTGCCCAGGCATTTTTTGTAGGCCAGGGTGCTCAAATTCTCGGGCGCTGACTTTTCAAATCCCACTTTCCGACCTTGTGTCACATCTTACCGCTGTGGGAGGTAGATAAATAACTTGTTTCTTATCAGATGTTATTTTGTTAATGCTGGATTTAAAAAAAAATTGTTTGTACAAATTAGTTTCTTTAAGAAACCCTATTATTTGAGAAGAAGCTATATTTTCAAAGAATGTTTTTATATTTGTTACTTTGTAATAATTGTTGAGTATATGTGCGTAATTTTTGCATTTGATTAATATGTTTTATTGTTAGTCCTTCATTGCAATGGTTACACCGAGGCTTATCTTCTCCTCCAAGCAGGTGTACGTGGGTCAGTCTTGTGTGGCCGATACGTATACGTGTTAATAAAGTGTTTTCCCATCGATTGGTCATCATGTTTTGTTTTCTGTTCCGACTATGGGTTGATGTTCAAACAATTTGTTTTGATGAAAGGTGTTTCATATTGCAGGACCGGCGGGACAGTTATAAAAGTGTGGGGCTCTCCTAAAAAGTGTGTGTGTGTGGGGGGGGGGGGTTAAACACATGCATATATAACTTCATTATTGATGACTGTAAAGTGGGGGGGCCTAGTCAAAAAGTGTGTGTGGGAGGGGGCCTGAGCCTCCCCTGCTCCCCTCGGTGCCGCCGTCCATGTATTGCTTGCCATTTTAATTTTAAGTATTCTTTTACTTTTCTTTTAAAATCTGTATGTAGGATTTCGTTTTGATAGAAGCAAGTGCTGAAAACCCTGACCCACAAAGGTATGTAGTAGCAAACAAAATCAGAGCACCCATAGCTCGCCTAGCCAGATGAGGGTAGGCTTGTGTCTACACACACCATAATTCTTCGAAACTCATCGCGTTGAATTCAGAGTAATGTATTCATCACTGATGCACTTTGTTGGCAATAGGAGGGATTATGAACCAATTTTCAACTTTAAGGTCACCCAGGGAGAAATAGTCCCTGAAAGAGTTCTCAGAATAACCAGATGTCTGCAGAATTCTGCCTACAGAGAATTTGACAGGACTTTCTCATTCTCATTCTCATTCTCATTCTCATTCTCATTCTCATTCTCATTCTCATACTGTAAGAGCATTTCCTCTAACCGCATCTTCTATTATGGCAGCTTTTCCAGAAAGAGTTATTTTTTTCTGAAGCATCCTTGATGGTAACCTTAATTATGTGTACAAATACAGTGGATATGAATGTCAATTTTTAATTTGACTTTCACGGACCCCCCCCCCCCTGAGGACCATGAACCCCAGATTCAGAACCCCTGTCAAACGTTAAGATTTGTAAGGCCCAGAGGTATGGATTGATTAAATTCTCCTCCGAAAGAATAAAAAAAATATACGGCCCTTCTCCCACCGCTAGGAAATAAATGCATGTTCATTAAATATAAGGATAATCTGAAAAACGTTTCGGTAGGGATAAGGAACAACAGCAACAACAGCAGCAGCAGCAACAACAACAAACAAGAACGATCGAACATTGGAGAAATATTGGCCTGCTTACCTAGAAGACGCATGCTTCCTAATGGAGTCGTAGAATTTATACTAAGCTGTGGAGTTGCCAAAATTAAGAATCTTTATTTTTATTTTAAGAAAAAAGCTTCAGAAAATAAAGAAAATAAATTTTAATTCACTGTTTTAGAATTCTGTCACAGTTGGACAGTAAATTCAATTTAGTTTGGGTAAGGATAAGGACATAAAACAAATCCAACAAGAACGATCGAGCATGAGAAGAAGAATGGCTCATCTAGAAGACGCATGCTTCCTGATTTTGTTTTTTACATACTTAATTTTAAATCAAATTCAGTTCCAACAAGATGGATTAGTAAAATATGCCAACACAACGAATTCTCATAGTTTATATTGAGAGAACGTTACTTTTAGTTTATTCCAATTTCTGGCGACGGTATATAATAGCACTTCGTACCTCCCTTAAAATCTATATTTTGATTTTTTTTCAAAAATTAATTTTTATTAGCATTGAATTACAAGATTGTATAAAACAAAATTGATGAACAAAATTTAGTTTTCTTACTTACGAGATAGAGTTTGTTCGCCATGCAAATCTCTTGTAAAATGGCGCCTTTAATCGCGAGTTAAATCTCGGGTTATCCATTAGAAATATTTATGCTAAAATGTGTCCCTTTTTCCCTGATTACAAACGGATCAACCATTCACCGTTCAGCGTACAATAACAAGAAAGAAGAAAGATGAAGATAATTTTACTTTTATTTATCACAGGCGCCATTTTTTGCACGATACGAGATTCGAGTTGAACGGAGGTAATTTAAATTAAAACTAACATCGTTAGCTAGAAAGAAAGATATACAGACAAGACATAAGAAAGAGTCTATGGAGAGAGGGTGCTTTCTTACTTGCTCTCTCTCTCTCTCCCTCTCCCTCTCCCTCTCCCTCTCCCTCTCTTCCCATTAACGACGACACATTTTCTTTTTTATTGATTTAAAATTCAATGCTTGTTTTGATCCCGTAGACAACAGATTCGCATTTATTTTCACTTTTAACTTGTTTTCAGTCCTGCTACTATCCGACATATTCCAGCATTGTTAAGAGCCTTCGATAAATTGTCTATATTTATATTTATCTATCTACTCTATATAACAATTTTTATGAATTTAATATAAAAGAGTCTATTTTTGTTTCATATTCTTCTCTTTGTTAGGGGACCGAGGGTAGTGTCCCCCCGATTATAGACGTGTTCAGTAAATCAAGCAATTGTTGCATGCAAAGACAGAGTAATAATTAACAAACAAAATGAAGTAGTTCAAATAAGGTTTATTGAACGTGTGTGTACGTGGAATGATGAAGTGTGTGATGTATGCATGTGTGTCGATGGAAAAACAGTCTTTGAAAAAGGTATAAGAAGAAATGAATCCGGCGTGAGGAAAGTCTTTGAAAGCCGTACATAAAGAAAATGAGTTGAGAAACTCTTACCGTTGTTTGACCACGTGTGTTGGTAGTTGTTATGCCGATGCCATTTGTAGAGAAAAGCGTTAGACGAAGCGCTAGTGTATTAGCGTCGTTCTGTCGAGGCCAATCGACCAGAAGAGAAAAGTGAAATGGAACGCTAGTGTCAGCGTACTCCTGTCGAGGCTGGTGAAGAAGAGAGATGGATTTTCCGTTTGCAACGGTTTTTATAGTCAGAAGGGCAGATAACTCTGGTGTCGCTTTACAGTGCCACCTGTCGGTGAAAAAGCGACACCTACCGGCAAACCGGTGTAGTTATGTTTTGAAAGGAGGAGGTAACTGCTACATCTTCAATGGTCTTTTTTTTTCAAGCTAAGGTATAATTAAATGGCATAAATCGATAGAAAAATTCAAAGAGTCGTGCGATAAATACATATGATCGTAATCAAAAAGATAAGGTGTCCTAAAATAACATTTTTACACATTGGGAGTTCAGGTAAGCGAAGTTACATGCCTTGAACTATAGTTACCTTCCTTGGGCGAATCGTTAATATTAGGAAATAATTTAGCAAAATACACCTGAAGGATGCACCAGTGCATATCGTCAGTGATGTTGTACAACAGATACTCGATGGTTTCGGGTCTTTCATATTATAGCACCCTATTTTCTGTGAGCTCATTGATATTGATCGGATATCTATATGTGTACTCGTTATTACCACGAGATAATCATTAAAAAAAACAAAACTTTATTTTTAACGAAAACGTAATGATCTCCGTGGTGAACTGGTTTAACAATTAGACAGTTAGTCTGTAGTGACGGTATAATGATGAGGGGTGAAGGTATCCGTTCTCCATTATAATTAACGTAGGCTGTAATAGAAAGTTCATCTGACTCTCAAGATGAATTAACAGACGACATTGAAGATTTTCATAGAAATACCTTTTATATAGGCTGGGTTGAAAAGGAACTAAAACAGCTAAGAGTCGATCTTTATAAAGGGCGCCATGCGACTTGGTAGATTTTACCATATCGTTTGCGATTTGGGAAAACCAACAAAATACGTCTTGTCTAGGTGGTGTCATCGCTCCAACTGCCGTGAGCGGGAAAACGAAATCGCGTGGGCGCTGTAAGAAGTAGGTCGACGATCCTTATGCTACTATGTCAAGGCTCCTGATTGGCTTGTGGTCCAATCACTCCAGTGGTACATCTATCTATTTACAGCAAAGAAAAATGGTACATAAAAATGTATGACCGCTATAACGGATTCAAGTTATTTGAGATCTGTTTATTTTCTACCATTTGTTTATTTCGAATGAATCTTTCTGGTTGGGCAATTTAAAGTACGTTTTTTTTTAATGTAGGTAATTTCGGTTGCGTTTCACTATTTATTCGTATTTCCTGTTTAATATATGCGCTTTCATATAGTCATTCAGGCCGAGTTAATGGCGTCTTCATTTACAACTGTAAAGAGTTACTCTCGCAAATTTGAGATAAAAACGAAATATACCCATAGTTGTGAAATATTTTCCCCGTGATATGACCTTTTTAAAAAGTAAAATTATTAATAAGTTTTTTAAAACACTTATTTAAGTGTAAGACCTTTTAATCGCTTCGCTTTATGCTAGGAGCAAAGTTTTGTATCTGTTTTGATACTACATTTATTTTTTTTCTGTCCTCCGTCAGTGAAAGAGAAATCCCTCCAGACTGAAGCAATTTTTACCCCAATCCAGAATGCGCCTTTTTTGTGGAGCTGGATATTCCCCACATTAAAAACCGACCTTGTGTCTAACTCTACCCTCGTGGGGAGGCAAGTAAATAAGGACCTTTTCGTTAATGTAACCCCACTTTAGTTAGCCTCGAAAGGACGCATCTTACAGACACATTTGAAATCACGGAACTGACAAATGTCAGTCGATATATTCAGTAATAATTTAATCAGGCACGTGATTATTCAACGTATTTCATGTGTAACCCTTTCCCATTCGGTCTGTCTGACCCCCCCCCCCTCTCCCGCTCTCTCACACGCACGCACACACACACACACACATAAACACACACACACATAAACATATCTGCGAATTTTAAGGCCTCTGCCGACGGTAAAGTTCTAATAAATCCGTAGTTTATTCATGTGAATTCTAAATCCAACTTTAACTCTCTTCCACGCGCATACTCATAAACACACACACGCACACGCGCGTGAACGCACACACCATACACACATCCGTGGAAAGTTCGGGTCATTGTGATGATTTTACAGCTTAAATGATTGTAGTATAACAGTTCGCCTTTAAAAAAAATAATAAGATGGCACCAATATCGGTTGGTCCACTGGAAGGGCACGGAGAATACTGCAATCCTGAGGAGACTTATTGTCACTCACATTCCAAAGAAAACTAATGATCCTTATCAATGAGTACTCAATGGTAAACAGCTGCTGCAAGAATGTTAAGTGATCTGAATCGGTGACCGAAAGAAGCGGAGAGTACTGAAGATATGTGGAGATTTCTTGTCACTCAGATTCCAGGAAACATGATTATTATTTAAAATAAAACAACCTACAACCGTTTTTTTCCGATAAAAAGTCAATGTTATTTGGCCTTCAAAATACTTTTATTTATTTTGATAGGTTAGAGGAAATTTCTCACCCAAAACAACAACAATTTTCATAAATGATTGTTCGAATTAGCTACGAAATACTCTATATGTGACGTTTTTGTTGTTGCTGGTGGCGCCATCTGGCTCAAACTAACAGACACATTTGAGTCACGTTATCCACAAAACTCTCTCGTCCATATGTGTGGCGAAAACTATTCTTCTGTTGAACTGATCGGAACTGAATTCTGCGTATTGAACTTTAAAATATATTTTAAAGGTTTTAGACTGATTAAAAAAGGGGGAAGTAAGGTTCCAAACCGGGCCGAAAACGCGCATCTGTCATATCAAATTGTCATATCAAATTGAATTAAAGTAATAAACAGCCCGGTCGTGTATCTTACCTCCTGATAAAGCAAGATGGTTGTCACTGATTAATTTACTCACAACCAATATTTACGGCAAATAAACATGTTTATATTTTCTATTAAATATTAAATTTTTATTTTTAACACAAATAGGTCACGAATGAGAAAGTAAACTAAAATAAATTGTTTTTGACTAATTTCCGAACTGTATTTCCTTTAAAATAATTTATGTCACTAATAGTAACGTTTACCTTTGAAATGTGAATTTGTGGGAGGAAAACTCGATTTACATCTTGCAGTAAAATGTGTCTTTAAAGTAAAGTTGACATAGATTTTATTTCTGCAAATCGGCGAGAAAGAGCAAACAGGCTCATTTGCTTTTCTGACGGTCACGTGATCAACAGAAACGCAATGGCCAGTTTACACGATCATGGCGCCTGTCTTTATCAAACTACTGGAATAAGTATGGCAGTATAATATTTTTGCCGAATCAACTGATCACATTATTCTGGCTATCGAATTTCATATATTTCCCAGTTTTAAGATTTACACAAACTCACCATTTGTCGTTCCACCAATTATTTATTTTAAAAAATTACCAAATCGATGGCGACAGCTGTTTATAATTTCTGTTGATTGTAAACGTCGCAATGGGAAGTGTTTCTTTTATTATTATTATTATTATTATTATTATTATTATTATTATTATTATTATTATTATTATTATTATTATAAGAGCTTTTTTTTGTTGTTTTTAGCCTTGAAACTAGAAAAAATCGCTCACAATTGGAACACATTTGGGCCACACATTCTAACTTGAAGATGGATTTGATCACATTTTTTAAATACTAATAGTTCATCACTTACCAAGGCCAAAGCCATTCGAGGATAAGGGTTAATAGGATTGTTAATTGGATGATGGAGAAGTACTATGGAAGAAATTGAGAGCGATGTTTGATTACTTCAGAGGATGACGACAGATATTTGATGACATTGGGCTTGAAAACGACAATCCCGCGACCACATGTTTCATAAGTGGAGAGTTCTTGGAAAGAAACTCTGTTCATGGAAGTTCTGTTTTAGGTACACAGGGGGAGAAAAGGGAGTTCTTTTCAGTGTTTGTAGGAAGACAAGGTCTTGCCCAGAAGGTTTTACTGGGGAGGGTCCAGAGATTGGAGCTCAGTCGAGCACTTACCATAGCAAAATACCTATAGAGTAGAGAAAGACTAGCAACGTCTCTTCTGTGAGAAAGGGGCTCTAGGGAAGAGAAGATGTAGAAAAGACATGACAACATTGATTAAACAAATGGAAAATATGGACATTGAGGGAGTTTACCGACAGTTGAGCAGTGTGTCTCCCTTATACATGTTCTAATACAAGCATTTACAAATGAAACAACACGGAAACGATAATGTATGCAAAATATACATTTATTCCTCGCAGGCCCAACAAGGTTCACTTTGAGATTATGTCCATAAAATGTGTAGAATAGAGTCTGAAAAGGATGTGTCCAGGTGTGTGTGTGTGTGTGTGTGTGTGTGTGTGTGTAAGTTAGGGGAAATTTCTTACATGCTGTGAAATGTGTGTGCGCAGCGCACGGGTGATGGTGAGTGTCTTCATCAGAGGCCAGACTGGAAGAAAAAGCGTGAATTTTTTGGTGCACCCCTTTTCTATATCACGGATTGTGGCGCCCTCTAACATCACGTAAGGGGAGATAATTCGGGTCTGAAACGCCCCCATGATGGATGTATGTGTAAGTGTGTAAAAAAGGGTAGGTTTTTATTTACTCCTCCCGAGGAGTTAGGCACAAGGCCAGTTTTATCTTACTCCCACAAGTAAGATGTGACCCAAGATCGGGTCGAGAAAGTGGGGTTTGAAAAGCCAGCGCTCGAGAGGTGAGCACTCTGACCATTTAAAAATTGCCTGGGCAGCCCCGTCGACATTCCCCGGTAGGGGCGCCTCAGACAGTAAGCAATAAACTTACTCCTCCCCAAAGAGGGGAGGCAAAGCCTGGGAGGGTTGACCTCCTAGAACTGCACAGGACAGGCGTGCAGTATCCATCGGAACAGATACTACACTTTGATCTAAGGGTAGGTAATGCTACAACGTCAGTGTTATTTATGCATACCAACAAGTCTATGACACGTTACACGCGCACCGATTAGTTGGTTTGGAGAGTCCTTATTATCGATGTCATCTGTCAAAATGTCTTTTTAAAAGAAGGCTGAGGAGGAAGGTCATCAGACTGACTATTCTCTAAGTAGATGTCATCAGCTGAATTTACCACTTGATGTAATGTAGATATGTAGAGGAGCGTTTTTTTTTGTTTGTTTTTCTTTTGTTTGTTTGTTTGTGTTTTTTGTTTTTTTGCTGTGTATTTTATGTTGTACATTATCGATCCGGTGTGTTGTATATTGGATTTGAAATAGACAAAAATATATTAATTTAGAACAGACAACTTTTGTGGCAACCAAAAATAAAATTGGGTAAAGAATAAGAATTCAAATGGTCAAAGGAACGTTCGAGGTGAAAGAAGGGTTGTTTTATCTGTAAGAAGAAATTAAGTACACGTGTTCATTTCGGTTGGCTCCGTGTCCGTTTACCTGTGCGTAAATGGGATAAGCATGACGATGTGTGTGCATATAAAACTTGTTAAGATAATGCAAAAAAAAAGTGTCGACAATGAATGAGAGTTCGAAGCGTCCAAGGAACGTTCTAGGTGAAAGAAGAGTTACTTCATATGTAAGGAGAAATTGAGTACGCGTGTTCATTTTGGCTGGCATCGCGTTTGTTTATGAGGGAGTTTACCGTGTAAATGGGATGGACGTGTATATGTCTCTGTGTGTATTTACGTGCCTGTTTTGCCGGTGATAATGTATACATGAACCGTGTGTGCGTGCGTGTGTTCTATGGACGGCATGTGTGTGCTTCGTTGGGTGTGCAGTTATTCGTGAATGTCTTCCGTTTCGTTTGTCAAAGATCTTCCAGTCCTCAAAAAGAGCAGGTTAGTTTGTGATGTACGCATGTGTGTTGCCCCTGAAAGAAGAACAGGAAAGAAAAAGGAAAACGCTGTGTTTGGGTTTTTATAGTACGCACGGATATTCGGGAGTGAATATCTCTTGTGCAGTGATTGGTCGAAAGAAACTGCTTATTTGAGATTTTGTCCAATCAAGAGTCGATACGTAAAACAACATTCACTGTCGCTGCCGCTTTGAACAGTGCCGCATCCCGGATCAAAGAAACTATTCTTTGCAAATAAACCCATGCGTAAGTTTTTACTTGCCAAGAAATCAGAGAATTATCAAATTATAATTAAATTTTCAGCATTTATTCAATAAATGGCCTTTATCTGTCTTTGGAGACAATGAACGACCTCTGAAAGAAACCATGTGCAACAAGGAGTGCAAGGGTTGCACAATATCTAATCGCACTTAAATCCAATAGCAGGAAGTAATCCGAAGCGACCAGAAATAATGATCGGGTAAGAGGAGAAGGGTGAGTGATATTTCTGAGTTTTCTTTCGCCGAAGCAAGTTGACCTACTTTTGTTTCATCCGTAACTACGAGGAAAGCGAGATGGGTTCATACCCTTCCGATCGATATTAAAGAAGAAAAAAAACTTAACATCGGCAACGGAAATTGAACACTGTACCTGCAATCCACATTCGCCGCCGGTAAACGTTACGCCACTATCACTCTACAATAAGTCACGCATTTTATGAAGAATACAAGATTTCAAATGTAATATCCCACCGATTTTCAAAGCAGTTTAAGGAAATTTAAGTTTCAGCCAAATTAACGTATGCAGTAACGTTTTGGTTTTCTACATAACAAATATGTTATTACCGTAAAAAGCGACTCTGTTTATATAGAGTCCTATAAAATGTTAAGTAAATTAAAACTAAGTTCTCTAGAGAACTATGGAAACTATACTTTACAGGACATGTAGACTAGGGCTCTTCTGGTTGTTATTTGTGTATGTGGGTGGGGAGTCGGAGATAGATGGTGTCGAGCGATGATTGCCTGTACAGAAGAAAACCTATATGCTCAAGATCAATATTAAATAAATACTCCCTATATATATATATATATATATATATATATATATATATATATATATATATATATATATATATATATATATATATATATATATTGAATTCAAAATTATATCATTCTATGATTTAATATCAATTTTGGAATGAAACAAAACTTTACACATGTTTATGGAGAAGTCGAAAGTAAACACAAGTTATCCAGGCTGTTTATTCCAACACTCCTCTTGAAAAGAAGAGACACCGGAAGGCAATCCGGAGAAGATAAGAGAAAAATGGCACATGGACGAGCAGAGATTTCAAACCGTTTGACATACACAGTCAAACACAGAGGAAATGTCAACAAAAAAACAACAACAGTCAAACCCAGTTAAAAGAAACAAATAATAATGTTCATTCATTGATTTATTCATTTTGTATGAATCATCATCATCATCATCATCATCATCATCATCATCATCATCATCATCATCATCATCATCATCATCATCATCATCATCATCGTCGTCGTCGTCGTCGTCGTCATCATCGTCATCATCATCATCATCATCATCATTATCATGGTATTTTTAATTTCACTCCTGGTGGAGGAACTCCTCTCTGGTTTCTTTCCATCTTGTTTTATCCATTGTTAGGCGATGTCAAGTAGGACCTAGTTGGCTATCGAGGTCGTCTCTCCACGGAGTGTTTGGACTTTCTCTCGGTCTTTTCCGTTTCATCGGGGCCCATTCTCTTACTTTATGTCCACCTGCTGTCTGTACATCTCGAACGCTGACCTGCCCATCTATGGTTTGCCGTTCGTATGGTAGTGATGATGTCATTTACTTCAGTTTGCTGTCTGATCCAGGTGTTTTTTCTATCATGTAAACTGATGCCGAGCATAATGCGTTCCATTTTGCATTGTGTTACTGTTAGTTTTCTCTATCGCTGCATTATTAAGTGCCCATGTTTCGCTACCATATGTCATAACAGGCATGTTGTATTCATTTCGTATCAATCAGACGATTCTATTGTTGGCATTGGTTTCCCCGATATCTTTCTAGTTAGAATTCTTTCTAGAAGGACATCGGTAACTTGCAGGAGGGACTACGTGAAGGTTGCCAATATTCTAAGTGAAAGTGTTGCTGTGAGACGAACTGGGTTCTAATTTGAGACACCCAGGTTGTCAGCCCGTGTCGTAAACCATTGAACCACCGTCATTTCCCACAATCTAATTCGGTAAAATGATAAAGAGTTATTAATTTTAAAAAATAATATTGAGTATATATATATATATATATATATATATATATATATATATATATATATATATATATACTCAATATTATTTTTTTTAAAAAGCTATACATTACAGATGGCAGAGGTGTACCATAGTTTCATTTACACGGGTAGGCCTTTACTGTTTAGAAAAGGCCTTTACAACTTATTTCAAATCATCAGCGCCTCACGGAATGAAGACATCGAAAAATGGAGCAGGCGGTGATGAACACCGCTTTTATCGTTTTATATATATTCTCTCAAGTTGTCCCTTTTCGAGAAAATACCGAGTTTATGGGGGCTGTCTATATGGATGTATGGGCCTTATATATATATATATATATATATATATATATATATATATATATATATATATATATATATATATATATATATATATACGTAGATAAAAGGATAAAACAATCCGACGGGATGAAATTAAAAATGGAACAGTGGAAGACCCATAAGCTCAACGTTTCGCCCGATGTGATGTGGGCTTTTTCAAGAGCGGATGAAAAGTGTGCTAAAAATGATAAAAGATGAGAAGGTCATATAATTGGGGAATATATATAGTGGTAGGGTTTGAATGGAGGGAAATATATGCAAATATATAAAGTGTCAGAAATAAGTTTGCAAAATGTCAGCATATAATTATACACACACACACGCACACACGCATATATATATATATATATATATATATATATATATATATATATATATATATATATATATATATATATATATATTAAATATATATATATATATATATATATATATATATATATATATATATATATATATATTAAATACATATATGTATATTTAAATGTATATATATATATATACTTTTCGGATATACAAACATTTATATTTTCTTATCGCATTCCCCGGCCTACATGCAATGTTATTTCGTTGATTTTCATGTGCTTCCAAATCGCCTTCAAAATAGATTCATACAATTGTGGCGTTACTTTCTCCAAAGTTATATAGTATGGCATAAGGCGAATATAAAAAAGGGTTGGTCGGGGTAAATTTCCTTAAAAGTCCAAATGCTGAATGAAAACCTGTTTTGAAAATAAGCGTCCATTCTTCCTGTTTTAATTTGCGTTGCGGTTGTTTAAAAAAAATTGCACAACATCTTCAGCCATCAAAGCTGATCAACCGGTTAATTTTGACACCAAATGAGGATTTTAAAAAGTTAATTAATTAATTTATTTACTTTAGTTTACCTTAAACAAGATATATTATCACTGAAGCGGTTAAATGTCTACTGTGATAGGGGCCATACTTATAGAGGGGCAACCTGGGTGAATAGTTGGGCAGCAAGATGTTTGTTCACATCATCTTTAAATTTCTTTATGTTGGTATGGTCGAGAAAACATGGAACAGGACGGAATTCCAAAGACAAAGGTCCGATGAAATAATAGAAAACTAGAATAAAATACTTAAAATTATTAAAATTTCTTCATCTTTTGAAACAGTACCCCCACATGCTGAAGTCACGCGCCGCCACCGAAGACGGGTTCGGATTGAATTGGATCTACTTTGGTTGAGAAAAAAAAAAAAACAGGTTTTGGAAATTTCTCCTTTTTCTTGATTACAATATAATCTCAGTTTTGTTTTTTTGTTGATTTCTTTCACAATATTCTATCCTATTTCTTAACTCTAATCCCACATTATTCTTACCTCGATCTGCTATTTGATCTCTATTTTACTTTACTTATTTGCATACGTCAGAGAGCTTCTGCCACGTGTTTGAAAACAAAATTACACCACTCTTATCTGGTCGGCCCATCTCTTTTGGTGATCATCCTCTTGATCTTTCTTGAGTGTAATCTCTTTTTTAATAACGTTGTTGATAGATCTGTTAATATTAAGCCTCTTTATTAGCCTACCTCACAAAGTTACTCCAAGGATAGTTCTTAAAAATGCAATTTCAAAGATATTGAGCTTCCCTTCATGCTCTGTCAGCATAGTGCATTTTTCACTTGCATAATACATCAATATGAACTATTTATTTATCAAATCCAGCGGCAACCAGCACGGTGTCATGAGCATAACGAATATTAGTAGAGAGCTCATTACTAAGAACCAGTGTTGATTGCATACCTTCCAATTCTTTCATCACAAATTTAAAGAAAACGTAGAAGAGAGCAGGAAATAAGAGACAACTCTGGGCTATCCGTACAGTTATTGTAAAACAATTTGTGATATGCCCGTTAATAACAACTGCACACATTCTGTGCTTTTATATAAAATTTAAACAATGTTTATAATTTTGCTATCAACTCCAATCGCCCTCAGCATTTTCCATATGGCCTTTCGTCACACTGTGTTAAAAGTCTATTTAGTTGAAGTGGAGTGCAATTTTTCTTTCTTTGGCTTTTTGCATCAACTGTCGTACTATAAAAATGGCGCAAACCGTTCCACTGCCAGGCTGTAATAGATACGGTTACTTTATTTGTGGAAACCTCAATACGTTTTCTCATTCTCTGTAACAGTGTTACATAACAAGAGCCGTTGTTTGAATGAAAAGTTTGAGTGACACCTAAGAGTCAGAGGTGACCCCTGACGAAAGTCAATAAAACCACGTGGCTTCTGGTCGAAGATTTTCTATCTCTTTGGCTGGCGAGACTTCATGCAGAAAATACGTGTCTAAGTGCTGTTTCCAATGAACAGTGTAGCTGGCTGTAGCGAGACGAGCTATCCGTCTATCTATATGTCTTTCTTTCTTTCTTTCTACCCTTCTCTCTCTCTCTCTCTTTCTCTCTCTTACATTTTTGAAATCAACCTGCTACTCTGGTGTCTTTTGTGACTATTCGTTTGTTTGTAATACACCTTTTTTTAAACATCGACGTCCAAATTGGTGTATCAGCAGACGAATTGAACCTGGATTAACGACAACAACGGGTGTGTATAATGGTTTAAAACCCATCGATAAGTGAAAATGTAACAACCCAATATAAGTATTTTTACTAAATTTTCTTATTGTGTGCTACATAGTGAAGGCCGTTGTTTGACGGCAGAAGTTTGAGTGACACCTTAAGAGTCAGAGGTGACCCCAGACGGACGTCAACGAAACCACGTAACTTCTAGGCGGAGATTTTTTTCGCTTTTTTTTTTTCTGACGAGACTTCAAGCAGAGTAGACGCGTCTAAGGCGTCGTCCCCAATGGGTAGCAATGCGCTTAGTGAGGCTGGATGTAGCGAGACGAGCCATCTGTCTATCTATTTATATGTCTGTCTGTCTGTCTGTCTCTCTCTCTCTTCCCCCTCTCTCTCTATCTCTCTCTCTCTCGTGTACGAAAATAACTCGCCTCTCTGATATCTTCTGTAATTGCTTTTCCACTTTTAAATAAACCTTTCTTATGAACCAACATCGGCGTCCGAGTGGTTTTATCAGCAGACGAATAGAACCTGGCTTCCCGACGACGACACGGGTGTATAATTCTTTTTATACGCATCGCTAAGTGAAAATATAACAGCAGGAAACAACTAGCTGTTCTTTGCTCAAATTAATAAAAAAATAAAAAATAAAGAGTGAAAAATCAAGACAATTAAATTTAAATGACTTAACACCTTCCACACCCAATAAAACCAACGGCTCGTCTTCCTCCCTTTTCCTACATCCCGTATAATAATGACGCCGCCAAAGAAACTCTGAATACATATTTAGACATTAGACAGCATTGAAAATGTGTCACGGGTATCTATCTTCAAATGAGTTTGTTTCTGGTTTGTCGACGGTTTTAAATTTGACCACGTGACCTTCCAATCTTAAATTTTGAATTTTTTTTTTCTTTCTTTTCTTTTCGTCTTTTCCACTTCATTTTTTTTTTTCGAAATATGATCTAAGGGAAGGATCAGATTTTAATTCTGCCTCATGAGATATCAGTTTCTAACAGTTGTTGATCGATAACATCGACATGCCAGTGTCGCAGATTATGTGCATGTGTGTATAAATAAACATAATTATATATAAAAGCTCTATTTGATATTGGGCACTCATTATAAGCCCAGTTGAAATTCTTTGCATTTTTATCCTGTGGATGTTCACTTTACCTGGATTACTATATATATATATATATATATATATATATATATATATATATATATATATATATATATATATATATATTATTAATAATTATATATTATTTATATCCACAGACAAGCTTGTTTCGCCATCTGAGGCCTCATCAGTGTGGCTCTACAACTGATTCGCCGAACGCACGGTTTGAACATCAGACCCCAAGTCTTGTAACCCGACATCTATAACCGTGCGTCCAACTGATCAGCTGCACAAACCAGCCGCATAAATACTGCTTTAGTACTATTTCAACTGGATGTAGAGCATTCAACAAATGGAGGGAACCTTTGCATTACTGCTTAAACGATGCAATTAATTTATCCCAAAGGGACTTATGATTAAAGATTAATGATTAAATATTATTTATATCCACAGAAAACTTGTTACGCCTTTTTATTTGAAAACTATATATTGCAGTGTCTGTTGGGTGTACCTGGGTTTCATCGATCTTATCATACTGGATCTGGGGTAGATAACCAGATCGATGAAACCCGGTACACGCAAGGGATACTGTAATGTATTGTTTTGTTTTTAACTAAACTAGTTTATATATGCTCTTTTCAGAACTTACGATCGAGCACTTTATTATTTTTTTCAAGTAAGTTGTAATACATGCCATATATATATATATATATATATATATATATATATATATATATATATATATATATATATACTAATGGTAATAGAATTAACGATAAGTGAAATATCGTATAGTGATCTATCTCGATAAAATAAAGCTCAATACGTTGAGTAGAGCAATCAATTTTAAAGAAAGAAAGATGAAGATAAAAAATTGTACAAAATTACATAAAGTTACATAAATTAATACAAATTTTATTACATCGAAAGTTCAGATGCAAGGAGTTACATTAATCCTTAAACCATGCTTTTTCAAGGATAAAACTACAAAATTGATAGATAAAAGTTATGTCATTATATATTGACAATAAATCACAGTATGATTTAAACTTTAATCTTTCTATTTATTATTATTATTAAATATTTAACGGTATGAATATTGAGCTTTATTTTTGGTTTGGAATTTGATTCATATGACAATTGATCTGAACTATATATATTATAACACACACGTATATATATATATATATATATATATATATATATATATATATATATATATATATATATATATATATATTTAAATGTATATATATATGTGTATGTTTATATATGTATATATATATATATTAAATATTAATACATTACTTTCCCCTCGCTACATCTCGTTCTCGTCCTCTCCTCCACCCGCCTACACCATCCCATTATGCGACTTTGATGTTTAACACTCCGTTTCTCCTGCTTCGATACAAACTTGAATAAACATTACGCATGTTTCCTCCTCCTCCCTCATGGTTTAAATAACTCTGACCGCTACCAATCTTTGCCCCACACCTTCACAATTAATTTAATTTCTCTCACTGCTACCATCTTTTATAGACCATAACTTATCTTTTCATAAGCGACTTTTTTCGGCTTCATCACGCACGCACGTTCACTCCACCTCCCTAATGGTTTAATAACTCCGACTGCTACCATTTTCCCTTCACACTTTCCACAGTTAACTCAGCTTCTCCCACCTACTGCCATCTATTTGTAACTCATAATTTATCTTTTCATAAGCGGTCTTTTTAAGCTTGTCTCTTCCTACTACAATTGCTTAAAATATTTTGTACTTTGTGTGTTATTTTCTTCAGACCGATCATCCCGAGGAAGTGTTGGGAGTCTTGAAATAAAGACGAAACGTTGATGAATACATAAATAATATTCTTTCTTTCTTTTTTCATATATATATATATATATATATATATATATATATATATATATATATATATATGTATATATATATATATATATATATATATATATTACCCTACTTTCTGATTATGATATGAAAAATAGATTGCATGAACAATATCAGATAAGATTAAAAAAGAATTTGAATTTACTAGAAGTTATATCGATGGGATAAAAAGGATAACAAAAGAATCTAAAATTGAAAATAGTCCGCACATTTGATTAGATGTTTCTGACAAAGGGGGAAGAATTGCTGTATTCTGGGTCGGAATTTATTCACTTAGCACTTATCGTTTGATATTTTTGACTTTGAAGTAGTATTTTATTTTTAGCTCCTTACATAAAGTGGCTTCATGCCTTGTCTGGAGCAATTTCCATAAAAAGTTATTTTAAATGTGTTTTATTTTGTTTTTCAATATTGAAATGGAATTGTCTTCATTTTCCTTTTCTTTCGCATAGTTTTTTTTTACTGAGAAGGAATAAATAAATAAATAAATAAAATAAACAAAGATGTCATTGTTTTTTTTTCTTTTTCTTTTTCTTGTTCCCTTCTTTTTGTTTCTTTTTTCTTTTCATTTCTTTTTTTTCTACTTTTTCTTCTTCCATTTTTCTTTTTTCTCTTTTTCTTTCCTTTCTTATCTTTCTTTTTCTTACCCCTTTCTTTCTTTACTTTTCTCTTTTTCTTCTTATGTGGGTTACCTTTTAGTTGATTAACAAGGTGGCATTTTATCCTCGAGACTTGTTTGTCGAACATTCTTTTCGTGCCGATCTCGTCACAAGTCGATCACCCCTCCCCGACCGACCGACCGACTGCACCGACTGGGTGCCGCTGCCTTCGTCATCGACGTGGGGCTCTCACTTTGGACGTTTAACGACTAAAATGCTATTTCAAACTTAAGTTGAACAAACCGACCGACAGCCAAAGCCTCTTATAGAAATGTGTGGACGCATCTAAAAAAAAGGCATCAAAGTGAATTCATAATTTTTTTTAGATGAGCATTGATTGGATTATTTTGATCATTCGGACTACTATTCTCATCTTGCTTATTATTTTCGCAACGTTTCGGCCGATGTAACCTCCGACCTTCTTAGGGACAATCTTTTCAAACTCGAGAACCTAATAGTCGAACTTGGGAATCTTTATATCAAACTCGGGAACTTGTACGGACTTTCGAACCAAACCCTTTATTTAATCCAAGGGGGTAGATTGTTCTTACTCCGTCAGCTGGGTTAAATTATTAATTTTTTAAATGTTATTTTTTAATTATTATCGCATGTAGTAATGCTCCCAAAATGTACACCAGAATTGTTCACGTGAACCAATGACCTAATGATTAATAGCGTCGGTTAACAATCAGTCTGGGGGTGACAGTCTTCTGGGGGTTGAAATTTCCAATCCTTACTACAAACGAGAATAACTAAGAACAACAGAAAAAGAATGGGCCATCAATGGATAAGAAACTAGACTAGAAACCGAAATCAATAAACTGAAGATAGAAGTTAAATCTTCGAATAAGGTTTAAGAGATCGAAAAACGATGGAAGAGAAAAATATGGCTAACAAAGAAAAACGAAGACTAACAAAGAAACATGAAGAACTAAAGCAAAAGATACTAGTAAATGATGGAAGACTTTTGTAAACAATGAAAGTCAGTTTCACCAAATCGTAAACGAAGGTAGGCCAAAAATAGAATAACCAAATTGGATACAACACGAGCAACCAAGAAAGGCTAACACAAAATATTTGATCTACATTATAAGCAGACATACCGAAGAAAATGACTAAAGGATGCACCACATTAATTCAAAAAGATATATATATATATATATATATATATATATATATATATATATATATATATATATATATATATATATAATAGTGCATTCCAATGACCAAAGGAACAATCAATCAATATCTCTCGTCTGTTCTTTCATTGTGT
Organism: Sepiola atlantica; assembly: GCA_963556195.1. NCBI lineage: Eukaryota > Metazoa > Mollusca > Cephalopoda > Sepiida > Sepiolidae > Sepiola > Sepiola atlantica. Next base: position 29,529,918 of record OY744526.1, read on the forward strand.
TAATATTCATATTTCATCATAGTTTTCTTCTGTTATTCCAATATTTTTTACCCTCATATATCAGCGAATACCAATAATTTCTCCTTGTCTTTCCCCGATGAGCTGCAAAGCTGAGATAAAAAAACTGTGTATTTTCTCTCGACACTGCTGCGAAACGCGCGTATGATGTATAGAAAGCATTAATTTTGAAAGAAATAAAAAAATACAATATAAACATATTAAAAGAATTTTGTTTGCCTGTAAGACAAAGAGAAATCATTGGTATTAAAAAAAACTAAGTTAACCTGAAATAAGGAATGTTTCCACTGTAGACGTAAGGGGCTACTGAGAATTAGAGTAAAAGTTTGAGGGGTTCATCCTAAATTGGGAGCTGTGCAGCGAGATGCTTGTTCACATTAGTTTTAAATTTCTGCATGTCGGTACGATCAGGGAAACAGGGAACAGGGAGGGAGTTCTAAAGGCCGACAGCATGAGGAAAGAAGCTATTGGAGTAGAAGGATTTCCGGCATCTTACCTCCACAGTGAATGGGTGGGATTTAGCTGATTGTCGGGTTATTCGAGTGTATTTACGTCGAGGGGGCACCACAGCAGCAAGTTCATCGGAACAGATTCCATTTAAGTACTTGTAAAACAAGCACAAGGATACAACATTGCAGCGATGGGACAGGCGCTGGAGCTTGGTAGATAGTGAGGGACCTATTAGATTAGATACTCTTTTTGGACCTTGTCTCAGAGGGAGAGACTGGTTGACGGTGGATTAACCCAGATGTGATAACAATACTCCATGCATGGGCGGAGTGTGGCTTTGTAGAGATATAAGATACTGTCAGGTGTGAGGAGTTTACTAGCACGGTAGAGGGAGCCCACCTTCTTTGCAGCAGCCTTGCCAATGTCTTCTATGTATCTGTGAACGTTAGGCCGAGGAGTTTGAACGTTGGACTCTCAGGTAGGGTGTTATTTTCCATAGCAATCATTGGTTGAAGAGGTCTCTTGTAGTTGTAAGTTTGAGAGAGATGTATTAAAATGATTTGATTAGAAATGAAAGCTTGCTATTATCACAAACAATTTGTTTTTCATATATATAGATATTTAATCAGGGTCGCAGTGGTGTAATATATTGCATTGTTTTAGTGCAATTTTTGCTAGGTGGCTGCTTTGGGTATAAGAACCGACCCTGATTAAATATCTATATATATGGAAAAAAATTGTTTGTGATAATAGCAAGCTCGCATTGCTAATCAAATCATTTTAATACATCTCTCTCAAACTTAACCCTTATTTTTTCTATTTTTTGAAATTTATATATATTTTTGTTTTTTCTCCTGTACTTTATCCTGTTTTCTGTTTGTCATTTTTCACACATTTTGTCTACCACGGCATTTCATTTTCATGAATTATCGTGTACCTTACCCCATATACACACACACACACACACACACACACACACACATATATATATATATATATATATATATATATATATATATATATATATTGACTGTCAATTTAAGATTTTTATTGTCCTTTTAAACCTAATGTGTGACAAATTAGCAGACCTATCTCTGATTCATTCAGATTAATCTTTGGTTTCTCGCTTTCTGTGTATCAATTTCATGCCAATTCTTATTTGTTGTTGATCCTGGCCAGTTCCTTTGACTTCTGCCCTATTATCGCCTTTTACCCCTTCCCCCACCGCCCCCATACTAGCTCAGTAGGTGTAAAAGTGAAAAAGAAAAAGAAAATGGATAGAAATATAAAAAGAAGAATAAGAAACAAAGAAGAATGTGTCACCCACTTGTTATATTTCAACGTCACTTAAAGTCTTCTCATATGGTCCAATCGGATCATCCTTTCCTCATCACATGTGTGTGCCTTTCAAAATAAAATTATTTCCAAATCTTCACTTTTTCTGAAGACGTTCGCCAACACGAACGAAACCGGTCAAATCTCTTGTTTTTGTTTTTCTCCTGCACATTAACCGGTTTTCCGTTTGTAATTTTTCACACACAACACACACACACACACACACACACACATATATATATATATATAACTTAATTATATTTACTTATTTATTTATTAATCGGGGAGTGGCCCACGACACAATGCTAGGTTCCATAGTCCACCGGTCAACACCTGAGAACCGCAGCATTGCTCGCCGCCTCGAGAGATTGACACGAAAGATTGTAAAAAGAGAGAGCTCCGTGGTCTTCAATGAAGCTTGCATATATATATATATATATATATTTATATATATATATATATATATATATATATATATATATATATATATATATATATATATATATATATATATATATATATATAGAGAGAGAGAGAGAGAGAGAGAGAGAGAGAGAGAAGGGGGTAGTGCAGTATTAGTGCAGTTCCAACGAGAGAAAAGTATATATGTAAAGGGGGTAAGTCTACCAACATTTGTAAAATGTTTTTTTTCGACATTTATTTATTATTTTGTTATTTTATCATTTTATCATTTTACATAACGCGTTTCAAGCGGTGGTCCGCTATCATCAGATATGTAAATCTATTTACATATCCGATGAAAGCGGACCACCGCTTGAAACGCGTTATATAAAATGATAAAATGATAAAATAACCAAATGATAAATAAATGTCGAAAAACATTTTTTTTACAAACGTTGGTAGCCTTACTCCTTTACACACACACACACACACACACACATACACACACACACACACACATATATATATATATATATATATATATATATATATATATATATATATATATATATATATAAACGTTGAATATCATTAATGATCGAGGTAATTTACACCTGCAGTTAAATTGTGTGAGGAATCAATGAAGGAATTAATGGCAGCAGGAATGACCGATGCTGCTTAATTAAAATAAAATTGACTACTTTGTTTTAATGTAGATCATTTGTAACAAGGTTATTGACTTTTGAATGATGTGTATAGATGTATTTCTGCAGTTCTCAGAATAAAAGGTTAACAAGCTAGTTCGAAAAAATATCAAATAGGTCATTTCATAATTGATTATTCATAAAAATGTTAAAGTTAAGCGAACACATGTTTTCATATTAATAACATTGAAAAGTACACGAGAGAGGAAATTATGATAATCGAATTTGCATACTTTCTCCAGAGAGCTTCGCTACATGATCGAGAACAGAATTTCCACCTGAGGGGGGGGGTTCCGTTGTGTTAATACCTATGCAGATTAGCAGGTTATACTAAAGTACTTGCTGAAGATATCTTCAGGGCTGTATTTATGATTTTGTTTTGCAGGGATGGTTTCGTCGTCCTCCCACAGACAGCGCTTGTAATTCCGAAATCTGATTGTTCGGAGCGTAAGAGGAAGTAACCGCTCCTCACCCACTTTTTAATCTAAATATTCAAGAAATGAAGGTGGCTCGAGCGATGAAAGACATATTGGAAGTGTCTAATCGGTATACACACGCAATTCGCATAAACTATAAAATTAACTTTATTTAACTCTGTGAATGAAGTTAAGAATACAAACTTTTGTTCCAAGTCGCTGCTACCCACCTGCACAAGAGATATTAAGCCTTAATGAATTCGTCTATTGTTATTTACTGTTAATATAAACCCAGCAATTTAAACCAGACAAGGCTTTCTTGTTTTGATGAGCGAATAGCTTTCTTTTCTTCAGCCACAGCGATGATTTATCACGGCTGACTGACTTAAGAGAGAAGGGTACTCTTTCGTTGTCGGTAAGAATCATCATCAGCAACAGCATGATGATGATGATGATGATGATGATGATGATGATGATGATGATGATGATGATGATGGTGGTGGTGGTGGTGGTGGTGGTGGTGATGATGGTGATGATGATGATCAAAAATGAGTGGAGATCTGTTGTTAACAGCATAATGTTAACCAAGTTAACGAATATGCAGTTATGATGATGATGATGACGACGACAACGATGATGATGATGATCATCATCATCATCATCGTCATCATCATCATCATCATCATCATCATCATCATCACTGCATATTTTTTTTTCAGAACACCTAACTTCGAAGATACTGATGGTTTTGTTCATGTCGTATCACACACACACACACACACACACACACACACACACACATATATATATATATATATATATATATATATATATATATATATATATATATATATATATATATATATATATATATATATATATATATATATATATATATTCAACTTGTGACCTCCAGTCAAAATCAATGAGACACGGGTATTTCTCACCAGCAAATGACGAACAAACGTTTCTTGTCATTGTCTTGTTCTTATCTCATCGGATTATGATAATAACGTATTATAATAATTATATTCGGCTATATGAAAGTGAAACGGACGAATTGATCTGCTCCCTTCCATCTATTCTTTCTCCCTTATCCTCTCCCTCTCTTTATTTACGTCTCATCCTCATCTCCCCTCCCTCTCTCCCTCTCCTCTCTCTCTCTCTCTCTCTCTCTCTCTCTCTCTCTCTCTCTCTATATATATATATATATATATATATATATATATATATATATATAATGACAGAAAAAAGTTATTTCATACTGTGATTTAATGCCAATTTTGGAGCAAAAGAAATCTTACACGTGTTTCTGGAAAACTTCAGAGCATACTGGTACTTTATGAACTAATTTTATGTTCTTAGATGTACCGTTTAACAGTCGCGACACACATACATGCACACCTAAAGGCAACTTTACTTCATCTATAAAAGCTGTTTGTATGTGTGTGTGTGTCGCGGCATCACAGATAAACGGTTGACCTAAGAACCAAACTAACCGCAGATTGTGAATCGGTACTTTCGGTCCGAGGTCCTTATCGATGTCAGAAGTACTGTTACGTAAGCGTTTATTAAAATCAGTTCCTTTCAAATCAATCGTCACTTACTTCAGCGTTTTTGTATACCTTTCTCCCCCTGTACACTGGCGCCCGGCGCTGTCGTTATCATCATCGTAGTGTGTTGCATTTCGTCACCACCATCATCATCATCTAGTGCGCTGCATTTCGCCGTCGTCATCATCGTAGTGGGCCGCACTTCGCAGTCATCATCATCGTCTAGTGTATGTAATCAAAACTTTTCGTGCACAGAGAAGAACAAATCGAAACATTAATTAAATTTGAGAGAGAGGGCAAATTGTTATTTTTTAACTTAATTCTACTTCGTTACGGGGAAACGAGGAAGGGGCAGACCAATCGTTATCAACTCTTTTTGGAATTAAATTCCCATTTTCCTTTTTTTAAATTACATTTCGATTTTACATACGCTCGCCACGCTTCCAGAAAATAGACTGACTAAAACCTCTTTCTTTTCATTCACACGATATTGTGACGTCACTCTTCAAGAGGACACTGAATTTGTCACAACGCACCTGTTTGACCTTTCCTTGAACTCCTAACCTGAGTTCAGGCTTTTTAATTCTTTTAGTTCGAGAGCGAACTTGTTTTTCAGATTGTGTGCCAAGTTAACTTGCACTGGTCAACCTAGATACTAAATCCATACTAGCTGATGTAATCGTACTTCACATACATACATATATTATGTAACAGTACTTAAACCTTTTTTAAAACTCATTATTCAAAATTAAAAGTACGAAAAATAACATTGGAAACAAATGTCACATTTTTAACGTTCCTTTTTCCAGTTTAATATTTTCTATTATTAGCTAACCGAACAACCTACTTATAATAATCGTTTATACTTTTCACGTTAAATCATCGTACATATTTGACATATTATTTACATTTGAAGAGAAAATATTTATCCTTTTTTAAATTAAAAATGTATGAATAAATATTTGATACATGTTCACTAATATATTTTTTACTCTAATAAGAATTTTTATTTTATATCTGTACGCCGAACTAATTGAAGTAGGTTAAAAAGATCAAATATTTTCGTTTGATCGTTCGCCTTCAGTTCGAATATTTTATGCCAGTTTTCGGGATTCTACATTATTTATTTTTATTTTTTATTTTTTCGATAGCGTTCCAGTTATTTCCTAATCGATATCGATCATCATCATAAACCTAGATAATTGTTTTAAATGGATGAAAAATATTTAATAGATGTTTTTAAATTTCATAGCCAAGATTAGAAGTTAAGAAAAGTTGAGAAACCCGGAAAAGACGAGTACTTCAGCTAGTATATATATATATATATATATATATATATATATATATATATATATATATATATATATATTGCGAGAACGTTTGTTGAACCCTCTCGATTATCTGCTGTTTACTTCCCGCTTTATTTAGGCATATATATAATTTAATTTCTCCTGCATCACGTGATAATTCATTTGACCTTGGGGATAGAGTAAGAGTGTACGGAGTCTATGTTGACTGTGAACTGGGTTTGTGCCCTGTGACCGTCTGAAATGGTCACTTCCTACACTTATGAGAGCAAAAGTTTGAAACGCCATCTTATCTAAGATATATATATATATATATATATATATATATATATATATATATATATATATATATATATATATGTGTGTGTGTGGGGGGGAGAGAATTAATCAAACACCGTTTTCAATCCTTTATAGTACTATTCCATCATCCAACTGAAAATCTCACTAACCCTTATTCTGGAGTGGCTGTTGGCCTTGGTAAATGGTGAACCATTAGTATTAAAAAACAACAACTCGGGAATTGCCGTTTACATGCGCATCTAAAATAAACTGCGTCCATTCAACGCGATGAAAATGTCGGTACTTCTGCAGTATTGTGTACATGCGAAATATGGGCACATGTTCGTCTTTGTCCACTGTCCGTTTTTCAAAACTTTTTACTGACCATTTTTTTTTCTTTTTTCGGTGTACACTTATCTATCAGGCTGCTAGAGAATTCTGGGTTTTTTTAGAGAAAAAAATTCAAATATTTAAATGTTAATTCAACGTAGACTGATCCCCTCTTTTTGACCATCTCAATTTAAAAAAAATCTTTTTCGGTGTACAATTACCTATCATGTCGCGAGAGAATTCCGGTGGTTTTGGAAAGAAATTTTAAAAAATTGAGATTTTAAGACAGCGATCAGTAGTAGTCCGTTTTTCACAACTTTGTACGTCTTAAAATCTCAATTTTTTTAAATTTCTTTCCAAAACCCCCGGAATTCTCTCGCGACATGATAGATAATTGTAAACAGAAGAATAATTTAAAAAATTTGAGATGGTCAAAAAGAAGGGGGGGGGGGCAGTTTACGTTGAATTTACATTGAAAACTGATCCCCGTCTTAAAATCTCAATTTTTTTAAATTTCTTACCAAAACCCCCGAAATTCTCTACTGACATGATAGGTAATTGTACATCGAAAAAGATTTTTTTTAAAATTGAGATGGTCAAAAAGAGGGGGATCAGTCTACGTTGAATTAACATTGGAAACTGATCCCCCTCCTAAAATGTAGAATATTTGAAAATATTTTCCAAAAAAAACAGAATTCTCTAGCAGCCTGATAGATAAGTGTGCACCGAAAAAAGAAAAAAAAGGGTCAGTAAAAAGTTGTGAAAAACGGACAGTGGACAAAGACGAGCATGTGCCGAAATATGTTCGTCTTTAATTTAAAATTAAAGACGAACATATTTCGGCACATGCTCGTCTTTGTCCACTGTCCGTTTTTCACAACTTTTTACTGACCCTTTTTTTTTCTTGCAAGAGGGAGATAATTCAAACTTTTTGTCAAATCTGATTTCTCCAAAAATGGAAGTTGGAAATAGCCAATTTTAATACACGACTTGCACACATAACGCTCGGTGCTGTTCGGCACTGACTTTTTAATACAAAATCAAATAAAAATTCAGACGATACGTTAAAATCAAATAACAATTCAAACGATACGTTACAATTAGAGTTATTGAAATAAATTAGACATCAAATAATAAATAAACCAGTTTAAAAAAATACTTGATTGAAGTAAAGTTTAAATGAAAAATAATAAATAAACCAGTTTCAATAAATAAAAATTACGAAATTGAAATGAAATAAGGTTTAAATGAACAAAACATGTGAAAGAAAAGTTTTATACTGGGTTACAATTCTGCGATCTGCGTGAAAATAAAAAATCAGATTTGACAAAAAAGTTTGAATTATCTCCCCCTTTCAAGTCACTCTTTTAAATTAAAGACGAAAATATTTCATATGTACAAAATACTGCAGAAGCACCAAAATGTCTTTACAACCTAAGGTGTAACAACTAACCGTAAATACTATTTCGAACGTAAGCATGACTGAGTCCGACGGACAAAGCCTACGACAAAGATGCGAGGTCGCATCTAAGACGATAAAAGAAAATAAAAAATTGCGTGAACGCGGCTGGTGTCGTCGATTGTCCGGACGCCCATTCCTTTATAAAGGTCACTGGCGTCTCTTTTCAACCTCCTATAAATAAACAGTGCACGTCATCGACATTCAGAAAAAGTGACTATACCTCATACCCCCTCCCCCAATCTCCTTCTGCTGCAGAGACAACTTTCTACAGGTCGCCTTCCACTCTATAATAAAGACCGACATGTCTTTATTAGTATATATCCGTCCCGTCACACAAACGTTAGCGAGTAAAAAAAAACAACTGCCGGACGAATCCATTTCAAGTCTTTAGGTAAAGGGGAAAACAAATACCAAGTCAGCAAGAAATCCATCGCTCTATTTCCATAATGAGACGCCTTTTCCCCCTTTCTCCGTTCCAAACCGATTGATATGTGTTTTTTTCTTTTCTTCTTTTTATATTGATTGATATGTTATTTTTCTTTCTTTTTTAAAAACTTTTCAGTTTGAGACGTTTTTCGTTTTCTTATCTCTTTAACTTCACTGATTGAGACGTTTTTTTATATGAATATTAATATTAGTGCAACCACTAGCGAAGCGTAATTTTTTTTGACGGAGGATGTACACTCGTTTATTACATATTACGTAGCAGTTTTATGCTTTCGGAATTAATTGTAGATATAGAATGCATACGGTTGCTTAGACATAATTGATCAAGTTTGACCCTAGAGTAACTCATGGACCCATATATGAAGGTAAATATCTGATTGGCTAGTTTTATCACGTGACATAGAGAGCTTTGAAATAATTTCAGTTTTTATTTTATTTTCTGGTCAACACTTATCATTGCTCAAACCATTTAAGTTCTGGTGATACCAGATCAGGCTGCCCTGTGGCTCCCTGAGACGAAATTCACCTACATTGACGTTTTTTTTTTTTTTTTTTTTGTAAAACTTAATTATGTTCTACAAAACCAAAAACAAAAACAACAGCCCCTCTCCCTTTCTCCCTCCCCTTTTTTATTTTTATTTTTCCTACCCTACTCCCGGTCCTGGATATGACCTTAAACTACATCCGATGGTGAGATCCGGCTTACGGACTTTGGGGAATGTGGAGCCTCCTCTTAATTACCATTGCACCCAGGTCCACCCTGACCCGGAGTGGTAGTACCTGTTAGGGTCCCAACTATGGGTTAAATAGAAACAGATATTAAAAGGGGAAAGAAACAAAAAAGAGAAGAAAACAAGACCAGATTCGGCATTAAATAACCCAAAAAGGGTTGATATGCCGTAAAACAAAACTACCAAACTACCAAACCATTTAAGTTAAATGATGATGAATACTAAGAGATTGAAAATATCCATATACCACTCACTCAAAACAACAGCCAACCCAGGAAACAGCCATTCTTCCTCCTTTGTCAGAAAACATCGCCCCGGGAATGTGAAAACTAAATAACAAAATAGGGGGAAAGCGAGAGTTACGTTGCTGCCCTGAAAGTAAAACCAAGGTCCACTTTCTACTCTTGAGGTTTGAGCATTAGTGACAAAACACTAAGACTTTACAGAACCTTCCAGAAAAATGCGCTCTCGAATCACACTCCTTTTCTTTCTTTTCTTTTTCTTTTCTTTTGCCGGGGCCAAGGAATGGAGGACTCGTTTTTGGAAGCGAGAGTGTGGCGGTTCTATTTGTTGCTAAAAGGGCGGGGTTGCACCTCATTTTCGACTCTCCATTGATGCTCCTCCAATGAGAAAAACAATGACCAAAACTAAGTTTAATTGTTACAATCATTTGATTCTTACAAACAACCGCTTGCTTCCTATGTATCCGGCCTAATTTTTGACAGCCTCAACACGTGTTGAAATAAATGTTTTTATTTTTATTTATGACTTTCTCTACTCAATTTTGGCTAAGATCAAAGTGTAGTATCTGTTCCGATGGATACTGGCCCCCATAGACTGGTATTGTCATGGCCTTCGGGGCTTGATTTACGCCGGTCTATGGGTCTGTTCTGTGCAGTTCTAGGAGGTCCACCCTCCCAGGCTTCGCCTCCCCTCTTTGGGGAGGAGTAAGTTTATTACCGGGGAATGCCGACGGGACTGCCCAGGCAATTTTTAAACCCCACTTTCCCGACCCGACCTTGGGTCACATCTTACTTGTGGGAGTAAGATAAAAACTGGCCTTGTGCCTAACTCCTGGAGAGGAGTAAATCAATACTCAATGTCACTTTTAACGAGACAACGCTGCTTTAGACAATGATCAGAAGAAAAAAACGTGTTCCTACGTTTTAATCTTAGCAAACGCTGCACAGGTTTTTGTAAGTGTATGTGTCTGTAGGCGATGTGTGGGGGTGAATATACGCGCGTGCACACACACAACCACATATATTATATTAAATCGATTATGTAAGGTTCATAAGTGTATCTCGTGTAGTTTCTGATTTTATCCGGACACACACACATAAACAGAATTATGACTTTCTTTTACATAATAGACAACAGAGTCTCTATTTACTTGCCTACCAGGACAGAGTTAGACAGGATCGCGTTTTAATGTGGGGAAAATCCAGCTCCCCAAATAGAGGCACGTTGGATTGAGACAAAAATTTAAAAAATTGCTTCAGTCGAAAAGGATTTCTCCTTCACTGACCGAGAGCAGGAAATTTGAAGTGTAGTATCAGAACAGATATTACACTTTGCTCCTAGCCAAAAAGGCCAACGAGCTACGCTTTCAGGGCCGCACTTTTACCTGCTTAACCCCTAGTCTATATAAAATGTACGTTCTTCCCTAAAAAATGTGGATAAACATTTTTTCAAACAATTATCCATTAATACAAGCCGCGCGTGCGTGGTCCCCCTCTGTATGTGACTCGATGTGGCGAGTGTAAAATGCAATAAATTTGGGCAATTTGGGGCATTTTTGACCCCCCTTTGACCCCCTGAGGCGCGAACCAGAATTTTTTGAGGTCAACAATGCTTATTTTATATCCAGAACAATTGCCTCTACATTTTGGCCAAGTTTCAGAAAAATTGAATGGATGGATCAAACGTTATGGGAGAAAAGGGTAATTTTTTGCAAGTTTGGGGCTTTTGACCCCCTGGGTGCGCGAACCAGATTTTTTCCAAGGTCAGCGATACTTATTTTCTATTATGAACAATTGCCTCCACATTTTGGCCAAGTTTCAGAGAAATCGAATGGATGGATGAAAAGTTATGGGGCAAAAAATGTCATTTTTTTGCCATTTCGGGGCCTTTTGACCCCCTGGGGGGCTAACCAGATTTTTTTTCAAAAATCGGAGAATGTCACTTTCTAACCTGACCAAAGTTACAACTTCATGCAAAATTTCAGAGAAATTCAATGGATGGTTGCGGAGAAAAATCCGGACGGACGGACGGACGGACGGACATGCCTCAAAACATAAGTCCCCCGATTTTATAAATCGGGGGACCAATAATTGATTAATGATTACAAAATACAATTAGTTTTTTAAAATGTCTCTATCAATTAATTAATTTTAGAATATGGCAATCGGGTTTCATCCCCATATCTCGTTCGGGATATTCAGCATCTGGAACGAGTTTAGAGGCGGCGACGCGGATGGTCCACGGGCTTAACACAACGTCATACAAACAACAATTTGTACTCCCGAGAGCATAGGCGACCGCGTGTCAACTTCATCTTCGCCTTTAACATCATGTGCTGCAACTAAAAGGTGTCAGTTAACCTCTTCTTCAAACCGGCTCCGCAAAGAGGACTTCGTGGAAACCCACAGAAGATGTACCTGAGACGATTTCGACTGACTTCTTTTTCGACTTCTTTTTTAGTTCTGGCTCGCTGGGTCGTGGAACAAGCTGCCAGAAGCCGTGATCAGCATGCAGACGTCCAAACAGTTCAAGTCGACACTGATTACATCGTTGCCGGTGACCTTTGGATAATTACCTTTCTACATAACCCCCCTCCCGTCTTTCATAACTAGCTTTTACATGGGTCTAGATAGGGGTTACTCTTTTGACAATATATTGAATTGAATTAAAATTTGCTGCATAGAAACTAAATAGCACCTCAAACAATCAGCAAGTATTCAACACAAATATTTAAACAACATTAAATGTAATATCTTTTTTTTTTATTATTTAAAACATTATTTTCCGTGCTTATATCTAATCCTTTTCAATATAGTTCAAGCAAGTTTCGTAGTGTAAAAAATGGTTGGTAGATTTAATTTGGTTTGGCTAGGAGCAAAGAGTAGTATCTGTTCTCATACCACACTTCATTTTTTTCTGTCCTCAGTCAGTGAATAAGAAATCATTCTAGACTGAAGCAATTTTTATTTTTGTCATAATCTAGAGTGCCCCTTTTTGGGGAGCTGGATTTTCCCAACATTAAAAAACAACCATGTGTCTAACTTTGCCCTCGTGGGGGGGGGGGTAAATAGGGACTTAGTTTGTGTTACATAGTGCGAAACAACGTATTTTCTTAATACAATTTGTTGAAGAACATGTAGCTATGCCCTTCGTGAGATGTGTCATCTGACACTATTATTATTCGTGTCTTCAAATCTTTTCTTTTCGCTAAAATTTAAACAATTCTTCAAATTGACAAGATCTGTGTGCACAACCGTTTTATTGGAGCTTTAGAAAAGTATTCATTAAAAGTAAAGGTCGAAATTGTGTTCATTCATTTCCCGTAGACAATGATGATTTCTTTTCTCTACTTTTAAACTGTACTAATCTCACACAAATTACAGCCGTTATTCATAAAATGACCGCCACGAAACTTTTGTTCGTTCGAAAACCATGCGTCAAAAAAGGCGAAGACAATCACGATTGGTCTATCTTGAGCCGACGTTGCAATTGGTCCATTTATCTTGAGCCGACGTTGTAATTGTCACATTTATTTTGAACCGACGATACAATTGGCCCATTTATCTTGAACCGACGTTGCAATTGGCCCATTTATCTTGAAGCGACGGTGCAATTGGCCCATTTATCTTGAACCGACGATGCAATCGATCCATTTATCTTGATCTAACGTTGCAGTTGGTCCATTTATCTTAAACCGACGTTGCAATTGGCCAATTTATCTTGAACCGACGATACAATTGGCCCATTTATGTTGAACCGACGATGCAATTGATCCATTTATCTTGAGCCAACGTTGAAGTTTGTCCATTTATCTTAAACCGACGATGCAATTGGCCCATTTATCTTTAACCGACACTGCAATTGGCCCATTTATCTTGAACCGACGTTGCAATTGGCCCATTTACATTGAACCCACGATACAATTATACCATTTTCTTTAACCAACGTTGCAATTAGCCCATTTATCATAAGCCAAGGTTATAAGTAACCCATTTATCTTGAGCCGACGATGCAATTGGCCTATTAATCTTGAATCAACATTGCAATTGGCCCATTCATCTTGAACAGACGATACAATCATTGGAAAAGAGTTTTAAAAATGCAGTTTTAAGCTTTAATCAATATTTATTTATATATTTTATATTATTCGGATCACTGATCTAATTTTCGATATTATTCTCATAACGTGTCGGTCTATGTAGCCTCCGACTTTTTTCATGTGCGTTTTGTCGAACTCGGAAATCTTTCCGTCGAACCCGGGAATCTGTACATAAATTTGAACGGAACCTTTCATTCAATCTACCGAAACGTTACGAGAATTACATCCAAGACGAGAACAGTAGTCCCAATAATCCAAATAATATATATAAATAATCAGTATATATATATATATATATATATATATATATATATATATATATATACACATCAAATAATTTGTAAATACATATGTAAAATTATTATTTTAAAAACATTATTCAGTTAACATCAATACCGATTATTAATAAGATGTACACATACCACTTCCTTTAATGGTATGTGTGCATGCTCATACGCCTTCATTGATTTGTCACATTCTCCAAGTGTGATTTTAGTCCATTCTTCCCGAAGCTTCTGCCTCAACTCATTTGTTGCCATTAGCATATTTTGTCTAACATCGCCGATGCCCTCCCAGAGATTATCAATTAAATTGAGTTCTTGCTATGCCACAATATCAACGGTTTCAGCCTTCAAGAATTGTTTTAATATTCTTACAGTATGACAACGATGTTCTCAGAGAAGAGATAACATGCTTGCATCTTTCCGGCCTTCTGGCTAAAACCAAAATGTAGTATCTGTTCTGTTTAAGGCGGTCATCCTCCCAAGCATTACCTTCTCCTTTTGAAGGGGAGTATTGCATTTCGCCCGTGACGCCCTAATTATCGAAGGAGTGCAAATAGGACTATAAATGTTAATTTTGCTTCCAGTTCAAAGTATCCCTTTTGTTGCAGTAGGTTTTAAAAATAATATCCTTTAAATGGTCACCATTTTCGGCCTCACAAAGACGGGCTCTAGTAAGGGCATTTTCCATTACAGTCCTTAGAATAACTGGCTCTAGTTCTTGGATTTCATGTCTGATATTGTTTTTAAGCTCTTGAATCGTTGTAGGCTTGTTCACATATACCCTTTCCTTAAGATAACCCCAAAGGGAAAGGTCAGGGGCTGTTAAATCCGGTGAACGTGAAGGCCAGTTAAAATCAGAAAATCTGCTAATTAAGCGCTCGCCAAACAATCCCCTTAAGAGCGCCATACTTTGTCGGGCAGTGTGGGCAGTAGCTCCATCTCGTTGGAACCACATTTCTGGGTTGTCCTGAACAGCTGGCCTTAAAAAATGTTCAATCATTTGTTGATATCGCTGTGCAGTTATCGTCACCGCGACACCTTCTTCGTCTTCAAAGAAATATGGACCGATCACTCTTTCCGAGGTAACACCACACCATACGGTACATTTTAGTGGGTGTAATTCACGCTGATGAACGGTTCTTGGATTTTCAATGGCCCATATTCGGCAGTTTTGCTTATTTACGAACTCGATCAGATGAAAATGGGCTTCGTCGATCATTATCAGCTTATGGATGAACTCATTTTCTTTCTCTGGCTAATTGCTGAATGTGAACAGTATAAGCTACGCGTAATTGCAAATCTGTGGGTTGTAATGCTTGTACCAATTGAATTTTGTATAGAAACAGATGCAATTCACGCAAAATTCTTTGAAGTGACCTTCTGGACATCCCAATCTGAGTGGTTCGTCTTCGAGTTAAAGTGTCTGGATTTTCAGTAATGCTATCCTCAACGAGTGCTACATTTTCCGCTGTCCGTACTGAACGTGGTCTGCCAGATCGTGGAAGATCACTCACTGAACCCTGCTGCCGAAATCGGACCACAAGACGATCAATTGTGGTCTGACTGGGAGATTGTCTGACATTATAATGCCGACGATAGGCTTTTTGGGTTAAGATTATTGAACGATGGTAAAGTTCAATAATTTTGGTTCGTTGTTCAGTGCTATATTTTTCCATGATAAATTATCAATGTTTATATCTGTAATATTCTGAAAAATAAGGAGAAAATTTGATTAAATGTAAAAGTTGTAACTGGTTCAAACTAATGCGTGATTTTTGCGCCACCCTGTATATATATATATATATATATATATATATATATATATATATATATATATATATATATATATATATATATATATATATATATATATATATATATATATATATTAGTTTTTAACAATATTTTATCAATTTGGATTTTTAATGTTTTTGTGGAGGGTTTTTCCATCGGTGTCCTGTTTTGGAAAAAGTTAGTTGAGACTGGCTCGACTAGTTTTGAATCCTTTATGACGACGTGAAAATCGTTTCAAGTTTCGTGTGCAACACCTTTTTTATTTGGGGGGATTCGATATATATGCCAACTTTTGATGTGAGTTTTTTCATACCATTTAACTTGCAATTGTTTTTATGAATCCTTCTCCATGTACTTTTATCATCTTCCTTTCTTCTGTTCTAGATTGATATGCTTTTCCATTACTATTAAATAAATAATTTCTCTGATGATCAGCGATGTTAAAATAAAAACTATATATTTTTCTCGACTGAGCTGTAAACCGCCCGTAAGCTATAATAAAAAAAATTTTAAATTGAAAAAAATAAATATAAATTCTGTTTGTAAGATGAAGGAAAAAATACAGGTATTCGTTGCAGTCGGAAACTATATATATATATATATATATATATATATATATATATATATATATATATATATATATATATATATATATATATATATATGTCTGATTAAAGACGACGGAATTAACTCACATCAAAAGTTGGCATATATCTCGAATCCCCCCTCAAATAAAAAGATGTTGCACCCGAAACGATATATATAAATAATATTTTTCAAAGTCACCCATATACACATGTGTTTCATTCCAAATCTGCAATCATCAGTATAGGAGGAGACAATCACACGGTTTGAACCCAAATACGAAAGATATATTTAACTTAGTAGTCGGAGTGCGTATTGTTGTGGCCACTACGCATTGTCTGGAAATGGGAGAGTAAATTAGGGTTTTAATAGCAAATTCGGTGGCCATATAAGCAAGCCGTCGAAAGCACTCAATAGGCGGGGGCTAGAGTGTTGCATTACGCTGTAAATGACGGCCTGTTATCAACTTAGTTAAAGTTCTCCATCTAGCGAGAACTTTGAATAATTATTTATAAATAATATGTTTCAAATTATATATATATATATATATATATATATATATATATATATATATATATATATATATATATATGCACATCTGTTCCGTTACGCAAAAGTTAGCAAGTAAAAGACGTTTTCTAGGGCCCAAACGAAACCATTTCAAATGGCGAGGGGAAGCGAGAAATCAAAGAACAAGTCATACAACCGCCTTAGACTTACTCTGCAACCTGAAATAAATTATTTATGCCTAAAGAGACTATATTAAACGATTCATTTTGTCCAAAATTAGTTAAATTTATAAGTGTGTTAACTAATTAATTTAAATTTATAAGTGTGTTAACTAATTAATTTAAATTTATAAGTGTATCAATAAGAAAAGGCAGATTTTAATCAAAATATATAATTATAACATAAATAAATGCATATATACATACGCACACACATATACATATATATATATATATATATATATATATATATATATATATATATATATATATATATATATACATACACATACACACATAAACATAGATTTATCTACACACAGTCACACACATATATATATATATATATACATACATATACATATATCTATATATCTATATATATGTGTATATATATATATATATATATATATATATATATATATATATATATATATATATATATATATATACAAATATACAAAAAACATACACATATACATATAAGTAAAGAATTTCAAACGAAGAACATTTAGATGTTATATTTATAATTAAATTAAAAATAAATACAATGAACATAGAAAATTACATTACAATTAAGTGTTACACCGGCCGTTCTTACACAGGAGAAACTACACCGGTTGTCACTATAAATAGTGCGAGTCACCAGAAGACAACGCACCACCTTTTAACTGTCTAGCCAAGAGCTAGTCACTTTCTTACTTTGTTAATACACTTGTTAAACCAACCCTCGACTTGACTTCCTTTATTTATTATTTACTGTGGGATAACTTCACAACATTAAGTTACAAATTTAAAAAATTATAATGAATATATATATATATATATATATATATATATATATATATATATATATATATATATATATATATATATATATATACACGGTTTGAAAGAAAGTAATGTCGTTTTTGTCCAACACATTTATTTCATCTGAAACTTTCACATCAGGGCATTATTAATATTTACAATAATTTCCCTCATTTTCCATGACTTCTGTCTAACGCTCAACTAGCTCTGATTTATGAGAGAAAAACAAATTTAGGCCATTTTTGAGTTGGTCGTTATTTTCATAAATTTTATTGTTTTAAGTGATGCTGCAACGATCAGAAAAAGATGGTAGTCGGATGGAGCAATGTCAGGTTAATAAGGCGGATGATGCAAAACTTCCCAATTGAAACTCATGACTTTTTCCTGAGTGAGTTTTGCTGTGTGAGGTTTCGTGTTATCATGCTGAAGCACTACACCCTTCCTATTGAGTAATGCTGGCCGTTTTCTTGATAGACCAATCCTTAGATCATTCAGCTGCGAACAATATTTTACTGCTGTGATTGTTTGATTAAGCTCTAGTAACTCATAATGAATTAGTCTTCTCATGTCCCACCATAAAGAGAGCATAACCTTCTTTGGGTGTAGTCCTTGTTTTGGAACAGGCTGTGGACATTGGTTTCGGTCTAACCATTGTCTTTCGCGTTGGGTATTCTTGTAAAGAACCCAGTTTTAATCTCCAGTCTAAATTCTTTGGTTCTCGATGATTCCTGGAAAGCAA
Source organism: Sepiola atlantica (assembly GCA_963556195.1). Lineage (NCBI taxonomy): Eukaryota > Metazoa > Mollusca > Cephalopoda > Sepiida > Sepiolidae > Sepiola > Sepiola atlantica. The sequence goes on from OY744526.1 coordinate 29,548,634, forward strand.
AGATGTGCAAACAGTCAATCTTTGATTTCGTTGAGCGTCGGTCAAATCGTGGGGAACCCAGAGTCCAAGTTTTTAAACTTTTCTGAACTCGTGAAGGCATGAAATAATTGTGGTATGGGTTGTATTGAATTGCTGAGCTAATTCTCTGCTGGTTAACTTTGGATTGGCCTCCACAGCGTCTTTAATGGCGTCTTTATCAATTGATTTTGTTCTTCCCTAACGTCGCCAATCTGACAGGTTAAAGTCCCCAGAAGAAAATTTTGCACACCACCGTTAACATTTTCGATCATTCAGAACATTTATCCCATAGACAGTTCCAATATTCCTTGTAGTTTCTGCAGCTGCGTTTCAGTTTTTGAATTCATAGAGCATGCAATGTCTCAGATGCTCCTCACTAATATCCATTTTTTGACGGCTGAGACCGTTAAACTTAATATTTTCCAACTTATTACTATATCTGAAAGCAAAGCAAGATATTAAGACACCAATTCACTAAAAAATCTAGAACTGTGTACAACTTAGGAGGCAGCAAAGTGATGAAGTAAAAAAAATACGACATTACTTTCTTTCTAACCTGATATATAATAGCGAAATCAAAATAACAGTTAATAATAATTTTAAAATATACCAATAATAATAATATAAAATAATAATGATAATAGAAAAAATGAAATAGACACATATTCAAAGAACATAATTTTTATTTCATGGAAATCGCTCCAGACAAGGCATGAAGCCATTTGATGTAAGGAGCTAAACAAAAATACTACTTCAAGGTCAAAAAACTATCCAACGAACCGGAAAACAGCAATTCTTCCCTTTTTTTTCATGGAATATGAGGAATAAGGGACAAAATAAGGGAAGCGAGAGTTTTGAAACTGCTGAAAATAAACCCAAGGTCTACTTTCTACTCCCCTAAGATATACATACAAATATATGAAAAAGGCATATACATATATCTAAACACATAGATAACAACATACACTTATATATATATATATATATATATATATATATATATATATATATATATATATATATATTCTGTGTGTGTTTAGGCAGCATTTTCTCATTTATGCAAACATTGTTAAAAATTACAGAATTCGTCTTTTTAAATTATCATTTTTTCATTTTTTCAATTTTTCCGGTGTTTTTTTTTGTATTAAAATTAAAAAAATGTTCCATAGGTTTCACAAACGTTTTCGATTCTTTGTCGAATCATCCTCAGGTGTCAAAAGCAAATGAACAAAAAAGCTGGAGAAAGAAAGGAATTTTAAAAAGACACCGGAGAAACGCGCAGAAAACGTTTTCGCATTGTTCCAGGAAGTCGTTGACGATTTAAATTCAGCAACGCTGGATGGCATCACAGAACAAAATCTCATTACGTTAAGTATTTTAAAATGTTACCACTGGTTTCATATGTGATGTTATTAATTGTAGGTTGTTGGGATTTTTATGTAGATAGCTTCCAGTATTTTTAATTTTTTTAAATTGGTTTCGAAATGGAAAATTTTAGTGTTATTAACTAGAATTTGTCTTAAATCAGAGGGAGGGCAGTTATGTTTTTGCAGATGTTGGTAAATTGAGCTAGAGTTTACAAGATACCTGGTGAGGCGGCGGGATAGGGTAGTGCTTGTAAAATAAATGTAGCTAATAGCTGGCATACTTTTTCATTGCTTCACAACTTACCTACAACCTTTATCATTTAAGTCACTTTAAAAAACACAGTTGTTTTGTTTATAAAAATACTAATATTTCAGTAAAAAATACTAATATTTCAGTAAACAACAGCTGACTGACATATTATATAGGGGAGACCGCATTTGAACTTAAAATTGAAAAACGTACTATAATCACAAAAGCACATTCAATAACAAAAAAATACTAATATTTCAGTAAAAAATACTAATATTTCAGTAAACAACAGCTGACTGACATATTATATAGGGGAGACCGCATTTGAACTTAAAATTGAAAAACGTACTATAATCACAAAAGCACATTCAATAACAAAAAAAAATACTAATATTTCAGTAAAAAATACTAATATTTCAGTAAACAACAGCTGACTGACATATTATATAGGGGAGACCGCATTTGAACTTAAAATTGAAAAACGTACTATAATCACAAAAGCACATTCAATAACAAAAAAATACTAATATTTCAGTAAAAAATACTAATATTTCAGTAAACAACAGCTGACTGACATATTATATAGGGGAGACCGCATTTGAACTTAAAATTGAAAAACGTACTATAATCACAAAAGCACATTCAATAACAAAAAAATACTAATATTTCAGTAAAAATACTAATATTTCAGTAAACAACAGCTGACTGACATATTATATAGGGGAGACCGCATTTGAACTTAAAATTGAAAAACGTACTATAATCACAAAAGCACATTCAATAACAAAAAAAATACTAATATTTCAGTAAATAATACTAATATTTCAGTAAACAACAGCTGACTGACATATTATATAGGGGAGACCGCATTTGAACTTAAAATTGAAAAACGTACTATAATCACAAAAGCACATTCAATAACAAAACAAAATACTAATATTTCAGTAAAAAAATACTAATATTTCAGTAAACAACAGCTGACTGACATATTATATAGGGGAGACCGCATTTGAACTTAAAATTGAAAAACGTACTATAATCACAAAAGCACATTCAATAACAAAAAAAACAGATATAGAACCTCATTATCGAGCTATTACTGGGGCCTTAAACAAATCCTGTTTCGAGCAAGTCTACTCAGCATGTTCACACTGCTCAGACAGCACAGACTACATTCGCTGGGACACGTCGACCGTATGTCAGATGGCTGCACCCCCAAAGATCCTTTGTATGGAGAGCTGGCCGCTGTAAGGAGACCAACTGGGTGGCCACAGCTTCCCTATCAACATTTCCATGGCATAACTCCGGGAATACTTCGTACAATATGGTTAAGTAAGGCCCAGATAAGACTTAGGACCATCTTTACGGTGTCAGACGGAGGTATGTAGTCTGACGACTGACTTATATTCTTGTCAACTATGAAAATCATCGTAAAACGTAAATCCACGCAATTAGCCTGATGATTTAGCCCGGGAATGAAACACAGATGTTTCTGTGTAGCTTACTCGCCATAACCGAAAAACAGCCCCTCGCAAACTAGTCAAAGCCATTGATGATTTTCATATTTTTTAGGAAAGTGAAATTGCATTTTTGGTCTGAAAGAAAATGTGGGTGATAGTAATTATTACCTAAAAACTACCATAATCTGTTGACATTTTCCATATATTTCCACTCTCTCTCTCTCTCTCTCTCTCTCTCTCTCTCTCTCTCTCTCTCTCTCTCTATATATATATATATATATATATATATATATATATATATATATATATATATATATATATATATATATATATATGTGTGTGCTAGCAAATACTATCCGCCCTTCGGGCAGCAATTAATGAGGCTGTAGTCTTCTTTACAAAAAAAATAAAGAAACAAATTTTATTTCATATTTTAGTAACTTGAGAGAAAAACAAGAAAAAGGATGATTGTCATGGTGTTATTTGATATATTGCTGAAATTTATTGTCTATGAACATAGTCACTTTTTATTAATAAGGAAAAACAAAAAAGGCTATTTTATATAGTCTTTTATCGAGGTCTTTGATTATGTATAAGCACAAAAATGAAAATGAATTCTCAATTAATAACTGATTATATAATGCAATGAATAAACGAAAAAGTGGAACGTCGATTGGTCAAATAAAACAATTAAACATTACTGAGTAATTTGAAATAGTTACTAGGTGTTCTTAACCGTTATTATTATTTAAAAAAAACTTAATGAAGATTTAAAAAAAAGAATCTATTTTTTTTTAATTTGGAAAGATGAGAGAAGGGGGCTTTTTTCTTCTTCATGGCAAATGTAATCATCATCATCATCATCATCATCATCATCATCATCATCATCATCATCATCATCATCATCATCATCATCATCATCACCACCACCACCACCACCACCATCATCATCATCATCATCATCATCATCAGCAGCAGCAGCAGCAGCAGCAACAACAGTTTAAAAAAATAAACGTATCTATTTTATTATTAAAAGAAAAACTTTGGTAGTCATTGCGTTCAATGCAAAGTTTATTTTTAAAAGAAATTACTCCGAAGCAATCTAAGATGATGCTATGTGTAAATGTACGTGTGTGTAAACTTAATCCGAAGTTATCATGTTGAATTTAAAACTTTTTTCATTAAATCGTTTTAATTAATATTACTACTGATAATAATACTATTAATATCAATAAACCTATTGCGCATATATAAGAAAATAAGAGTATCAGATTACGAATGAATCGTACATAATATTAATTTATTAGAAACTGCTTCAAAAAAGATATGCAAATGAATTATATCTATTACTGTGTTTTGTAAGTTTTTCAATCAGTTTATATATAGCGTATTTGAAAATACTTTGTTATATCATTGAATTAAGTAAGCCAGGGGTGTTTTGATATAAATAGAGTTCGGATGAATAGAAAATAAGTCATATATATAAATATCATGGACGGCGGCACCGGGACAGGGGGGGGGGGGGGGCTCAAGCCCCACCCCAACACACTTTTTGACTCCCCCCCACTTTACGGTCATCAATAATGAAGTTATATATGCATGTGTTTAACCGGCCCTTCACACTTTTTAGGAGAGCCCCCCCCCCCCAATTTTATAACTGTCCCGCCGGTCATGTATATATATATATATATATATATATATATATATATATATATATATATCAGGGCCGGCGGGACAGTTATAAAACTGGGTGGCTCTCCTAAAAAGTGTGTGTGTGTGGGGGGGGGGCCACATTGCGCCCAAAATGCCAAATATGGGAATAAATTCAATATCTTGACTAAAAATGATCGTCCGATAGTGGGTGAAGACTCGTTAGAAGAGGAATGGAATTCTCTTGGTGATAGAAAAAGAAAAATTCAAAATATTTCAATTTTTTGGCGTCTGGGCTCAAATTACCTTATTTGGGCATATTGGGGAAAATCACTTTTTGGGGCATATTTTGGTTTAAAATGATCGTCTTGTAGTGGTTGATGGCTCGTTAGAAGCGGAATGGCATACTCTTGGTGATAGATAAAGAAACATTAAAAAATTCAATTTTTTTGCGTCTGGGCCCAAACTACCGTATTAGGGCACTTTGGACCAAAAATACCTTTTTTGGCATAATTTAGACATACAATGATCTTCTGATAGTGGTTGAGGTCGTGTTGGAAACATATTAGCAAGTCGCTTCTGGTGAAAAAAGAACAAACAGAAATTTCAATTGGGGGGGGGGGCCAAATTACCATATTTAGTCATTTTGGGCCAAATACAACTTTTGGGACTTAATCTAGACATAAAATGATTTTCTGACACTGCTTGATGGCTCATTTGAAACATATCAGCAAGTCGCTTCTAGTAAAAATGACAAAATTCAAGAATCAATTGGTTTATCAAATATAGAGAATACATAAAGTTAAAAGTATTAACTGACAATGTGCATATAAAAGTACAAAAGTAAAAAGTATAAAAGTTTAAATGTATTAAGTATAAAAGTATAAATGTATGTATTGGAATTGGAATAGCTCGTTTGAAGCGTAAAACAAGGCAGACTTGCATTGTTTCTCTGTTCTTCACTTCAAATTGTGTTCATTGGACTTTGCTCAAAAGATACTGTATCGGTTGTTCTGTGGACAGAAGGACTGGAGGGAGGATGGAATGAATAACTTTGGATATTATGCGGATCTTCAACAATGCGAAAAAAGAATGTATCGATGCAATCCGAAAAATCACCGGTATGTTAATGAATGCACCATGTGCGAGTGGAGGAAATACAATTAATGGTCCGCTTTGTAACAGATTTTTCAGCCCTCAAAATCGCTTTTACGGATGTTCTCTCATCCGTAACAGCATCGATCGCGAAAATTTTGAAACGTTCATGAGTAACACCAACATCATCCTGTCTATCACCCAGTCTGTCACAAACAAATGTGTGCATGTGGAAGCATTGAAAACCTTGGGCATCGAGATAATGCTTCATCTCAGAATTTCCTTCGTCGATGAGAAGGCTAAACCATGGATTATGATAATCCCGAGCTACCATCAAATTAATTCCGGAATGAATATAAATATAGAAGTCATAGGTAGAAATAGAAATAACGTAATCTGATATTCGCGGAAAATCATCAGAGTGAACGGGAGCGGTCATTAAGCATTTGCGTATTGCTTTATATTATGTAGTAACTTAATACCAGGCAAATAATAAATAAGAACGGAGTCTTTTGTGAAAGTTAAACTGTGTTTATTAGTTCCCGGTGTCAATGAGTGGAGTGACAGTACAGAATTGTTAGGGAGAAAAGTTTTTGTTACCACCTATATAGAGTTGGTTTGGCGGAGAGTCGTAGATGGTGGGGTAAATGTAATATTTAGTGTTTGTTGGTGAAAAATAATGAAAATTTACTATAACACGCTCGAGTGAATAAGAGTAATGAATTGGTGATGGATGGGGTTATTTTCCTATTAAGCAAATATGTACAGGGGAAAAATCCTCTCTACTTTATATATAAAAAAAAGAAAAAAAGAAGATTTTGTATAAACATTCCTAATTCTGTTATTCCGGTTGATTGTCTGCCGCTGTCTTCAAAAAAGGAAAGAAAATAAATTGTGATTCACAGCTAAACTAAAGAAATGCCAAAATCAGTTTAATTGAAGTTTCACGTGTTTTGCTTCGGGGTTTCGATTTTTTGGAGAAGAAAATGAAAGTCCGTAAATATACCTATAGAATAGGGACCTTTAACAAAAACTCACCCATTTCGCTTGGTTTTCGCCAAATTTTAGATAAAATTGATTGTTGGTCTTATATTGTAATGATGACAATATAAGACCAACAATCAATTAATAGATAAGCTAATTAGATAAAATTAAACACATTCCTATCAACTTAATTATTGATGACCGTAAAGTGTGGGGGGGCAGTCAAAAAGTGAGGGGCTTGCCCCCCCCCCCTGCCCCCTCCCCGGTGCCGCCGTCAATGTATATATATATATATATATATATATACATATATATATATATATATATATATATATTCCTTGCTTCTGATAGGTGCTAGTCTAGCTACACTGAAGAGCTAGTATTCTGTATATATATATATATATATATATATATATATATATATATATATATATATATATATGAACGACATGTGTCTGTATCATCGTGTTGGAATGTTTAGAGCATGAAATGTGTTATCAAGTCGAAATAATAACTAAGATTGAAAAGATAATTTAAGAAGGTCTTAAGGTGGATGGAATTTAGTGTGTCTGTGTTATTCCCTTAAAATTGGGTGTGTCGGTGAAACTCCCTTAAAATTGGGTGTGTCGGTGAAACTCCCAGCAACATGAAATTCCTTTATTTTAAAAAGATTCCACCCGATGGGCTTTTTCTTATTTTATACTTTAACTTGAATTTTTTTTTATGAAATGAAGAAATGGTATTTTATCCATTTGACATTTTGTGTTGCTGAGTTGTGTAAAAACAAAATGAGCCTATCATCTGAAGAAACATTCTCTTCCCACTCCGCGGTCCTCTCTCACTCTAACACACGACAAAATACATTCGTCAATTTATCCGAATGGTTCCTTCATCTCTCAACAAATCGTCTTCAGTTCTTCCACAAAAAAAACCCCCAAAAAACGGAATCTCTATAAAAAAAACTATAAGATAATTCTCTTTATATATATATATATATATATATATATATATATATATATATATATATATATATATACTATAAAATTGAAAATAGAAGCCTTTATCAATGCAAGATTAATTTATTATTTTTTACTTTAATCTTATTAATTTCGGAATAATATTCCATCATCAGAGTTGACCAGAATTATGTTATTTTTTTTTCAACAAAAGCACAAAAACAAAAATAAACAAACTTTTTTCTTTTTGTTATTTCGATATTTAAGAATTTCACCCCAAACAAGGCAGGTCGTCACTCTAGACGTAAGGGGCTACTGAGAATTAGGGAGTAGGTTTTGGGCGCCATCCTAAAGTGGGAGCTGTGCAGCGAGATGTCTGCTTACATTAGTTTTAAACCTCTGCATGTCAGTACAGTCGGGGAAATAGGGAGCAGGGAGGGAGTTCCAGCGGCCGGCAGTACGAGGAAAGAAGCTGCTGGGGTAGAAGGCTCTCCGGCATCTGACAATATTCTTCGCCAGTGCTCATTTGGAAGAGTCCATTTAATATTGTAATGAGCATGACCCACCTTTGACGGACTTTTGTGAAAATAGGTTCCAAACATGGAGACACTCAAAAACTTGCGCCATACGAAAGCATCTTTTGACAAGTTCCGATGAGACGTTCCCGGACAACATTTACGACATGGGCAAACTGAAAGAGACGACAGCTTCCAAACTAAAGTCTTTTTTACAAAGCAGAATCATAGATAATATTTTATCTATAAATTGTTCAACAATTCTCCATACGTGTACTTGGCATTAACCGCAAATGCATAATTATTTAGCAACTCCTGTATATCGAAATGAATAAATGTGAAACCTTTTTCTTTTTATTTATCACACCTTTTTTTTTTTATTTATCACATCAAAATAACTCACTGTTATTTAGATCAATAATATAACGGCCTTTTAAAACACTGTATATATAGTAGAGAGGAAAAACCTAAACACAGTTATTTGTATGCCTAATTTACATAATTCTTCTTTGATACCCTTCAATCTCCCTCCCCGCAACGCCTTCAAAACGAGCCCCTTGATGATCTTCTTGCTTGTGCGACAATATTTAACATGAGATAATTAGGTTACGCAAAATATAGGTTAGCGGGGCGGGGGTGGGGATTCGATTTTAAAAAAAAATGTTTTATTGATTCTTGCTACTAACGATTGCTTAGCACCTCAAAAAGAAAAGAAAAAACATGATGCCAAGAAATATGTTTCCTTTAATTCTGATCCGCAATCATCATCACACAAAAAAACTACTTTTATTTTACTTGATTTTAAGCAACATATTTGCTCCCTCCTCCCACGCACGAAAAGTGTCTCTTCAGTTCCCGGTGTGAGCACAGCTGGGAACTAAAAAAATCGAACTCGTGGGGAGGGCAGGCACGTGATTCTGCCATCTACGATTGACAGAACCAATTGAAACTATTTAATAGTAATTGGCAGCAAATAGGCTTTCATGGCTAAGTTTTATTTACTCCTCCCAGGAGTTAGGCACAAGGCCAGTTTTATCTTACTCCCACAAGTAAGATGTGACCCAAGATCGGGTCGAGAAAGTGGGGTTTGAAAAGCCAGCGCTCGAGAGGTGAGCACTCTGGCCATTTAAAAATTGCCTGGGCAGCCCCGTCGGCATTCCCCGGTAGGGGCGCCTCAGACAGTAAGCAATAAACTTATTCCTCCCCAAAGAGGGGAGGCAAATCCTGGGAGGGTGGACCTCCTAGAACTGCACAGGACAGGCGTGCAGTATCCATCGGAACAGATACTGCACTTTGAAGTATAGATGTGATTTGCAAGACAGGTTATTAGGTATGATTGCTGAGGTATTACTTAGGAGTCAGTTGTGGTTCAATATGCGAAGTAGCTATATGATTGGTTATCTTGATCATGTGACAAATCGTAAGATTTGAAGTAGGAATTTTGTTGCAGATTGGTGAAAATACACGTAGAAATGTAAGATCCTGATAGACGGGGGCGAGTAGAAACCGTGTGCGATGGTACGACCGGAAGAATCGCATAGCTTAGCCGAGGAAATTACTTTAAGAACATCGTCAGTGCTGCACCCAAATCCATGAGGAAGAATGGCTGACAATATCGATAGTCTACCATTGGGGTGGGGATAAGGAACGAAACAGGCAAATAGTTTGGAAAGAAAAACATTTCAAATAGTTTTTACTGAATTTTGAGTTGATTAGAAACCGATTATGAAGTACCATCTATCTTTCTCTCTTAACCCGCTGCGTCTCTCTCTCTCTCTTATTCTCTCTCTCTCTCTCTCTCTCTCTCTCTCTCTCTCTCTCTGCATGTCTCTATTTCTCTCTGCCTATCTCTCTGTCCCTCTCTGTTCCTTCTCCCTATCCCCTTTCTAGCTGCCTGTCTCTCTTTGTGTATCTCTCAACCCTTCTCCCTCTCTCTTTGCATGTCTCTATTTTTCTCTGTCTATCTCTCTGCCTCTCTCTGTTCCTCCTCTCTCCCTCTTTCTAGCTGCATGTCTGTATGTCTGTCTGTGTGTCTGTCTTTCTCTCCCCCCCTCTCTCTCTCTCTGCGTGTTTCAAAGAAGAATTAAAATAGAACGAAATTGAACCCTGTCAAAAATAAAAAAATATTATCAGACATTTTGTAATTTCTAACCTGATAGGTCTCGCACTGGCTGACAAGCTTCAGCCTCTGTCACATCGACGAACTTACTGCATTTGTACGCCCTCAACCTAAATACCGCCGATCCTTCCGACTAGCAGCAAAATCCCGCCATCCACTGTATAGCTCGTTAGATGCAGTAAAATGTTCTACTCTAATAGCTTATTTTTTCGAACCGCTCGTCTCTGGAATTCCTTCCCTGTAATGTGAACGAACAACTCATGTCATGGTTCAGAAGCATTTTGTAATTCTATTTTTCAAATAATAACACTAATTTTCTGATTTTCTTCTTTTTAAGTGATTTTTGAAAAGCTTCTTTTCCCCAAAATAGTTATAATCTCCGATTTCATTTTTATCAATTCCATTGTCACATATTACTTAATAGTAATATGCTTTTGAAATTTCCGACTGATCAGATAAATAGATTTTTATTTATCAACGTTTCCATGGAATAACTTCGGGAATACTTCTTACAATATGGAGAAGTAAGGCCCAGATAAGACTTCGGCCCATCCTTACGTTGTCAGGCAGGTAATATGCAGTCTAACGACTGACTGATGTTCTTTTTTTAATTATGTGACTGGAAGGATTTGAAGTTAAAACAGATGTAATAGTGAACAGTTGAGAAGGATCATCATGTGAAATCCGGATAGATAGGGGCGTTGAGACATTCTCGTGCCTCTTATACTTATACTTAAGGAAAATGGGTCCATGTTTAAGTACAATGCCGCTAGTGTTAAGTGAAAACGTCTTCCCTGTGCTTTTTTCTATCTCTATTCTGCAACTCAGCTGAAAGAAAAAGTATCCAAACATATCGCCAATCCTTCCTCTGACCCCTCCCCCCTAAGAGATATACCCCTATCGAGAGGTAGATAACATTCTATGAATGTGTTATGGTGTAAGCTGATCTACCTATTTAAGAAATAAATGGACTGACCCAAATACAATAAATACAGTTACAACTAAACGTCATAGCAGCCATTGGCGCCATCACTGGCCAAGATCAAAGTGTAGTATCTGTTCCGATGGATACTGCACTTCATAGATCGGTATTGTCTTGGCCTTCGGGGCTTGATTTCCGCCGGTCTATGGGTCTGATCTGTCCTGTGCAGTTCTAGGAGGTCCACCCTCCCAGGCTTTACCTCCCCTCTTTGGGGAGAAGTAAGTTGATTGCTTACTGCCTGAGGCGCCCCTACCGGGGAATGCCGACGGGGCTGCCCAGGCAATTTTTAATGGCCAGAGTGCTCACCTTCTCGAGCGCTGGCTTTTCAAATCCCACTTTCCGACCTTGTGTCACATATTCCTATTGTGGGTAGGGGTTAAATAACGCCATTGGCGCCATCACTGGCTTTCCTGGCCTTTTGGCCAAGATCAAAGTGTAGTATCTATTCCGATGGATACTGCCCCCCCCCCCCATAGACTGGTAGTGTCTTGGCCTTCGGGGCTTGATTTACGCCGGTCTATGGGTCTGTCCTGTGCGGTTCTAGGAGGTCCACCCTCCCAGGCTTTGTCTTCTCACCCTTTGAGAAGGGGTTAGTTTATTGCTAATCGCCTGAGGCGCCCCTACCGGGGAATGCCAACAGGGCTGCCCAGGCAATTTTTGAAGGTCCTAAGTACTCTTCCTCTAGAGTGCTGACTTCTCAACTCCCACTTTCCGACCCTGTGTCACATTTTACTCCGTGGGAAGTAGATGAATACGGCCATTGGCGCTATTCATTTGGTGTCCAGTGGCGGTAGCAGACACATAGCAGTCGAAGATCCAATCTCGAAAATCAGTCCAGCAGAAACTGGATCATTTCAGTGGCTTTTTATCTGTCGTGCTGAAGTATTCGTCCTGGATAGTTCTAAGAGGTCCACCCTCCCAGGCTTTGCCTCCCAATCTTTCGGGTGAAGTTAGTTTATTGCTAATTGCCCGAGGTGCCCCGAGGTTACCCAGACAAATTTTAAAAGGTCAGAGTACTCTTTCTTTAGGGGCGCTGATTTGACTCTCCCCAACTTCCGGCTTCTGTGCCACATCTTCCTGCGGTGGGAAGGAAGTAAATCCCGCTATTGGTAGCAGTTATGGACCCAGAATCATGACGCATACTCCTATAACATACTTCTGTTAATACACTTCTGTTAATACACTTTTGTTAATACACTTTTGTGTTTGTCTTGATTATTACCGGCCTGCAAGGCCACAACAGAATGCTTAATCGTATTTTGCTGTCCAGTAGCAGCAGTAACCCATCCCCCTAAAGTACAGCCCTTCTTCACTGTGTTAGGGACGGTGGCAATGTGGTAGTGTCAGAGCTGTCTGGAATTCCGGCTCCTAGAAGGACTAACTATGGCGGACAGTTCTGGCACGCAGCCATATAAAGAAGGGCGCAACTCAGCTAACACGGTTCTAGTGAAAATCCAGGAAGAGTCAACATCAGAATCCGTCGTTCTCTGGTCGTCTCTGCCTCTACAGCAAGCAAACAGAACTGCAAATCCATGGAGTGGGGATAACAACGTTGTTTATGTGCATGTGTAACGGCCACTCCTTTGTGTTTTCTGGGACAAACTTTCTCCGACTTCGTATACAATCGCCGAACATTGTTGCTCTGGGTGTTGAGGGTAAAAACCTGTAATCTTGCTGGTCTAACGAATAGCTACGTCCAACGAGGAGAACTTCATGCAGACCGGACAGTCCTGAGACACGATCTTTGTTTGCTCTGTGTAGAAGTTCTTTCATCATCATCATCATCATCATCATCATCATCATCATCATCATCATCAACAACAACAACACCAACAACAACAACAACAACGGCAGTAGCAGTCGGTTTTCCCTCTCACCTTTTTGTTTATGACGTCATTATCATTTATTTTCATATTCGTTTACTTGGTTAACATTTTGCTGCCAACAACTTCATTCCAAGCATTTCTGTCTGGGTAAACGGTTTGCAGTGTCTAGATTTTTTAAAGGTTAGGCTGTTGCCTGTACTAGTATAATGTCTGTATTTTCCTTGATATCATTCATAACAGTACTTAATCATGTTTTTCACTCATATATATTTTTAGCGGGTCTGGTGAGAGTAAGAGGCGGCATAAACAACTATTTTTTAAAACCGGCATATCAACCCATTTAGAATTATTTATTGTCGAATCCAGTCATTAAAAAAAAAATTTTTTTTTCAAGTTTTTAATATTTTCAAACATTTATTCATGATGTTTTCTTTTATTGGTTATTCAATATGAAAGTTATGTGTATATCACCGAATAGAGTTTCATGTTATTCTCAGGAGAAATTCTATTTACTCCATAGTTTGGAACTTGACAGACACTTCGACTCCGGGCCAGAGTGGACCTTGGAACAATCTCCCAAATTGAGGATTCACCACCGGATGCAGTTTAAGGTCATTCCTAGGACAGTAGACAATTATGTGTTGCCATGGTGATTTGAGCTGATTTGGATACTGGCAGTTGAGAAGAGGGTGTCACTGGTTCTTTTCAAACGAGAATGAGTTTCAACCTTCGGCAATGATGTAATATAGTTAACAACAGAGAAATCGAAAACAAACAAAAAGTACAAATAACTTTTACCAAATGCAAGAAAATTTAATTTTCTATCGATCTGCATAGTTTTACAGTTCTTAAACTTTTTGTAAGTGCTTTTTTTTTCAATTTCAGAATTCGTATCGGGGCATTTAAGGCTTATAAAAAAATATGGCTGACCACGTTAGGTCAAAAGCTTCGATATACTGCAATTTATTTTTAAATAAAAAAAAAACTTTAAAACAATTTCATAAGTTAAAAATATACAGATCGGTCTAAAATCAAATTTTAATGCGTTTGATTTCTCGGTTGTTATCTATGAGACATATAAGCTAAAGGCCACATCAGACGGCAACCATATTGTATTGTTATACGTTAAAGAGGCAGATATAAACGCAATCTTATATTGAAAAAGAAAAACCTTAAAACACTTTCAGAAGATTAAAACTATGTAGTTATTGCGTTTGATAACAGTTATTTGTTGTATATCTTGTTGGTTTTCGATTTCTTGGCTGTTAACTATACTACATCTTTGCCGAAGCTTTAATACAACTGTACAATACCTGATATGGTTTTTAGTTTTGGTTCAGCGTGTCGTGTTCGATTCCAGTCGGTTCCATAGAAACCACTAACATTTTGGATGTCAGCAACCTTCATGTGGTCCTTCCCTCATGAGTACCTGATTATATTAAAGAAACTGATACCAACTAAACATAACCAGCACCAGTAAGACTACCATACTTTGCTGCTTCGTACACACTGCGTTGGGTTATCTCTGTAGCACTTTAATTGATTGGATGTGTTTCGCTGAGTTCTTGTAGGGGTCGCAGAAACAAAAACATATAACAGTAACAAAAATCGCCAATCCCATCAATGTTATTACTGGGTGTAAAAGCAAATTATAACTAATCTCCGAAAATTAAATTTTATTGCGTTTGGTAACAGTTATTTGTTGTATATTAGGTTTATAATAAAAATAATTAAATTAACATGAAGTAGAGTTATTAATGGCTGAAAATTTAATTTAAATCTACTAATTCCCAGATTTGAGCTAAAAAAAAATGCAGATCAATTTTGGCAATCCCTAAATTGGTAAATCGTATTTTATGGAGAAAGTGAACCCTGGGTTTATTTAAAATAATTTTTTTTTATGGAAGTCGCTCCAGACAAGGCATGAAGCCACTTGATGTAAGGAGCTAAAAAATACTACTTCAAGGTAAAAAACCAGCCAACAATAAGTGTTATATGGATAGATTCTGACCCAGGAAACAGCAATTTTCCCCCTTTGTCAGAAACATCGCTCATTGAATGTGAGGATTAAAGGACAAATATTATGTTTGGCAGCCTTGTAACTTACGTTTTCCTCCTATTTTGTATTTTAGTTTTCGTATTCTATGAGCAATGTTTCTCACAAAGGAGGAAGAATTGCTGTTTTCTGGGTCGGCTGTTGTTTTGAGTTGATGGTATGTGAAGATTTTCAATCCTCTCATAGTATTCATCATCATTCAACTGTCAATCTATCCATCTCATTAAAGCTTATCCTTGAGTGTTTTTTGGCCTCCATAAGTGGTGACTCATTAGCAAAATGAAAAATGCATTTACGACGATTTCACTTGGTTTCATCTCGACATCCTTAAACACAGAACGAAATTTATTTTAATTGGAATGTGAATATCAATAAATAAATAAAAACACATTCCAAATTCAATGATGATAATTAAATAAGAGTTTAAAAGATAAACAAATGTTATCACTATAAACAAGAGGACTTTAGACATTTTGATGACGTTGAAGAAAGAGGTATTCACAGTTGGTGGAATCGTACAAGTCCATGACAGCGTTTATCGCTGCGTGTGGCTCGGTGTGTGCTTGTTCATTGTTCATGATCTCGTACAAGGAAAACAAGTGTGTGTGGGGGGGGGGGGCAAGGTCAACTGACGGTCAGTCTGATAGGAAATATGCACGCGCACCTGCTCGGGTCATTTGAGTGCATATTCACTTATCGATTTCCTGGAATTATTTTATTCGAACGTTTTGGAAAGAAACTTAATGGCAATCACGAACAATGAAATGATAATGCCAGATCGATTTCACCCAGTTTTATGCTGCCTGAAGCCGAAACTATACTATTACTTCTTTTAATATATTATTGTACTATCTTTCAATACTCAATTCATGTTACTATACTATTTCAGACTAATGTACTATCTTTTAATGCTCAATTCATTTTACTATACTATTTCAGACTAATGTACTATCTTTCAATGCTCAATTCATGTTACTATACTATTTCAGACTAATGTACTATCTTTCAATGCTCAATTCATGTTACTATACTATTTCAGACTAATGTACTATCTTTCAATGCTCAATTCATGTTACTATACTATTTCAGACTAATGTACTATCTTTCAATGCTCAATTCATGTTACTATACTATTTCAGACTAATGTACTATCTTTCAATGCTCAATTCATGTTACTATACTATTTCAGACTAATGTACTATCTTTCAATGCTCAATTCATGTTACTATACTATTTCAGACTAATGTACTATCTTTCAATGCTCAATTCATGTTACTATACTATTTCAGACTAATGTACTATCTTTCAATGCTCAATTCATGTTACTATACTATTTCAGACTAATGTACTATCTTTCAATGCTCAATTCATGTTACTATACTATTTCAGACTAATGTACTATCTTTTAATACTCAATTCATGTTACTATACTATTTCAGACTAATGTACTATCTTTCAATACTCAATTCATGTTACTATACTATTTCAGACTAATGTAATATCTTTCAATGCTCAATTCAGAGGTGGTGGTAGTGCAGTATCTGTTCTGTTGTCATGAGATCATCCTCTCAGCCATTACTTCCTCCTTGGGGAGTAGTGTAGTATATGTTCCTTTGTCATAGTACCATAATCCCAAGCATTACCTCTTCCTTTTGGGGGGTAGTGCAGTATCTGTTCTGTGGTCATAATACCATCTTCCCGCAGATTACCTCCTCCAGTAATATACTGGCTTTATTTAATTATACAAGAGCAGGTCTCCACGAAAAATGTTTTTTAGTGGAGACATACATATATAAGCAGTCAGTATATACCATTTAGCACATTTATTACAATAATTTCTCATCATATATGTTCTACTTATAGCACTGAGCACTTTTTATAATAATGAGTCACCACTTACCAAGACCAGCAGCCACTTGAGAATAATGGTTAATGAATGGTGGGTGGGGCGTGAAGAGTTTGATTACTTAACAGGACGGCTCAACAAGTATTTGTTGACATTGGATTTTAAGTGGATAATGCTGTAGTCAGCAGCGAAGCAGTCCTGTTGTGATGTGTTCCACAAACGGGAAATTCTTGGAAAGAAACTCTGTTCATGGAAATTTCGTTTGGTTTTAGTTACACTGGGGAAGAAAAGGGAAGTTCTTTGCAGTGGTGGTAGGTAGATGCGTTCTTGTTGTAAATGTTTTGCATGAGGGATGGCAGATATTAGAGCTCAGTCGAGCACCTACCAAGGAAATAACGATAGGATAGTGAAAGACACACAACCTCTATTCTGTGATAAAGACGCCGTAGGGAAGAGAAGATATCATTCTCCTATTAGATTGTGAAGTCAATCTTGTACTCTATTAAAGCAAGAAAGGGTGCTCTGCGCGGCACCTCTTTAGATGCGGCAACAGTCCTCCATCTTAGGATGTATCTGACTCTTATACAGGTAGAGGATTGTATCAGGGGTTAAGTACTTTCTGGAGCGGTAGAAGGATCCAATCATTTTTGCAGCGACCTTAACAACAAATTATTATTATTTACTCCTCTCCAGGAGTTAGGCACAAGGCCAGTTTTATCCTACTCCCACAAGTAAGATGTGACCCAAGGTCGGGTCGGAAAGTGGGGGTTGAAAAGCCAGCGCTCGCGAAGTGAGCACTCTGACCATCAAAAATTGCCTGGGCAGCCCCGTCGGCATTCCCCGGTAGGGGCGCCTCAAGCAGTAAGCAATTAACTTACTCCTCCCCAAAGAGGGGAGGCAAAGCCTGGGAGGGTGGACCTCCTAGAACTGCACAGGACAGGCGTGCAGTATCCATCGGAACAGATACTAAACTTTGATCTTAGCCAAAAGGCCAAGACAAATTTTGTAAGACGTTTTATATAAATAGATCCTGTTTGGGATGAATAAACGATGGTCACCGACAAGTCCTTTGCAGGATATATCCGAGTTGAGCGATCAATGTAAAGTGCAGAGCAATATTGATAAGAATATGTGGAACATTTTTTTAAATACACGATAGTTTTTAGGTAATAATTTATTTCGGCCACATTAAACTGCTTCTCCAGGCCAACAACAATTTCACTTTCCTAAAAAAAGTATGAAAAATATCGAGACCTTTGAAAACGGCATCACCAGTTTATGGGTGATTCTTTTATCGTGCCGACACCCGTTTTATGACGCTGCACACCTAACAAAACCGGATGTTTAATCATTGAATATTTTAGCCCTTGTCATGTTTATGACTCGGCATTATTAATAAAACCTGATGTTAAATCCTTGAATGTCTT
Source organism: Sepiola atlantica (assembly GCA_963556195.1). Classification (NCBI taxonomy): domain Eukaryota; kingdom Metazoa; phylum Mollusca; class Cephalopoda; order Sepiida; family Sepiolidae; genus Sepiola; species Sepiola atlantica. The sequence goes on from OY744526.1 coordinate 29,567,185, forward strand.
AATTCCTGTGACAGAAACGAATACGGTCTTTCTTTTTCTGCGCATTTCGTCACTTGATCCAACCAATCAGATCTCATCAAAACGTTGTACCAATAGCAGTCACCAATACACTATAAAAAGAATGTGTCTATTCACTCAGGGTCATTCAACTTGTTGCAGGGGCAATCATTTGGGGAGTTTTAGCCGACGCTTGGGCAGCATCGCTACTACCCCCCCCCCCACCCCACCCCCACCGGGGTTACTGGCCCTGCAACAAGTTGAATAACTTGGGTCACTTTAAGACTAGAATTCCATTCCTACTCTCATTACTTATCTGTTCCCATATTTTTTTCTTTTTCTTTGATTGACGCATTTTCTGTTTGAATTTGAAGTGGTCGGTAATTCACAAGTATCTGTGAAAAAACTTGAGGAAGAACTCATTTTTTCACAGACATGTTGCTACTAAATGTATTGAGTGACAGCGTCACACTAGCTCTAACGGAGAAAATAAAGGAGCACATTACAAGGCTAAGATCGAAAAGCTTCTTTTACTTGGACAGATAACGATATTGACAAAAAACGAGGTATATAATTTTAAAATACAGAAAACGCGACCGGGCAGCATGTCTCTGAAATCATTCGCGACAGACCTCCTGATCAAAAGAATTAAATGTAGAAGGCAAACTAATGCTTTCCAATCCGCACTGAAAGAAGATATCAGAAAAATGACTAGCTCTAATAGTATTCCATGATAAATGCCAGTATACTGAAATCATATGCCCTTAATAGGGTTAAGATGAAAATTCATATACACTAAATGCACAAAAGCAAGGAAATTCACAAATTTTTACACTTTTATTGTCATTAAGAGTATGCGAGCACAACAGGCTATGTATTTTACTTGTAGGAATTTTTCTTCAGCGCACTTCACACACTTCATCCACTCATGCATAGATATTTATACTGTAGTGATGTGATAATGAAATGGTTTGGTTGATATGTAGTCATATCCTTAATGACAATAAAAGTGTAAAAATTTGGGAATTTCCTTGCTTTTGTGCATTTAGTGTATATGAATTTTCATCTTAACCCTATTAAGGGCATATGATTTCAGTATACTGGCATTTATCATGGAATGTCACTACTTTTGTAGACGCTAGAACCTCTATCTCTGCCAAAAATCAGCTGAATCCATCAAATAGTTAATGAGATACAGGGTGGCACACACGTACGTACGTACACACGGATAACACAAAATCACTCCTGACCTTTCTGGATCTCTGGGTTGCCTTGACTAATGATGCTGAAATTCTACACACTTATAGAACCTACCAAATAAAAGTTTTGTGCAAAGTTTTAACTAATTTGATTTATTGGTTTTTGAGTTATGACTGATCAAAGAAATGAGATTTCTAGCATAGGTCGTTTTTGAAGTCTATTAAGGGATAGAGCGCTATCGCGCCTCCCATGATTTGGACTAAGACTAATAAATCCTAAAATATGTACAGATACTCCCCTTCAGCGTACCACAATTGATCACAGATAAAGTTCCTAACATATATAAGAAAGACATACGTGATACAAAAATACTAATTAATAATGATACTGCGAACATAGCTACAAATAGAAGAAAAGAAAAATAAGACACAAAAAATACATACATTTTACTTAAGGATCACAGGAAAAACTTCAGTAATAATAAACAAAAAAGACTAATTGACCACACCAAAATAGAGTTATGTCACGTCTCCACGAAACAAGATACAAAATATAATTAGCCGCATCTAAATAACTTAAGAAAGACTCCTCTGATACAATCAAATGGTTCCGAAATATTAATAATAAGAATAGAGTCCCTTCCATTCAATTTGATAGAATTGATTTTTAGCCCTGTATCCCGAGAGAGCTCCTTATTAATAGTATCATCTATACGAGAAACTACGTAGAAAGATTATGGAGGAACAGGTGGGCAACAACCTTGTATGCTGTAGATACATTCTGCTTGCAACTGATTCTACATAGATAAAAACGAGAAAGATTCCTTCGATATGTCGATGAGTTGTATGACTCTGCACAAATTGCAGAGCTAGTGGGCATGATTATCTTACACATCTTAAGTAGAATAATAAATCCTAGCAAGATAGGTTTACACAGAGATGGCAGTCTAATCATTATCCCCGATAGTAACATGCCCTAATTTCGAGCATTCAAAAAAAGAAATCACTGGAGCTTTTAGATACCTAGGTTTTAGAATTGAAATTACCGCCAACTGTAATGAAGCAAATTTCCTTGCATATCACTAAATCTCAAGAACAACGCATATAAACATTTCCACAACGAGAATCACACACCTACATTCATTAACACAAAGTCTAACCACCCTAAGTCTATAAACAAATAGCAACACCAGAATTAGTGAGCTTTCTTCCAGTGGAAAAATCTTGGATCTGAACAAAAGCATATACGAAGCAGCATTGCTAAAAGTAGCTACAATGGAGAATTTATGATATATATGGAACAAGTTAACAATTGCAACTCTAAACCTAGAAAAAAGATACATAATTTGGTTCAATCCCCCTTTTTTGTCTGTTATACAACATTAATATAGGACAGTTCTTCTTAAAACTGGTAGACAAAAATTTGAACACAAGACACCCCTTACACAAAGTATGCAATTGTGTTGAGAAATATGGGCAATATAATAAATGGCCATAATTACAAACTCGTAAGCAAAACAAACGAAAATAATATCAACATTAACAGGTGTAATTGCAGAACAAAAAGTTACAGACCAATTAAAGGGAAAATACTTGTTTTCTGGCGATTTTTTACAATAGTTAACAGAAAACAAAGTGTCAAAACAAACAAATAACAACAAATAAATGTTATTAGGGGCATGAAAAGTTACCTACCTGGATAAGTTTTTGTGTTTTAAATTATTTCAAAGCGGGTTTTATTTCAATCAAAAAGTTCGGTAATTATGTTATGTGAGAATGAAAAAAAAAGTTGATGAACGTTAACCGACTGTGTCCAAAGCTATATAATTTTCTTTTTGTACTTTTCTCCTTTCAATTAGGTAGAAAAGTAAATTTTAAGGCGTTTGGAACAGGTATTTGTTGACTAATCCTTGAAAATCGAGTTAATAGAAAAAAGAGTCTTCGTCAAATTCTGGAAAAGGGTCGTCAGCCATTTGAAATAAGATAAAATCCATCGTACTTTTATCGGATTAGTAAAATGCAATTAAAACACATTAAAATACTTTAAAACACACACGAAAAAAAAGATCATCCAGGTAGATAATAAAGTAACATTTCTTGCCTTTGTAGCCTATTTGTTGTTTTTCACCCTTTTTTCTGTAAAAAATCGCCGAAAATCTTTATCAAAATTTTCCCCGGAAACTGGTAACACAGATACTACAACAAAGATTCATTCTCAAGCCTTACACTAAAACCCTAGACAGCTTTGTCACTGTCATTATATCTTGATTTTAATCTTCATAAGGGCACATAAAAGTGGTGCAAAACTGTCCTGTTCAGGGAATTCATTTTATGTATGTATGTTTTGAATGTTATCATTTACTCACTATAATTTTGCTCTATACAAAATGTGTATTTAGCTCTCTGTTCGAATTCATTACTTAAAATATATCTTTATATTTTATATGGAATTATGTCAAGATTGTACCTGAAATCAAACTTCAATTTCGTTCAGTCTTGAGAGACAATGAATAACCCCTGTAAGGATTCCTGCACGGGGGGGGGGGGGTCTATTATGAAGCAAGGGTTGCACAATCTTCAACCAAACGTCTGCTGAACCAGCATAGCTTGAGTCTAATGGCAAGTAGTTCAAGACGACAAGAAACAATGCCGTGATAATGATAAGCAGAGAGCACTCCCTCGTGTAACACCTGGTCTTCCCAAATAGTCACCCATTTAGTACTGACCAGGTTCAACGTCGCTTTACTTCTGTGATTTAATGAGAACCTGTGTGTCAACGTGATTATGTTGCATATAATTATCAATTATATTAATCATGTTACTTGTATAAGTGTATTTCATTTTGATCAAAGGTGGTACAATAAAAGTGTGGGGGTCGCGTTCACGCCGGACATCCAAAAACGGGAGAAATAAAAAAAAGTATTTTAGTTTAGTTTATTTATAATATCAAAATTGTAAAAAAAGATTTTTTTTTAGTGGAAATGGTAATATGAAGTTAAGGGTTTGAAGCATGAGTACACAGAGGTCCTAATTAATTTCCGGCAAATGTTGGGTGCGTCTTTAGATAATGGATACTCAACTTTTTTTTTAACCCTATGAACCACAAACTATATAAAGAAATTTTTGTGTACCTCTGTATTTAAGTAGAAAACAATTCATCTTTTACTAAAGAATTATTTAAATTTCAAAATAGAATTTACTGTTTCAAAAGAACAAAGGAAGTAATTTTTATTTAATAAAAAAATGTCAAGGCGATGCTTGGTCTCAATTGAAATAGTTTTATTTAGTTTTAATCTTAATGTTCCAAGTTAATTCATGTCCAACTAGTTTCTTGTTTTGGTGTTGTTCTTGGGGTTTTTTTTTTGGAAGGAGGGGGGGAATATATCAGAATCTGCTGAAAAGACTGATTCTACAAGCCAAGTAGTTGGAAAAGGTATAATGCTTGACTTTGTAGTGAAACAAATATTAAAGAAACAATTTTTCCAATCCTTAAATCTGGCTGTGGACCACAAAAGATTATTCTGTGGACCACCGGTGGTCCACATGGACCACGTTGGGCACCACAGCTGTAGATGATTAAAGACTATAAATTTATTGATTATTATTTTATTAGATCTCAGTATACTTAATCCCCTCCCACCCAATCAATGTTGGATACATCTTTGATCCCCCCATCCCCTCAATTGAATAAAATGTTAAAAAGAACAGAATAAAAAAGGTAACATCGTGGTTGAGGGTAGGAAGATTCATAATTCGATCCTAGGCAACGCCGAGTTTTCCTGCTAGTATATAAAAAAATTAAGTTATTTAGTTAATAAGAAGGAGCATAAAGAATTTTCTTTTTAAGTGCGGGGGGGGGGGGAATAAAAATGTTCGGTCGTTATCTCCTTAAAAAACGAATTGTATATTCTCTCCGGAGAGTTTCACCACATGATTGAGAACAGAATTTCCACCCGGGAGGGTCCGTTGTGTCAACACACATGTGGAGTAGCAAGTTATACTGAAGTACTTGCTTAGAGGCATCTCCTTCGTCCTCCTCCCACATACAGCTCTTGGTATCCCCAGATGGTCACCCATCTAGCACTGGCCAGGCACAACGTTGCATAACCGGTGATCTAACGAGAAATGATGTGCCAACGTGATAATGCCGGATATAAAGAAAAAAAGTGCCTGTGTTATTCTACTTTTATATAATTTAAGGAGCATGCGTGAATATTTGATATCGATCCGATGCATTTTTATTGTCTGTCTAGTTATACCTATCACAATACTTCGATTTTAGTAGGTGAGTAATTCAGCCACGTGGTGTGCGTCGTCGTCGTCCTCCTCCAGATTCTAAGCCACGAGTCAAAACCGAAATTTCAATCGCTGATTAATAAGAGAAAATAAGGTCAACCTGAATTCGGGGCGAAATACAATCGTCCGATTGCATTTCGAATGAGGACATTGGAGAAAAAACAATTTATAATAGTTTACCTACTCATTTGTGACCTATTTGCGTTAAAAATAATATTTAATACGGATTATGATATATGTTAATATATATGTTAATTAGATTGACAGGTGCAGCTCTCACTCAAGTTCAGTTCTCTAGTTTAAAAGACTTCCTGTCTCTTTGCATTTATCTAATATATACGTCAACATGATTATGCCGTATATATATATATATATATATATATATATATATATATATATATATATTCCATGATAAATGCTAGTATACTGAAATCATGTGCCCTTAATAGGGTTAAGATGAAAATTCATATACACTAAATGTACAAAAGCAAGGAAATTCCCAAAGTTTTACACTTTTATTGTCATTAAGGGTATGCGAGCACAACAGGGCTATGTATTTTACTTGTAGGAATTTTTCTTCAGCGCACCTCAAACACTTCATCCACTGATGCATAGATATTTATACTGTAGTGATGTGATAATGAAATGGTTTGGTTGATATGTAGTCATACCCTTAATGACAATAAAAGTGTAAAACTTTGGGAATTTCCTTGCTTTTGTACATTTAGTGTATATGAATTTTCATCTTAACCCTATTAAGGGCACATGATTTCAGTATACTGGCATTTATCATGGAATGTCACTACTTTTGTAAAGGCTATGCCTCAAAACAATGGTAATTTTTAAGGTTTTTTTGAATTTTAAGGTATATGGTAAACTGAAATTAAAATGCCATCAACTAGACCCTAGAACCTCTATCTCTGCCAAAAGTTAGCTGAATCCATCAAATAGTTAATGAGATACAAGGTGGCACACACGTACGTACGTACGTACACACGGATAACACAAAATCACTCCTGACCTTTCTGGATCTCTGGGTTGCCTTGACTAATGATGCTGAAATTCTACACACTTATAGAACCTATCAAATGAAAATTTTGTGCAAAATTTTAAATAATTTGGTTTATTGGTTTTTGAGTTATGACTGATCAAAGAAATGAGATTTCTAGCATAGGTCGTTTTTGAAGTCTATTAAGGGATAGAGCGCTATCGCGCCTCCCTTGATATATATATATATATATATATATATATATATATATATATATATATATATATATATATATATATATATATATGTAAAATTAGCACTGAATATGGGCACATCAAGAAATAAATGCACAGGAGTATTTTACAAAGATATTGGTCTTTG